>JAFMOC010000003.1:2372500-2695000 GCA_019802505.1 Corydoras sp. C115
GAGGGGTAGGTTCTGTTCTTTTTTATTGGTTTTATAAGCTTTCTAATTAGTGTAATAGTGTTGTGACTTAATCATTTCATTCTTTCATTTCATGCATTACCTCTATAAATGTATAACGTTTATGTATAACATACAACTTAATTTTAAAAGGTTGTTTTCTGCTAACTTTGAAATCTAACCTAAAAACATTCTTATTTCTCTATTTCAAACACAGAAATCATATTACACAGAAATGCACAGACATGTGTACAGAAATACATACAATATCAACTGGATCAATTCCTGTACACATAAATTAACAATATTTAAAATACGGTACACTATGATTATAAGAATTACAACAGAAAAAATACAAAATAGAGTTCTGTATGTTTGAAGTTATGCTAAGATACAGTACAATTTCACTACAATGACTATTTATCTGCTAAAAAGCACAAACATTTAGGTTAATTAGTAGACTAACAATAACTAGGCCAAATGTAATTGATAATGATGGTGTTGTAAATGTAGCAATGGATTGGCACACTGACCTGGGAGTATCTGCCCAGCGCCTGAATCGTTCCCCCCTGGATGGGCATCGGGAACCCCTTGTGACCCTAGTGCAGGATAAAGTGGAAGATAATGGATGGATGGATGGGTGTTGTAAATGTTTCATTATGATAAAGGGTTGAAATAATGTGTCAATAATAAATAAAGTAACAGAGGCCAAACCAATTATCTGATCCTATAATATATATATATATATATATATATATATATATATATATATATATATATATACAGTATATTAGTTCTACAGTATTTAGTATTATAATTGTGCTTTAAAATACTGACAAACAGTTTTTGTGTATATTTGATAATGTATGTTTAGGAATCAGATGTGAGTTGTGTGAAGATGGTTTATACGGTGACCCGCTGGGCTGGCGAGGTGAGGTACGGCCATGTTTGAAGTGTGAGTGCAATGAGAACACAGACTCAAACGCTGTGGGTGTGTGCGATCATGTGACCGGTCACTGCCTTAAATGCTTGGGACACACAACTGGAGAAAAGTGTGAAAAATGTCAGCCTGGTTATTATGGAAATGCACTGGACAGAAGTTTGACACCTTCACAAAAGTGCCAGCGTAAGTATACAGATAATATTTTATTTATTTATTAAATCAATTTAAATTCATCTTCATACAAAAGCAATATAATATATTAAAAACAAGCAGGTCAGTTTTAGTAAATGCAGCTGGTTATTACAATTAAATGAATTCTGTCCTGTCTGCTTATTTTTCTAACACAGTTTGGCTCATTTAACTCCTCTGAGTTGATCAACTCCTTGATATCAACAGAGTTATTTATAATTAGTATTTATGTTTTTTTTTACTTGGATATTTTAGGAATATTATGTTTATATTTATTTTTGCATGTTGTATTTTTTCATACTTATGTACAGTACCAGTCAATAGTTTGGACACACCTCCTTCTTGCTCCTTTATATATTTCCTCCACTTACCATATTGATAGATTTTGTAGTTTTACAATTGCATACTAGTCCATCTGTTTTCTTTTTTTCTTTAGTCCCTTGTTGGTTTCTCTGTTCTCTATTGGTCATGGCCATCACAGAACTGGTATAATTTGGGTGGTGTAGTTTCTGTGTGAGAATAATGTGAGAATAATGAGAATGATGCACCAACCATTTTGGTGGTATAATTGGGCTCCTGACCATTAGAGAACAGAGTAAAGGGGACATACTTATGTACTGCAGTCCATAAACAGATGGTCTACAGTCTGTAATTGTAGAACTACAAAGTTCACCCATCTATACAGTATGTGGAACTGATAACATGGACAATAGGTGGAGCAAAAAGGTGTGCCCAAATGTTTTACTGTTACTGTATAGCCAACCAAATCCTGCCTATCAAATGTATTCAGACTTACACGCTGTACACATACCATTTGCATATTGTATTTGAACAATTTATTATTGGACTATCATATGAAGTATATTTATGTGTGTGTATGTGTGTGTTACACATTTTAGGTTGTGCTTGCAACCCCTCTGGCACTTTTGGGTCACTAAGAATGTGTGACCCTGACACAGGACGATGTCAATGTTTAATTCATGTGACAGGCAGAGACTGTGGGCAGTGTGAGCTTGGGTATTTTGATCTACAACCAGGGCAAGGCTGTAAAAGGTAGATCAACCAAAACGTCTCTTTTTCACCAATGCATATCAACTCTAAAAGCAAATCCAGTACTGTCATCAAAAGCACCTTATTTTCAGACTCTATTGTCAATATGTTTTTAAGTAAGTACACTTCATGAAGATTCAGTACAATTTATTTTTACAGAATACAGCAGCATTCATGTGTTTTTAAATGGAATGCACTTTGTCAGACTCATTATTATACACATCAAATTGATAAACAATTGATATATATCAGCAAATATATATTACATACTGGAATACAGCTATTTTGTCTATGTTTGTAGACAGCTATGTTGTATTTTATATTCATTGTACTGTATTTATTGTAACATTTTAACTGAGATATTTTTATCATGAAATTTAAGACAGAAGACTGATCTTTTTTTGTTAATTCACAGCTGTGAATGCAGTTCCATTGGCTCCGTATCTCGTGTGTGTCACCGAGTTACGGGCCAATGTACTTGTCGTGCAGGTGTGGATGGCAGGCAGTGTGACACCTGTCGAGCAGGGTTTTTTGGCTTTTCCTATAGAGGCTGCAGAGGTGAATTATACTGCAATATGTTTACTAATGTAATCAATCAAGGATATCTGTTTGTTGATATGATGTTAAGTGTAAAGTTTGATTAAGTCCAAGGTAAAATTTGGTTATAGCATTTGAACCTTTGTGGTGTATGTTTTTTAATTTATTTATGCAATTATCTATCTGTTTAAGTATTGACTTTAAGTTTAAAAGTAATAAAAACTAAATAACATTATTATAAACAATGACTATTACAATTTATTCAGATTTAAGCATGCTTAAAACCATCAAACATGAACATGTAAACCAAATCAGATATAAACAGATACAATCAACAAGCTTTATTTTATATAATTTGTAACACTGTCCTTTTGCTCAACTGTTTTTCTGCAACATGTAGCATGTAACTGTGATCCAATGGGTTCGGTGTCCATGCAGTGCCATGCCAATGGGACCTGTCTTTGTCGTCAAGGCTTTGTGGGCTACAAGTGTGATAAGTGTGAGCTGAACCATTACCTTAGCCCCATTACCCACCAGTGTGCAGAGTGTCCAAAGTGCTATGGTCTAATAAGAGACCAGGTATGTATATTTTTGCTATGTGCAGTCTATTCTTTTGTGTGTTTCTGTGTAAAACCAATGTTTAAGTAACCTAAAAGCTTCTGCAGTGTTAAGTGGTAATATATTTAATAATATAACATGTCTTGATTTGTGAAGTGGTGAATTTCATTGTAATTCAGATTATATTATATATCACTTATATGTTAGCATCTGCCCCCTGGTTCACTATCACAGCACTCATTTAACAAATATCATATCTAAGCACATTATTGTTCAGGAGCCCTTCTATTCACATGCCAAATCACTTTCAACCATCTAACAATAAATAATTGCTGAGGCATCTAGCTTCATTTCCTCGCTGAAAATGCAATATGCATACTATAGGTGGCAGTTTGTCAAAGCAATTGTGCACAATTCCAGAAAAATATATGCTAAGCACACTTCTACCAAGAGTACAGAATATGCTATATTTAATGCAATATAAATAGTATAATTGCTTCCAGTATTTTGGAATAACTGGTAAAAGAAATCAGAAATGCAAGCTAAAGATAATATCTTCAATATATTATCAGGCTGTCTAAAAACAAGAAAAATATTTTACTGTTGCCATGTATTTTACAAATAGGTAAGAATAAACTGTGAGTTCTATAGTTATAAATTAATTGTCTGACACATATGTTATAAGAATAAATTGCAAATACTGTATAGTTTAACTAATCTAGTGTTTAAGTGATTAATTGATATATTTTGCCTACTTTACACACATAGAAGGTTTAAGTATGTAGTAAGGATAAATTTATATTTGAGCCTTTTTTTCTCCTCCTGCCTGATGGGTCTATTCTCAGCCAGTATTAGGTTTATGGCTTTCCTGAACATGCTGAAACCACCTCAATCTTGCCTCCCTAACCTTGTCTGCAAAAAATGTCCTACCTGTGCCATCACTCCAATAATCTCATCACTAGTCATCCATCCTTGTCACTCCTATTTTCCTTTGCCTCTTGCAGCCTATTGATCACTACTGTCCTGTAAACTCCACCTTTTAATTTTGTCAGATTATTGTCTGTCACAGATGACTGCTGCAACTCTACGTCATTCACTCTATTCTATCTGTACTTACGTTTTCAATTCTCTACTACATTCTCTGTTGCTTTATACACTCCCAAATTTTATTCATCCAAGTTCTTCAAGTCAGCCAACTTAACCTTTCTGCTTCCCTCTGTCATTCATGCACATGTACTCTGTTTAACTCCTGCAAACCCTGCCAGTGCTTTTTTACAAATGCATACCTCCATCTCTCCAGGCGCTTTTCAACCTTTCAGAACAGACAACAATGTCATCCACAAACATCATATTTCACAAAGGTTCCCACCTAAGCTCACACAAGAATGACCATCTCACACAAGAAAGGACTAAGAGCGGACCCATGATGCAGCCCACCTCCATTTCAAAAGAAAAGGCAAAACCATCACTAATAAGTCTAGACTCCATTAATCCAAAGTCAGACAGATTACATACAAATGCACACAATATTCTGACATTTGCTGGTATGAATCAGAATTCATTATACCATTGGTGATGATGATGGACACATCATGATCATTAACATTAGCTTATGTAAGAAAGGCCTTTAGTTGCTTAGAAACTACACTGAGTCCCTTCATGAGCTTGCAGTTCGTTATCTGCTTGCTGTTATTACTGCTTGCCTGATCATTTTTTTGATGGACTGCTCATAGTCAGGGTAGTAATGGTATGACAAAAGATTGGTAGAGTTTAAACAGATTTTTAGTGATGATTATGTAATATTTTGGTACAATTGTTGGTATACTTTAATATATGTAAGCTGTACTATCCTGAAAGAACATGTTGTAAATTAAAGACAATTCATTTTCTTTAATATGGCTATAATTTCACACTGAGCTACTTCCATATCTGCTTATGATATCTCAACTTATTTTCTGTTCATATTTTTAATTTTGTCAGGCAGCCAAACTGAAAGCTCATCTTCAGATCTTGGAAAGGTTGCTTTCCAACTATGATTGCAGGACCTTCAGCCAACAGATTTATGTGCCCCGAAATCAAATTGGCCAGAATGAAGAATTAGACAATCATTTACATGGACATCAGAGCGAGGATTATTTACCCAATGCACTGGAGGATTTTTTGGCTATTGAAGGTGAAACAAACTTTTGGTTATCCTTAAGATTTGTTGCTGTAGTAGGAAAAATAAAAGTGAATAACAACTGGAAATCCAAATTCTGAAATCAGTTGTTGTGTGATTCCAGTTTTACTTAAATTTTTTTGTTACACTAATTATATTAAAATATATTTAACATATATAAGCGCAATATAATGTTAAACATCGGTTTTCCAAAATATATGTATGTAACTATACAAAATATTCTTAATCCTAAAATAAGAATTGGTCAATTATAGACTTGGAATTTTAACAGTTTAAACATGACAGTCACTGATGACTATAAAACTGTTGTTTTTAAGATGGGATGTGATGAGTGTTTATTTGATTAATTTTAATAATGTTTTAGTCTTACAAATACAATATTTAGTCTTACAAATATTATATTTTAACAACACCATAGCTGATAATCCTTCTCATATTAAATGTATTTATTTGCAGTTATTATTTTATTGTGTCATAATAAACAGATTAATTTACTGAAATATTGTCACATTTTTGTACAGAGGCTCGTGAAGCATTTATAAGACAGTTCACCAAGCTTGAAACATCTGTACAAAGCATAAAGTCTCAGCTGCTCGACTTTGCAAGTGTAATGAACTGCAGCATCATAAAGGAGGAAGGAAACAAGGAGGATGAGAATAGAATGATGAGAAAGAATAACTGCAAAGCTCTTGAGGACACACATTATGTTGTTAGTGAATCACAGACACAGCTTCAAAAGCTGACTTTGGATCTTAAAAGCATGGTAAGCTGGGTGGTTTAAATTGATTAAGAAAAGTTTCTGAATGTAGGAACTGCAAATATATATCATAAATGATGATCTGTAACTTTTAAATACTTTTTCATTTATTTCTGCATTATCTACCTCAGTCTAATCAGCTAAGCCTATTTCCAAAATTATAGCTGCATGACAGCCTTTGTTTAAAATTTATACTTACACCCTTGTAAATTGTAAATCATTTAATAAGCAGTTTAATTATAAGATAGGGTTTTGGTATTAAAGGAATGTCCAACAAAGGCATTGATGCAGAGGCTTATTTTGAATTTTGCATTATTTTTGTTTTAGCAGGATAATACCAGGACTTATTTACCATGAGTTACAACATGGCTTTGTAAATAAAGTGTATATGCTTGGCTGACCTTTGTGCAGTCCATCACAAAGGTTAAAGTAATTTAATGAATTGCAGATTCACCCATAAAAAATATTGTCATTTGTTCTGTTTCAGATGATTCCCATTTATAATTCCAAAGGGTCCAACAGAATGGAATGTTCTTGTAAATGAATCCGAGTCTTTAGTGAGGAGGTAGGTCAGACTGTTGCGTTTATTATTCTAAATAATAGTGAACTTCTAAATCACATTTTAAGATCATAACCCATATTTTTTAGCCACAAAGACATGGCAGAACATATTCAAGGCCTTGCAGGAGAGGTAATGAAAGTGTCTAACAGAACGTATTTCACTCTGCTGGATGTCCTGAAAGATAACTCAACAGAGCACCATATACAAGCACTGACAGAGCAGTAAGTATTTCAGTGCTAACCAGTTTAAAAGTGCCAAAGAACGTAAAACTTTATTTAATGCCAAGCAGATATTGGAAGTAACAAACTGTTTATTTAACATGTTACATTTTTTGTGCTGTAGAATGGCTTGGTTTAATGTAGTTTAGTGATAATTACTCTTACTGCAATTAGTCTAATAAAAAACTGAATACTTCCATTGATATTCTATTGTCATGTTTTTTTCGATCATTTAACGTGCTACAAGCAGTATTTAATTGTTTGAATAGCAATGGCACAGCCATCCAGACCAGGAGCATGAGGAAATTTGTTTGTTATGCCTTTAGGGAGAGTAACACTCTTCATATCAATCACAATGTTTTTATTCTGGGCAAAAACTTAAGTATGGGCTTCTGTGGGCTCCTGAACACAAAAGGGATTGGAAATAAAGCAAAAACTTTGTTTGGTACCTGTTGTGTTGTTCAGTTGAACTGTTTAATATGACATTATAATATGTAATGTCATGTAATATAATATAATGCTATAATTAACTGCCATAATGCACATTTAGAAAACCATTACAAAAAGGAAACTCTGTGTGTGTGTGTGTGTGTGTGTGTGTGTGTGTGTGTGTGTGTGTGTGTGTGTGTGTTTTAGATTGTCACAGATGCAGTACCTAAAAGAAAATCTTACACATCAAGCGAATGACACCTTTGCTGCCATCCTGTCAATTCAGGAGCAGAACAATAAAGCACAGGCTATTTTACAAAATGTCACTGCTGTCCTACCCAAAATGTATAAGAGAGACATGAACAACAGCTCCACTAACACGGCATTCTACCAACAGCTCAGTGAAGCAGACATCATTACAAACTTCCCAGAGCTGATTCAGGTTTGTACAAAATTACATTCACTAATAAGGAATCATTTTTAATTCAGAACCTATATTTATTCCATTTTCCCACCCCTACCTGATCTGTCCTTCTTTGGACTCTTAACAGCCCAGACAATAGGATACATTTATTAAACTGTGTTTCAACTCCTGGCAGAAAATAAAATGTCAGTGCTGTTCTAGCAGACACATCCTAGCATCACAACAACACCTCTTTGGTGTTTGAGCTGACACTCCCTGAAAATTCAGAGAGGCTGGCGGCACCACAGTTAAAAGATGGTTGGATGATTTCACTTGGCATTCAGGAACAATGTGCACTACAATTCATGGAAGCCAGGATAGGGCTGTTCTTTCATCTCTGCCTCACTGTAATATTCCACTTTTTGCTGTCGCAGAAATGAATTGCAGTTCTTTCATCTCTGCTTTTGCTATAGCAATCTTCCTCCCCTGTCATGCTACACCAGTTCTGGAGCTTTCTGATTGGCTTGTAATGGCTCATAAATGCTCAGAAATTACTTCACAACAAAGCTCCTTAAGTTTCACTGTAACTCTCCAAAAAGATCGATTTAATAATTGATTGAAATAAACATTTCCTACATCAGTCTAAATGTGTAGCTTATCAGTATATGTATTATATATATATATATATATATGCCTAATATTTATGAACCTATGTATCAAATTATAAGTATCTACTTGGAAATGGCTTTATTTTTTTATTTTTTTTCTAATTAGTCAAATTTAATCTTTAAGGTTATCTCTTTAGCAGTGAATTAATGTTATTTCCAATATTTTTTATTACTGTTAAATACTTTTTAAAGAATGTTTAATTGGTAAAAATTTACATTTTTTAGAGAATGGACCTTAGCAACAAGACGACCATGCTGAATTCTACAGTCGATTCAAAGGAGGAACTCATAAATAAAACAAGAGAGGATATGTATCTACGACTGGAAAATGCACACAACTGTATAAGTACCATTCAGGATCATTATAAGGTAATACTTCAGTTCATTTCTTCAGGAAATATGATGCATCATATTCATAAAAAAAACAATCATAAAAAACTACATCACTAACCAAGTTAACCACTTACACTACATTTGTATTTTAAAACACAAATGAAAACAAGCATTCACATATAGTTAATTAACCTAGTAAGCTCATTCTTGTCCTCAGATGACAATGAACATTTAAGTTTTAAGTATTTAAGTATATTAAGTATTTAATAATTTGAGGAATTACAAAAATGCTAATTTAGTAATGAAGTTAACTTAAATCAGTTAATGTTAAAGGTTGTGACGTTTGACATTTGTGCAATCTGCAAGTGGGTTTTGTATATTTTCCATTCAGACTAAAAAAAAACAAATCTTTATTGTAAGGAACAAAGTAACAAGATACCAGAAAATATATTTGCTTCGGACCTTCTTGCCTAAATGTGTCAGTGCTGTCCACTGTGTCACATGTATTGGGTAAAATAAATTGATTTGTTGCAAAGTAAATTGGAGATATGGGAAATATGGTATTTGTGTCAAGAAGAATCAATTCAAAAGTGCATTTTCTTAATTCAAGACAGTAACAATGTTTTATTTTCAATATTTTATAACCTTGCTGTGTGAAGCTGACTGCTCTTGCCCAGGGGCTGAAAGAAAAGGCTCTTTCTTCAATAGTAGAAGCAAAGAAGACAGAGTCAGAGACATTTTCTCTCTGGAAAAACATAGAAGGTATGTCATGTTTTCCTACAGTCTCTCACAAAATTAATTATTTATAAATGTCACATTTCCTAAATGTTTCATCAGTAATATAAACTAAAATTCTTTGAAAATTTTGGAAAGGTTTACACTGGACTATGATCAGGGAACATTTTCCTGTTGTAGGCCACTCAGGCGTTGCATATCTGTGGTTGTAACTTAAAAATACACAATGAAACTACATACAAACCGTTGACCACCAAAATGATAATGAAACAACCAGTATTATAACAGTGTAATTAAGTAAATATGTCAAAGAATATGTTAGTGTAGGAAAATCAGAAAAACAATCAAAGTAAGATATTAAATGATAATAAAACCTGACCAGGGAGCATCATAACAAAGCTTAATTAAGATAATATCAACATGAAGTTTAATAAAAGAGGAAGCTCATAATTAAAATAAGAGTGCGTCACTGGGACTGGCATTCTCTGTTTAAGGCAGAAACAAGTTAAAGAAAGATTTTCTGAATCATACAAGAACTAGAATGTATTATTAAATGTAAAGTACAGGACATTCATAAAGTTGTAGCACTAACACCATTTATTTATTTGTTTACATGTGTGTAAGATTTACTATTAACAGAAGCAATGACAAAAAAATTTAGCTTTATTTTCAAGTGTCAAGTTTATAAATAAACTGAAGGGCCAGCAGTGCCATATCTCAGCCAGAAGCATCTGTATGCTATCTAGGTATCAGCATCATAAAGTAAGTAATTCTCTTACCTCTTGCAGGCATTGAAAAGGACTGGCCTGTTCTACAAACTCGGACAAAGGAAACGCTAAAGAAAGCAAGCATAGGGGAGGAAAAAATTCTGTCAGATATAAAAAAGAAGGTGAGACAAGCTGAGAGAGTTCTCATGCCTGCACTAGACAGTGCCGTTCAATCGCGAGACACAGCAGTCCAGATTCAGGAAGCATCTAAAACCATAACTAAGGTGAGGATTTTTTTTTTTTAAGTTTTTAATTAAACCTGTTTGATGTTAATAAAAATGTTTATAAGGAAATATTGCCCATCTGACAAAAATGTGGTAGCAATTACTCTGAAACTGTCACTCAGTGTCGACACTGTGACTGACAGTTACAAAATCACAGCAATCCAAAATCAGGAATTTTAAATAATTAACAAAATGCATTCATTCCAAACGGTAACATCATTACAACATTTCAAGTTTAGCTTGTTCCCAAAATTATAATTTCCAGAACCAAAAACATTTTAATAACAAAGAAATTATTTTTTTACTGTCATTGCTAATGTCACTAAACATTTTGATAATGCACTGACTATATAGAAACTGTCCTTCTAAGTCCATAGTTTTTAAAGGGCTATGCGGGGGAACATTATGTTTACTATAAATGGGTCTAGCTTGCTATCAAAAGATATTTTCTTATTTTGAATATTGTGCATAGCATGGCATGTACCTCCATTTATATTTTAATAAGTCACATGCACAAGAAGATAGAACAGCAAACAGGAAATGTATTATTAAGTGCAGAGGTGCATTTTTATATATGTTCACTTTTTTTTTTTTTAATTCATCCATATATGTAATTTCCTTGAACCTTAAACAAATTAAACGTATGCTAATTTACATGTTGATCTCTGGCAGGATGCTAAAACATCTTTGTCCCAAAGCAAGCAAGCAAGAAAGACATCTGTTCAGTTAACCACAGCTGTGAATACAGCAGTGCAGCAGCTGACTGAGCAGGAGAGTTTGGTTGCTGAGGTGCAAATGGGTATGGAAGTTGATGAGGTAAATAAAAAACTTCTATTTAAAAGCTTTATATCAGGATGGTTGTTGTATTCACCTCCTATCACTAAAAGGTGTATATATATACTATATATACATCTTACTTAAACAAGCCTGGGGGTCCTGTTTTACTTTCCCTACAGGCTGATGTTTTATTTGAGAGTGCAATGGACTTTATGGAGTCAGCTAAAAACCAGTTAGAGGCTTTTACACACTCTCTAGCTGACCTACTTGGACAAATAGGTACATTCAAACACCTCTATTAAAAATATCCGCTTACTGTGTTTTGTCTATATTTTATATAATATATTCTATATTAACTATATTTTATTTCATTTTCATTTTCAAGCTAGTAATGTATAGTCATCTCTTTTTCTTGTTTCAGTTGACGTATTAATACCTTTTTTATTATATTCATTTCTTTACTTAACAGAATAAACTTTAAATGACTTTTTCTCAATCAGAAACGACCACTGACGTGGAGAAGTATGGTCGCCTGCTAAACGAGACAGCCACCCGACTCAAGGTTCTTAGGGGTAGTGTTGAGAGTCCTGCACTGAACAAAAAGTTCCAGATACTTGTTGGTGCAGCTGAGGACCAAAAAAAGAAATTAATTGAGCTTGAAAAGAGCCTGCAGGACATCCAGGAAGAAAGAGACAGCTTGACAGACATTGCTGAAAATCTGCCCAAAACATGTCCAGAGAGAAGCACATGATAAACAGTACATTAGAATTGGTAAAAAAAAAAAAAAAAAGAAAGCACATAGAAAGATTTAAAGATTTTAGTACTAGTTTAATTCACATTAGTCTGCACTTCCCATTTTATTCATCATTATTGTTCACCACATAACTGCCCTCACAGCAGTAATCACAGCATAGACCGACCTTAGCTTGAGCTAACATAACTTGTTCGCTCATTAGCACAATAGTATGCTGCATTGCAAGCAACACAGTTAAGCCAACAGTCAATTTATGTAAGGAATGGTTGGGTCAATAAAATCATACATTATTATATAAAGTATCAGTGGGCTGTGTTTATATTCCTTTGATTGCGTTAGTTCAAGTTTCATTCATGTCTGTTTTTGGTCTAATCTAACAATGTTTGCAATAGTTAATAATATAATGAAATATTCCTCAGTGTAATTCTAGACAGCGCTGTAAGTTCAGTACCCTATAAGATGAAGGCAAATACATTGGTGTGACATCAATAAAATGCTGTTTGTGCTAAAATATATAATGTATAATATATAGAATGACCTAAAATTATAATTTAATAATATATTTTTAAAAAACACATGTGTAATCTGAGCTCAACACACAGCATGCCAAAAACTGGGGCCTGTCTAATTGTGAATATAACAGAGACCGTTCCCTGGCCCTAAAAGCCATCTCGATTGTAATCTGGACACTGTTAAAAGATTCATTCATCCATCCATCCACCCATCCATCCATTACCTTCCGCTTAACCCTCTACTAAGATTGCTACCCAGGACAGGGCGCCAATCTATCACTGGCCACACACACAAACACTCTATATGGGTAAATTGGAGCATTCAATTTACCATGATCCATGTTTTTGGACTGTGGGAGGAAACTGGAGAACCCGGAGGAAACCCACGTGGACATGGGGAGAACATGGAAACTCCAAGCAGATTGGGATTCGAACAGCGCTGAGAGGTGAACCTGCTAACCACTAAGCCACCGTGCAGCCCTGTTTAAAATTCATTTTACAGAAAAAAAAAATATTATTAATTATTTATAAAATCCAATTTTTTTTATCTCTTATGGAGTTGAACATGTAAAAAAATGGATCTTTTGCAAACTTTAAAGGAATGGATTTTAAACAATGTATTTCTTATAAAACTACAACTTCTTACTAAACAGAATAAAAGAATAAAAACAGTGTTTTATTAAGTTGAATCGTGTTTCATGATTTTTTTTCAGTGTAACAGCTTTCAAAACTTAACATACATCTTTTCCAGCTTCATTAAAGAACAAAACGCCAGACATTTTGCCTGAAATCTTAATCCTATCTATGTATTATACCTATACACACATCTATTCATAAAACGGTGTGGGCTTACTTTGTGTTGCAAATCATCTTAAATCTGATTGCAGCTTAGAGACTAGATCATTGTCGTTTACTGCTACCCCCCTCCATGTCGTACCCCAACTTTGTAAACCACTGATTCATATCTGGAGCATCTTTGTACATAATGACGTCTAATTCGTTTCTACTATTCATACACAAGAGGGCGCTAAAACGACACCAAATTATCAGACAGCAATACATTTTATTAGTGGTAGATAGATAGATAGATAGATAGATAGATAGATAGATAGATAGATAAAATGTTAAAATAATAATAGTAAATAAATAAAAAGTGTTTAACTAAATCAATAGTTGCTGGTCATTATATTTTAGTTTTACATCAGAACCCCATTTCTGTTTTAGCCTATATTTACCTAGTTTACCTATATGTAACAAGAAACAATTGTTATAGTGTGTGTGTATGTGTGTGTGTGTGAGAGAGAGAGAGAGAGAGAGAGAGAGAGATTGTGCATGCGTGTTTGTTTACAGGGAAAGTAAGTATAGACCACAAGGTTCAAGATTCCAATCTCTGTTAGACCTGAGCATTTGTATAGACTTTGTGTAAATGTAAATATTTATAGACTTTGTGTAGATGTAAATATTAAACAAATATGTAAGTCAATAAAAGTATTTACAGTCATTTAATAGGATAGTGAAAAACTGAGAATACAGTATTGTATTTAAGTTTAATATTTTGAATGTACACATTTATTCAATGATTCATTATCTCCCGCTTTATCCTCTATTAGGGTCGCGGTGGGGTTCCCCATGCCCATCCAGGGGAGAACGTCTCGGGCGCTGGGCAGATAGACCCAGGACAGGGCGCCAATCCATCACTGGGCACACACTCACTCACACAGACACACTCTATATGGGGCAATTTGGAGAACTCAATTGACTTGATCCATGTTTTTGGACTGTGGGAGGAAACCGGAGAACCTGGAGGAAACCCACGCAGACACGGGGAGAACATGGAAACTCCACCCAGATGGGGATTCGAACATGCTAACCACTAAGCCACCGTGCCGCCTGTACACGTTTAAATTACAGATAATGCCACAAAAATCGAGCATGTTATCATAAACAACTACATAACAAAAAACATATACAATTATATGTAAATAACAATTTCGACACCTCGTTTGTTTGAAACATTGGAACAGCTAAATCATGATTGAACCATGGTGTTTCATTTATGAAGGCAATTTATACATAAAATCTGAGTTGTAAAATCGGAGTTTTAGAGTTTGTTCAAGTTGATATTAAGTACTGGATATTTACTTAAAAAACAGAAGTAATGACAGACAGGGAAGTACCAAAATTTTGTGTTCATATTGCAACAGGTTTTGTGAAAAGGGAATTTATCCATCCATTCATCATCTTCCGCTCCATCCTCTACTAGGGTCGCGGGGGGTTCCCCATGCTCATCCAGGGGAGAACATTTTGGGCGCTAGGCAGATACTGTACACCCAGAACAGGGCGTTAATCTATCGCTGGGCACACTCATTCACACAGATGCATGCACAAACACACTCTCTATATGGGGCAATTTGGAGAATTCAATTCATGTTAATGGACTGTGGGAGGAAACCGGAGAACCCGGAGGAACAAGGGGAGAATATGGAAACTCCACCCAGATTGGGATTCGAACCAGAATCCCTAGCACTGAGATACGAACCTGCTAACCACTAAGCCACTAAAAGGGAATTTATTTATTCATTCATTATCTTCCGCTTTTATCCTCTATTAGGGTCGCAGGGGGGTTCCCCATGCCCATCCAGGGGAGAACGTCTCGGGCGCTGGGCAGATACACCCAGGACAGGGTGCCAATCTATCGCTGGGCACACACTCACTCACACAGACACACTATATATGGGGCAATTTGGAGAATTCAATTGACTTGATCCATGTTTTTGGACTGTGGAAGGAAACCGGAGAACCCGGAGGAAACCCACGCAGACACGGGGAGAACATGGAAACTCCACCCAGATTGGGATTCGAACCAGGAATCTCTAGCGCTTAACCTGGAATCCCTAGTGCTAGGATTCGAACGTGCTAACCACTAAGAAGGGAATTTATCCATTCATTCATTATCTTCCGCTTTATCCTCTAGTAGGGTTGCGGTGGGGTTCCCCATGCCCATCCAGGGGAGAATGTCTCGGGCGCTGGGCAGATACACCCAGGACAGGGCGCCAATCTATCGCTGGGCACACACTCACTAACTCACTCACACAGACATACATTTAGTCATTTAGCAGACGCTTTTATCCAAAGCGACTTACAAATGAGAACATTACAAGTCAGAAGTTATGCAGAAAACCAACTTACACACTCTATATGGGGCAATTTAGAGAACTCAATTGACTTGATTCAAGTTTTTGGACTGTGGGAGGAAACCAGAGAACCCGGAGGAAACCCACGTGGACACGGGGAGAACATGAAAACTCCACCTGGAATCCCTAGTGCATGGATTCGAACCTGGACTCCTTAGTGCTAGGATTCGAACCTGGAATCCCTAGTGCTAAGATTCGAACCTGGAATCCCTAGTGCATGGATTCGAACCTGGAATCCCTAGTGCATGAATTCGAACCTGGACTCCTTAGTGCATGGATTCGAACCTGGAATCCCTAGTGATAGGATTCGAACCTGGAATCCCTAGTGCATGAATTCGAACCTGGAATCCCTAGTGCTTGGATTCGAACCTGGAATCCCTAGTGCTTGGATTCGAACCTGGAATCCCTAGTGCATGAATTCGAACCTGGACTCCTTAGTGCTTGGATTCGAACCTGGAATCCCTAGTGATAGGATTCGAACCTGGAATCCCTAGTGCATGGATTCGAACCTGGAATCCCTAGTGCATGGATTCGAACCTGGACTCCTTAGGGCTAGGATTCGAACTTGGAAAAGCCATCGTGTCACCCGAAGGGAATTTATGTTTTGGAAAATAACTTCTAAATAGTTTTTGTAGCATTCACATTTTCATTTTACAATTCTAACAATTCTGCATAACGTTTACAGACACTTTAATTCAACATTGAATCGATTCGTAGTCGGAGAGTCTCTATATGGGGCAATTTGGAGAATTCAATTGGACTGTGGGAGGAAACCGGAGAACCCGGAGGAAACCCACGCAGACACGGGGAGAACATGGAAACTCCACCCAGATTGGGATTCGAACCAGGAATCCCTAGCGCTGAACCTGGAATCCCTAGTGCTAGGATTCGAACGTGCTAACCACTAAGAAGGGAATTTATCCATTCATTCATTATCTTCCGCTTTATCCTCTATTAGGGTCGCGTTCACATTTACATTTAATCATTTAGCAGACGCTTTTATCCAAAGCGACTTACAAATGAGAACATTAAAAAATTAAATTAAAATTTGGTCATTTATTGGACGCTTTTATCCAAAGCGACTTACAAGGCGAGCACAAGGTTAATCACAACATCCCTGGAGCAATGATGGTTAAGGGTCTTGCTCAAGGACCCACACTGGTAACTTTAGTGGACCTGGGATTTGAACCCCCAACCTTCAGATTGAGAGCCCTAACCCTAACCACTGAGCTAACCCGGCCCCCCTAAAAGTCAGAAGTTATGCAGAAAACCAACTTACACACTCTATATGGGGCAATTTAGAGAACTCATTCATTCATTCATTATCTCCCGCTTTGTCCTCTAGTAGGGTCGCGGTGGGATTCCCCATGCCCATCCAGGGGAGAACGTTTCGGGCGCTAGGCGCCAATCCATCGCTGGGCACACACTCACTCACACACACACACTATATATGGGGCAATTTGGAGAAGTCAATTGACTTGATCCATGTTTTTGGACTGTGGGAGGAAGCCGGAGAACCCGGAGGAAACCCACGCAGACACGGGGAGAACATGGAAACTCCACCCAGATGGGGATTCGAACCGGGGATCCCTAGCGCTGAGAGGCGAACGTGCTAACCACTAAGCCACCGTGCCGCCCCAATTTAGAGAACTCAATTGACTTAATTCATGTGTTTGGACTGTGGGAGGAAACCAGAGAACCCGGAGGAAACCCACGCGGACACGGGGAGAACATGAAAACTCCACCTGGAATCCCTAGTGCCAGGATTCGAACCTGGAATCCCCACGTTTAATTCAACATAGAATCGATTCGTAGTCGGAGAGTCGTTTAAACGGAACCGAATCGGTTGGTGAATTGAACGCCCATCGCTTAAGTAGCACGAGCAGCCCTCACGCTCCTCAGAGAAGAAAGCCGCGCTCGAGGAGAAAGCGCCAGTCGTCTCACTGAAGCTTGTTATCCAACATGCCGTCGCATCAGAATGTACAAGGTCAGTCTGGAACCTGGACATGGTTTAAACGCTATCCGTTCCGCAGTTTTATCCACGTATTGGTGCTGTTTCGATTTGCGAATTCGTCCTTTTCTCTGGAATGCTGCATTTCACTCGGCTTTTTATTGCCGTAGTAGCAAGTGTAGCTACAGTGACCGCATTTAACGGTTCTGCTTTGTCTCTTTTCCAGGTGGGAAGGCGTTTGGGCTGCTAAAGGCACAGCAGCGGGATAAATTAGAGGAAATAAACAAGGTAAACGCCTTTATTTCAACGTATTTAACTTGTTATTCAATGGCGTGCTGAATATGTGACTATTGAAAGGAGAGCTAGTGAGTAGGTTAGCCAGACCTGGCCTTGAACTTAATTTATCATTAAAAAACAAAACGCGTAGTATTTTATATCCTAGTACAAAACTGCAGTGAAAAACCTCCTTTAATCTTTGCACGTGTATTCATGTAATAAAGGGAAAAAAACTGTAAGATTAACGTTTTTTAGAGTTTTGTTTCCCAATGCCCTTCACAAAGACTAACTGTCCCTAAAATATTGCTAGAAAGTTCCATCATTCTCATTCTTATTGTTGATTTTCAGCTCATGTTAATGCTGGTGTTCTCAAGTAGATACACTTTATGATTTAGAATTCCTAAGTTAAGTTTTGCTTATATTAATGAAACATTGAAATATCAATAGTATGCCCTGTAAAATACCATAGTTACTATGATTCAAAAATGCTCCTTCTGCTGTCATAATATTTAGCCATGGCCTCTTTTTGATCAGTGTATAAATATGAGTTGACACACTGACCTCATTTACTCATCTATCACTATGAGTAGTGCAGCTGCACACATCTGAATACCTAAAATAAGCAAAATAAAGAGGTTGATGGTCTCTGTTTACAATGTGGAAGAATCTCAAAGGATCAGATCTGAGGAATCTGCAAGCATTGGGTTTAGAATGTCATCCTGTCTATAATCAGACATCACTTACAGAAGTTCTAAAGTTTTCCAGAATTCTGTTGAGGAGCAGCATTTAAAGCACCCCAGTTTACCAGACAATACTGAAGGTTTCATAAGAAACCTATGAACCTATTAAACCTTCCTTAATCAGATCATAAATTTGAGCAAATAGCCATGTGAGAAAGGTGTCTTGTATGCGTTTTGGATTATAGTGATTGTTATCTGCTGTTGTGACTGTTTTTCTTCCAAAAAGCATTGGCAACTTGTTTGTGCTTGTTTAAAGCTTCATGTGCCAGCAGTTAATAAACCAAAACCTGTCTGCCTAACACAATGTTTACTTCACGATTACAAAAATGAGAATTTTCCAAAACCAGATTTGAGTACTTTTAGATCTGGACACCTCATTCATCTTATTTAAACCAGTATGATACAAAAAAATCTGCCATGTAAAATAAATAAGATATGATTAGTTATGGTTAAGATCTGTTAAATATGATTATGGTACACTGGTAAATTCTCAAGATTTAAACCACTTTTAAGTTTTTAGACAAACATTAAGTAATTTTTGTGCTCTTGGACTACATGACTAACCGAATGTAATTGGGGTGGAAATGTGAGGCAAAACTATAGTATTAGTTTTTTTTACTGTTATCTAAAAAAATCTAAAAGATTTCACAGACATGGTCCTTGGCATATTTATCTCAATAGTTGGGTAGAGTTAGCTTAAAATAAAAATAAATAGCAAATCTTTTTCAAAAGAATGCTTAATATTCTTTAATGCATTTTTTTGTACCAAATCTTCCAATGTCACTTTTTTGTATACATCTGTGAAATAAAAGGTGTGTGTCAAACTATTAAAGGTTAACTTAACCAGAAGTTAATCATATATATATTTTAATCATACTTGACAAGGTTTTTATGTTAAGCTGATGACATTTTTTTAAGTCAAAAGTATGTTCTAACAGGAATGTCCTCACTTGCACAAGAATGTCAAGCGTATTCAGTGTTTGCCTTGATCGTGAGGACTTATTTATAAAGAAAGTTATTCATGCTTGTTCATATTGATTTTCCATTCAGCATTGTACTAACAAGCCTATTCGCTGGTTCATTAATCGTTGCAAAGCAGTTGTCCAAAGACAGGAGATGCTGAGCCATCGAGCATGTAGGGAAAATGTAATTGGGTGATCAGATTCATGGTGATCTGTGTTCTGTACTAAACCAGATGTTGTAGCATGTATTACTTATTTAACATCAAACATGTTCATTTTTTTATTATTAAAAATGTATTAATAAAATATCATTTAAATTAAGTTTTTGCACTTCTTGTTTTTGTCTTGGCTTTATAGGAGTTTATGGAAGATCAAAAGTACAGAGATGAGGATGATTTAGCAGAGAAGCTGGATTCATTCAAAAGTAAGATTGTTATAGGCTTCAAGTTTACTATTTATTATTAGTTTTATTATATTACTATTATTATGCATTCGATATGAATAGTTTTTATAAGGATTTCAAATTATTTTAGTAATAATTAAACACACTTTTGAAGGCTATATTCATAAAGTTTTTTTGCATTAAAACTGTGGAACTAAAAGTAATTTAGGCCCAACTCAGGGTAACTCCAAGGAAGGAAAAGAGAAAAAAAAATTGTCATTGTGGGCTTGTTTGCTAGAATATGAAGTATTCTTTTGAAGTCTGTGGATGTTAAAGGGAGGAAAATATATACACAAAACATAAAACACTCTTATAATCAAAAGCATTTAAACTGTGTATTTGATATGATTGTTTAATATGCAGCTAACAAAAGCAAGTACTAAATGTACCAGTATGCCTGACATTTCAGTATTTAGGCTGATGGGTGAAGGGGGAGAGAAAATGTGTTTTTTTTTATTTTATTTTATAGTTATAGTTATTAAGCAGTAGCCAGGTAACTTAATAAAAAGGTTGTTTATTAAAAGTTTGATTATTGTAAACTTCACTTTATTGTAAAACCTCCTAATCTAGTGGTTGGTCAGAATATCTATAAACTTGTTTTGTATTATCAAACTGCAATTTACCATACATTTAACAACCATTCATACCATTTCTATTAAAGCATTGTGCCTTTATGTAAGCGTGCAAGCTATGAATTCCCATGGAAATTCCCATGGAATTTAAATAAACTGTGCTGAGTTCTAAAAGTTGTGACTGAAAATACAGCAGTACTGCACTTGTTTATACACTGTATATGTAAAATTATTTGAATAGGTCATTGTTACTTGGTGCTTGAGACACATTTTATCAACCTTTGTCTTGTTTTTTGCTGCTTAAGAAACCCCTTAGTCATGTTTTCTACTCCAAACGTTTTTGTTTTTTTTTTAACCACAAGAATGCAGGACCATTTATCTTTTCTAAAATCCTTATCTTTACTAGTACTCTTAACTCTTTTAGAGAAATTCTTGGAAAAAATGACCTACTTCTTAAGATTTTTATCACTACTGATAAAACTACTACAGTTCTATCTAATCTATCTAGCTACTGTTTAAATCTTTTTATTTAAATGGCTCCAGCTGCATTAATGTTTATCCATCCAAATCTCTTGATTTATATATGTAATAGTAAAATGGCATTCAAGAAATTTTTTATCTGAGCTGAACATAAGTTTAGGTTCTATGAGTACTTTAAACTTTAGATACATGTGTATCTGCCCAGCTCCCAAAACCTTTTCCCTGGATGGGCATAAAGAACCTAGTAGAGAATTAAGCGTATGATAATTAGATAAGATGAGAATTAGGGTATGAAAAATGCCCAACATTATAAAGATCATAGGACAACTACGTAGGGTTTGTGTAGCATTAGCATTTTGGTTATTTAAGTGTTATATTTTGGGTAGTTACATTTGTCATTCCTTAAGTCAGACCAGTTATCTGATAATAAATATTATCCCAAAAAAATAATAGATATACTGCCGTAAATATAGTTCAGACTTCACTCCCTTGTATGGATAAATTTAAGGAATAGGAGTTTGTCATTATAATTCCAACAGCAACAGTGGCATTTACAGGCTTGTAACTATTTTAGTCATTGTGTGACTTTTACAAAGGTCAGCAGACACACCCCAACCCGTTCCAAAACATCTGGGTGAACCCAATAGTTTCCTCTGACATAACTATTGTGTTTATTGAATATGGCAGATTTAGAACATTAACTTCATTCTTTGGTCCTTTAAGATATCTTCTTGTTGCTGTATTGATAATGCTTTCCAAGTTTTCCTGAGATTTAGTTTCTAAACAGCAGTCTTTACATTTTTCTTAGAATAAATATATATAATTGTGCAGGTTAGGGCGGCACGGTGGCTTAGTGGTTAGCATGTTCGCCTCTCAGCGCTAGGGATTCCCGGTTCGAATCCCCATCTGGGTGGAGTTTCCATGTTCTGCGTGGGTTTCCTCCGGGTTCTCCGGTTTCCTCCCACAGTCCAAAAACATGGATCAAATCAATTGAATTCTCAAAATTGCCCCATATAGAGTGTGTATGTGTGAGTGGGTGTGTGCCCAGCGATGGACTGGCGCCCTGTCCTGGGTGTATCTGCCCAGCGTCCGAGACGTTCTCCCCTGGATGGGCATGGGGAACCCCCCCGCGACTCTAATAGAGGATAAAGCAGGTGATAATGAATGAATGAATGTGCAGGTTAGGAGGTCATATCTTGCGTACAGAAAATTAGTGTATTCATTAGACATCATCAAATTTTGGCCATATAATTTGAAATTCCCTGTACTTTAGTACTAACTACAATTTGATTGTAATTCATTATTTAAAAGAAAGTTGAGTCGACTGATGTCACTCATAATAATTTATCTCTCTTTAAAAGTTTGAAGCAGCTTTAATTTGCAGGTATTTAAGTTGTGAAACTCCTATAATGTCACTGATATTTTTCTAAATATTTTAGTACATGTTGTTCTAGTTCCTGTATGAAATGTAGTATGAAATGAAGAGCTATTGGTTTTACTGTTTACAAGAGGTGTAATAACTTGCATTGTTTACACTAAAAGCAAATGTTAATGCATATAAACAATTAACATGCGTTTAACAAACATACAAATCACTTTTTTAATGTTCTGTAGATGTTTGATAATATTTATAGGATCTAGAACAAGATACTGTTATCTGTTTTATGATCTTCATGGCTTTAGGGCTCCAAGTTGTGGGCTCAGTCATTCTGCGTTTCCCAACCCCCTTCATGTTTCTCAACCTCTCTGAGTTTTGTTGTGAATAGTCATGAGTTTCATCAGACGGTATCAACAAGAAGGTCCATTGTCGCCTCTGTCTACAACTCTCACTCCCTCCCCCGTCTACAAATGCATATTTGCCTCAAACCAACTTAACCATCCATGTTATCAAATCCATCAAAAATGCTAAAGTACATGCCCCAAAAATTCCTGGACGTGTTTGTTGGAGTTGTTTAATTATTCAGATCAAGACCCAATGTTATGTTGTTATGAAATTTTTAAGATATCTGGGTTGGGATTTCTCTCCCCCCCCCTCATTTTCCAGAATGACAAGCCCAACAAGAACACATGTGTAAAATCTCAAATAAGTGCTAAATGGAAAAGTATTAATCATTCACACACACAAATTAACCAACAAGAAACCCAGACAATTTAAAAGGCCCTAGAGATTTCACTTGCACTTGCTCTCTGCTGTTTATTATTCCAAAATCTTGATCAGACTACTATTATGACGGTGTGTGAAATTGTTGGAATACTACTGTAGTCAAGCTTAAAGTAGATATATGAAAATTCTTTTTTTTGTCTTTTTTTTTTATTCATTGTTTTAGACTAGTCATTTTATTATAAAATTAAAAAAGGGAATCAATAAACACCTGTTAGAGGCAGTTTCTCCTCCAAGACCTCAGCTGTTTCACTAATGATCCCTCTGCTGCCATGTTCACCTGTTGTGTGTGTGTGAACAAGTATAGTTACATTTAAAGTGCCCGAACATTTTATATTGTATTTCTAATGGACCGCATTTCATTTCTTACAGATAAATATGCTGAATTTGATCTGAATGACGAGGGAGAGATTGGTAAGTGCCCTTGTCTTAACTGACAAATATTTATGAACTTATGAAATGTTGCCAAGCATGGCACGCTGTATTCTAGCCATTTTCCACAGTACATTGTAAATTTAGCAAACTTTACTTTACTTTATCTTTTAGTGATCTTATCATAAGTCCTGAACTGTGGCTTTTTTTTTATTATTCTAATAATTGCGCAATCTGACTGTGGGGTGAATGTGTGCCACTGTGTTTTATGTTTTCCACTTATAGCTCACAAATTATGAAAAAATTATTCATATTTTTTTTCATGTATTATTATTATTACCTAAAACAGATACACACTATGAACACCATGGCTGTTGCAGTGTTGTCTTGCTCATTTCCGGTAACACAGCCACATTTATTATGTAAACTTGTGAATAAAAGATAATTGCTTTTGAGATTCACTGGTGATTCGCTATTTTGGGCTGGTGTCGTGAGAACACATGCGCTCCAGCTGTCAGACAGTGAGCAGCTGCTGCAAACAACTGGCTGCTTGAATTTGTTGAAATCTGCATTTTGCTTCCATGATAATGGTGCAAGTTACTACAAATGTGGTTACAGAAGCAAAAAATTGTAACTTTTATTGTAAGGTAACGTCTTTAGAGCTTTATCATTTTAATCAAGTTAATTTTATGCAACAAATCTGCTTTTTTACATGACCATGCAACATATTTTAATATCGATCACAAAAACCAAATGCTTATTAATATTAAAACAAATGAATAAAACTAGTGTTTTCACAAAGTAAAGTTCCCCACAGTGTTGTTTTTCAGATTCACACAGAACAGAGAATTTAATTAGCAGAGGAGTTACTTCCCTCATCGAGCAGTTAATTCCCTTTTGTTTGTTTAAGTGCAGTTTACTCCTAGACAGAGTTATGACTAGAGAGAGTTCATAGCTAAATATGACTAAAGTCTTGTTACTGCATCCTCATTTGAGATTGAAAAAAAAAAACATTTGCTATTTATGTACTTTTACATTTAATTAAATTAGATGTAATATCCCTATTAAATTGTTATGAAAAAGAGGATACTAATTTGCAGAAGGAATTGTATCCAGATACAGCACATTGCTCATTTATTTATTTATTTATATATATATATGTATGTATGTATGCAAGTTAACGAAGCTTTGGACCACTGATTAACCCCCATACCATGATGTTCATGGGGCAGCTTGTGGTTAAGGAACCCGGCTTCTGACCTGAAGGTCTCTGGTTTGAATCCTGGTCCCACAAAGTACTATCGCTGAAGTGCCCTTGAGCAAGGCACCTGAATGTTTCAAAACAATTTATGTAAACCTTTTCTTAACCATCATGTGTAAACATTCTAATAAAACATTCTTTCGTTGTCCAGTCCCAACATTTTTTTTATTAAGTTCTTGAAAATAAATTCTGAATTTGTTAAAACTTATTTTATAAGGTTTATATAGTATACCAGCATTCCTTTTAATAAGGTTGTTTTCATTCAGTAAATGTATGAATCTTTACCAGTTATCAGTTTACAATTGATTGTTTAACTTTTAATGTCAAAACTTTGGTTTATTAAAGGGTTATAAAGCATTTATTTAAGAAAATAGTAAATGCTTTTTAAAAATACATCAAATATTTCAAATTCAAATTTTGAGAACATTTGAGAAAAATGAACACAAACTTAATAATAACGCATATTGCTGAAAAAAGTTAATTGTATAAAATTGTCAAGAATTATATATTGTTTTGTAAAAACAATTTGTTTGTGAGTAAAAGCTGTGGATGTGAAGGCAGATTTTGTGTTTTTAAGATATGATGGGTCTAAAGCGGATGATGGAGAAGCTGGGAGTTCCCAAAACCCATCTGGAAATGAAAAAAATGATCGCTGAAGTTACTGGTGGCTGCAGCGAGACAATCAACTACGCAGACTTTGTCAAGATGATGCTCGGCAAACGCTCCGCTGTCCTTAAACTGTAAGTTTTCACATGGGTGTTGACTAAATACCTTATATAATCCTTTTTCTATGCTGGTACCTCTTGCACAGTAAGGGTGTTTAAGGAGTTGTTTATGTCAGCAAACATACTGCAGCATGACCAGTTATCTCTGCCAGTATCGCTCATGGAGATATGGCTTTGTCATGACTCCATTTTTCGCACAATGTTTCTGCAGACCCATCATTTTAGGAAGCATGAGAGCAAATAACTTTAGTAAGTACTAATCATGAGTTAAACTCTCATGCATCTAACTTAAAAAAATATATATTTTATTAGAGGGTCCTCAGGCACACCCACCATGCCCCATGGCGTGTATCTATTCATAAGCGCTATTGCTATTTAAATGACACAGACGAAAGGTGTGAGAAGAAACTGTTGGCGTGGTGTGAGATAGCAATAATCATTGCAACACGTCTTAACAAGACTTGTTTTTCATGTGGCCACTTTTGGGACTGAATTGCCCAGTGATTTGTAAAAGATAAAATAAAGTAGCCAAAAATACTGTAGCAGCGGCTTCAAATAAAACAAAGCAACATTGTGAATAACTTTAGCTGATCAGAAATAGATGTTTGAATAAATTGTTGTACTATGCTGGTAAAACATGCAATAAATAGGTCCTAAAAAGTCACGAAAGTTAGACATTTATACGACAACTTGCAAATCATGCAACTAGATTTCCGCAATATACCCTCAGGTTCTATAAATAATGTGCTCTAATTTAGTAGAATGAATTTCCTGCAACACCTGATTTTTATAGGGAACTGTTGGTGTTGGCAGCAGCACCATCTTGTTCCACTATTATTTTCGTCAAATTTAATTTAACTTTTGTGGTCCTTTGTAAAAATCATCTATGTTTTTTACTGTAGATCATTAAAAGGTTGAACAACCAATCTCTGTAAATATTAGCTATGCATGCATGTAGTCTACTGACTATTGACTTGTAATGTTCACATTTCTAAGTCGCTTTGGATAACAGCGTCTGATAAATGTAGTCTGGTCCTGACTTAAATTGTTCGTAGTATGAATGTATCTTAAACATTCTCTGGATATTTCATGATTTTCTACATAAATGATAAGAAGGTTGAAGCCATGGAATCCAATGAAAATGTCACATCTTAAGCAAATTGGGTCAGAGAGCTGATTTAGGACAGCCTTCTTTAAGGAGCCTTACTGTGCCAGAGGGCAAGAATGAAAGAACATAAAAGAGGGCACAGGAGCTGTCATTGGGGAACATATTATATACTGTCCTTTTTTCCCTCCATTTCTTGTTTTTTGTCCAGTTACTTTGCCTTATGGGTAGTGTTTGATTACTTATAAACCATGAAAAATATATGATTGAAATGTTTAAATACATCACATTCTATTGTGGGGTATGTGTGTCTTTGTATAGGTAGATGTGTGAGGTGGTGGTAATTTGATTTTGAAGTTGGGGGGGGGGCATTTGGTATGCAAATCCAATTGTTTGGCACAGGATCAAAGCTGTTAAGAGCTTACGGAAGGATTTGCACAGGTTGACCACTAAAGGAAAATAAAGACGGTCACAGATATGCCCTGATTGATTGCATTTTAACTTCACTTTCTTTTATTAATGATTTCAATCCAGTGACTTTACACTTCCAACTTTGTGTATAGTATTCAATTAAAAGTAAAGGCACCTTTTACATCTAAAAAAAAAAAAAAGTAAAAGTGACCTCCACTGCCCCATGGTCAAGATGGCTTTCAATCTTCTGGGAAGGCTTTCTGCCATATTTTGGAGTGCATAGGCGAGAATGGAGAATGTTTGCCCATTGTTCCGAAATTAATATGGGAGGTCAGGCACTAAAAGGATCAGGCTCACAACCTCCATTCTAATGCAAAGGTATTTAATGGGGTTGACTTCAGGGCTCCCTGTGGCCAGTCGGCTCCTTTCACACCAAACTTAGACAACCATGTCTTTATGGGCTATGTGCACCGGAGCATAGTCCTAATGGAACAGCAAAAAGATCTTCCCATATGTCTTAAAGCAGTTGTTGAGAAATCATAGCTAGGTCCCTGATGTTATTCAGCTGTGACATAAAAATTTACAAATGAGAGAACAACACAGTCAGTAGTTTAGAAGGAACCAGCTACACTAGTGTTATCAATCCTGATGGTTATCCAATCTGGTTTTACGCCTAGACTTTTCCTATTTTTAAGTGCTTTTTTGGAAGAGATGTTTTGGAACTACATGGATTAAATTGACCTAAATTCAATTGCTCTCATACTTTTGTCCATAATTGTATGCTTGGATACTTTTTGTAGTCAATGGACAGCAATTTATTTAAATTGGTGAGACTTATGGAGAATAGTTAAAAATGCATCTGGAAAATAATTTTATCTTTACCCTTAACCACCATGTTATTGTGACACTGTGACTTGGATTTCCTGACAGGTTTCACAATGCATTTTATGAATGTCATAACAAAGACTGGAAATTTTTATTTTTGCTCAACACTTTGGTAGCAAGAGAAGGACGTTAACAAAAATAAATTAGGTGAGTGGGCCATTCACTGCTATGAGCTGGCCCCCTCAAGCTAGAACCCAATTTCTTTGTCTAGAGCCTGAATCTTCAGGCGATACGTTAGAAGCATAAATAATTTATTGGGCTTAACACTAAGCTTATAAACTGACAGCACATACAATAATTCTCAAAAAAGGCCGATAAGTTATTATTATTATTTTTTATTTTATAGGAGATTTTATCAAGGGTGGCAAATAGAATTTTAGCCAATAAGGAAACAATAACTGGTGGCTGGCACATAAAATAATGCCATAATAATAAACCATTTAGTCATCTGTCAGCAAATGCTTTCATTAAAGTTCATCAGAAAGCCCTTTGGTAAAATTTTACTTCCTACTAAATTGTATGCTTATGAAGATTTGAAAATGTACAGAGTATATTAACTGTGAAGGGCCTTTAAATTATGATTACCTAAAATAAGCTCTTTGCGTCTTCAAGTCGCTGCATATATATATATATATATATATATATATATATATATATATATATATATATATATATATATATATATATATATATATATATATATGTGTGTGTGTCTGTGTGCATATGCTTACATACAAAGACAAATTTGCATCTAATGAGGCATTAGTCTATTTTAATGTTGTGGCTTTACAAAAAAAAAGTCCAAATATTATAGCCATAATTTGAATAATTGCAATAATTGTTATTCTTTTATCTTCTCTTTGGTTCTAATCTTTACTAGACTATTTGCACCAGTATGTTAGAAACAGACCTGTTGAGTTCTGTGTATCCAAAATGTTTTATCAAAGCTGCTCTAGAATATTGTAGAATTTATTTTTAGAGCAGTGCAGCACAGTACTTCTAGTGCTTAAATAAATCACAGTACAGTAAAAGTAGTCCTCGCTGTCATGCTGAAACTGCTATTGGATAATAAACTGTGGGTAAATTAGCAATGTTTTTTTAATATACACTTAAATATATAAATATATCGCACATTACTTGTTAATATTGTAAAAGATGGATGCATTTCACACTAAGCCTTAGTCATTACAATGTTATGAAACCTTTTTTATTTTATTTATTTTTTTTTATATTCTCATTTGTGTTTATGGTTTGAAACTGCAGACCATGCTATTGCCTACTTTCATGTTAAATATGTTAATGAGGCAGTTCAGTCAGCAAGATGGAGCACAGAGTAACATAACACTACAGAAAACAAGCAAAATTCTAAACAATTCAAAAACTTTGGACATGTTTTATTTTGTTCCTCAGTCTGTTCTTTTCCCGTCACATTCAGTTATATCACTCAGTGGGGTGCTTGGTTAATTCGCCTTTAAGGCTCAGGGACAAAACTGCACAGTGAACCACACAGGCATGGAAAATCCCTATTAGTTCAGTTTGTGTGAGTGCACAGAGCAAGAACTGGGTAAGAGAAAATGAGGTTAATTAAATTAAGGTTAATGTACAGTGAGTGCCCATTGCCTTACCTTAAATTAGAGCTTGTTCAAGTTGGTTGTAATGGGATGAATTGTATGCGCAAATATGTAAGACAAAAATGTCTTATTTTGTATAGTGTTGTATAGCGTCTGTGTTCCCTCACACACGCCTTTTCAGTTACCATCTTTGTTTTATAAATGTATGGTTTGGTTTGGTTTATATTCGAACATATTACATCTGAACGTTTTGTTTTTCAGGGTAATGATGTTTGAGGACAAGGCAAACAGTACCAGCTGTAAACCCGATGGCCCGCCACCCAAACGTGACATTGCCAGCTTGCCCTAAAACATCATGGAAGTAAAAACTACTGATTCCCACTAAGTTAAAATGCCAACAACAAAGCATCTTCTAGGCCCAATTTGAAAAATCCTCAAGGTTCTAGGAAGGTTTAAAGAAGGGGAATGCAACAAATTAAAGATGTCTGTATATTGCTGTGAAAAAGTGAAATTGTAGGGTTTTTTAACAAGTAAATGAATATATTTATATGGATTAGTTTTTTTAAGGTGTGTCATTTTTATTTTCTTTGGGAGACTTTGTGAGAAACTGTCCGTGTTTAAGAATGGAGTAACTTTATAGTTAACAGGTGTTAAGTGTGTTTGAGATGCAGCCATTTTAGTTTCTGAAAATAGTATTAGGATAACCTTGATTCCTTCATTAATGCTTGCAGTATGTCTCTGTTTTAGAATTTGTTAGCTCATGGAATTTAGTATTAAACAATTACTAGCCTTTTATTTGCAGCCTGTCTCTCTAATGTAATTTTAATACGATCATAAACCTATAGGTCACTTTTAGATGGACATTAAGATTCAAGTCATTTTTAATAAGCTTATTAGGTAAACTGGCAAATTGGAGTTAACTATTGTAAGAAGAGTGATGTAATTCCACAGTTTTGGTTTTCTGTTTACTCTCATATCACATGGCATTCCTTTTTTTTTGTCACTCTATAGCCCATTGTTAAATTGATTGTACATTGTTCTTTGCATTTGGTGGTAAATATGTTGAAAGCCATCCATCCATTTGATCCCTTATTGTGAGTGATGAGGGAAATAGCAATTTATTTATTGGCTGAGAGTTAATAATTCCATTTAAACAGAGCACAATTTGGAATTTGCTGAATTAAGGCTTTTTAAGTGCCTTGTTCTGTTTAATGTAGCACACAACTGCTTTATGTAACAAGTTTGAACTCCCTGTGTTTTTTTTTTTTTTTTTTTTTTGTTTTTAAGTTGCGCTTGTTTTAAGTGTCAGTATATTAATCCTCTGAGAAATATATGTAAATATGATATTTTTTTCTGCAACAATGAACAATTTCTAGTTTTGCTGAATTGTCCTCACTGCAAAAAAAGGTTTTAAAACATCAAATGTGCCATTTTGTACAGTTACATATTTTCTTAAAGATTTGTTGAAAGTTGTTACATGTGTAGTAACTGTGCATTAAACCATTAAACCCAGACTTTTACATAACAATGTACATGGTGAGAATTTACTAAATGCTGCATGTTTTATCTTTAATGCTATCAAAACAGTACCTTGTCACGTTTGAGTTCTCTTACAGTCCATGCCTCAAACATTTCACCGCTCTGCACTGGCAAGTGGATTATATGCAAATGAAATGTTTAAGTTCTCAGGCATAAATAAGATTCTTTTATTAAAACCTTATTTTACATGTATGCATTCAGCAATTTTATTATTTTTTTCCCTTCTTGTAGTTGATTGTATTGCATTGTCCATAAAGTATGAGGAATATAATGTTAGGTTTGCACTGTTTTTTTCATTTGATTTTAATTGTTTGGATTATATTTTTTCTATTAACTGTAACATTGTAACAACTAACGTTGGTAATTACATTGTTTAACTTATCTGTGTCTTGTTTTTGCAAACACCAAAGGGAGTAAAGATCATATAGTTGCACAGAAAAAGTTGTAATGTCGTGTGTGTGTGTACACTTAAGTCATGTGGGATTGCATAGAATTTAAATTTTAATACTCTATAATTTGTTTATAATGAAACACATCACAATCATCTTAACTTGAAAACCAGACAAGCAAGTAGGTTGTAAGTAGGTTAACAAAGAAAATCTTTATTAAAAAAAAGATAAATAATAAATCAATTTTACTACCTCATTTATTTCCTTATTTGCACATAAAAGAAGTTAATGGCTTTGACCTTTCACCAATTTTGACTTTTTCGTCTTGGTGTGCTTAATAATAAATAAGCTGCAACCATATTTTTATATTATGCAATATCTGAACAAAAACTTACTGACACATTTTGGTGTACAGTGCTGGAATACAAACCTAATAGAATAAGTGACTTGTCTAAAATACTGCTATTTGGTCCTTGTGATTTGGAAGCAGTCTGTAGCTAAATTTGCACTTGATAAATGTCAGTATTTGATTGACTATAATGCAAGTTGTAGACCACTGGAAAAGTAGTTTCATGAGTACATGAATGAGAAAAATTGGTGCTTTGCCTTGGGGATGTGGTTTGTGTGTTGGGCTATTCATCTAAAAGTTCAAATCGGTGGTCCACTAAAGTTACTTATCTGAGTCCTTGTGTTCTAACCCCATCTATGAAGTTAGGATACTTAAGTCACTTTGGATAAAAGTATCTGCTTAATGAACAAATGTAAATATTTCACACCAAAAGAGTCCCTTCTTTGATTTTTACCTGGGACAAACAATTTCCTCTTATTATGTGCTTTGTATGATGTACCAGTGCCTGCATGACCCTCCTTGCTGAGTTCTCATTATATCATCTTGATGACATTGCTGCTGTCCATCTTTAAACTCATAAACAAAGTTACAACACTTAATATCATTCTTAAAAAAATAGATGCCTCTTAATGTTTTTATGACATTGTAGAAGAGCCATCATGAATTGGCTCATAAGACATAGAATTTTTAACATATGAAACTAAGAGCAAGGTGTTTTAGGAAGGATTCAGCAAGCATATATTTATTTTTGTTTACACCCAAATTCAGAGTGTATATCAGGCTTTGGTAATGCTTTTTATACATTACACATAAACCCTGAGAGGAAGTGAGATGTATCTGAGAAGTCGCCAAGCCAAATTTGTAACATTCAAAACAGCATTGTTTTAAATACATCCATTGTTGTAAACTTCTCTATCCTGTCTGGTTCTACATATTTTAATTAAGAAGACACTCTTGTTGTATTGTACTGTCAGCTTCATATACATTTTAAGTGGATTCATTTAAACTACAAAAAAAAAAAAAAAAAAAAAAAAACTGGAATAGTAGGTAAGTATGTAGTGCTGTTGCTTTACAGCAATAAAGTTCAGGGTTCCATCTCTGGCTAGAAGGTCAAGGTGTGTTTTTATAAAGTTAGCACGGTCTCCCCATGTCTGGATGGACCTTTCTACCATGAGCTTTCTTTTTTCTATTTCCACAATATTTATCTCTGTACTTTTTTTTTACATGATCTATTTGTGTTATTATCAGTAAAACAGTGAAAAGAATTTTTTTAAACTTCTGCATCATTGGTTTAACTTCTGCATTGTAATTTGTGAAAGAGGATCTGTTCTAGATTACTGGGATCTTGTTTTGAAAGTTCCTCCTGAAATCAATCCACACAGAAGATGTCTGTAATCACTGTTATCCACAATTTAAAAATAAAAAACAGCCTAAAACATTGACCTTTACATGCACATTTGAATTTACAAAGATACCTTTTACAGCAAAGCAATAATTTTATTTGATTTTATTTTTTTAAAGAATGGTTATTTTTTCAGTTACAGCTGCAACATAATATATAAACCTTTTTCTATATGTACACGGTACGATGTTGCCACCTGTGGGATCGAATTGGAATTGCAAATCAAGACAGACGTAACTGTCAGCTTAGAGATAACAATCTAATAGTGTAAAGATTAATGTTAGAAAAAAGTAGGGGTTACAGTATAACAGTCTGTCTCAGGGCAGAAATAAATACAGTGTATTCACACATTCACAGCAACGTGCAATTTCAGATCTCTTACCTGCATATTTTTGATTTTTGAAATGAATGCAGAGGAGAACATTCAGACTCCAAATACAATGAATTGTAAGACTTGAATTGAATTGTAAAGCTGAGATCATGATCATGAGATCATAGCACCCGGGTTTTGTAGAATTCAAAGATGGTGTGCTGTACATTGTTTGCATTGTGTTAACAGTATGTTCATCACATAAAGCTGCCACCATTGTGCTTCACAGATTCATTGCATTGGAAATTGACTTTTAGACAGTTGACACAAAATTGGATATAGTATCAACTCAATCAGTAAAGCTGTAAGCCATGCACACAATCGCGAACACACTATGTAAACAATATTACCAATTTCATTTAAAGTAGACATCCCATCACCAATGTAAAAATTCTACTCTTTATTAAAAATCATAATGTTTATTGGTATTTAACTGTAAAGATTTTTTATTGTTATTTTTGTGGTTGGTAAGTTATTTAAACATACTTATCAGGTACAAAGTATAGATGAATCACATGATTGAAAAATGTGTGACATTAGTTTGCTTTAAAAAAGATAAAGAAAAAAAAGTTTTTGAATAATATTTGATACCTATTCTGTGCATTTTTGCTTAATGCATTAATTGTGGAAAGCAAGTTTCGAACACGGCGGCACGGTGGATTAGTGGTTAGCACGTTCGCCTCTCAGCACTAGGGATTCCCGGTTCGAATCCCCATCTGGGTGGAGTTTCCATGTTCTCCCCGTGTCTGTATGGGTTTCCTCCGGGTTCTCCGGTTTCCTCCCACAGTCCAAAAACATGGATCAAGTCAATTGAGTTCTCCAAATTGCCCCATATAGAGTGTGTCTGTGTGAGTGAGTGTGTGCCCAGCGATGGATTGGCGCCCTGTCCTGGGTGTATCTGCCCAGCGCCCGAAACGTTCTCCCCTGGATGGGCATGAGGAAACCCCACCCCTCCCCCTGTGACCCTAATATAGGATAAAGTGGAAGATAATGGATGGATAGAAGTTTCAAACACAATCTTAGTGCTTTATCATGCCTACATATTGTAGTTATATAGTGTAATAGCATAAATTCAGTACTACATAGCAGAAGTGCAGTGGTTAAAGTGTGTCAATCAAAAGGTTGGGGGTTCAAATCTAGAGCCTGCTGAAGTTACCAATTTGGGTCTTTGAGCAAGGCCCTTAACCTTAATTGCTCTAGAGTTTCTGTACCATGGCTGAGCCTGTACTCTGACACTTAACAGTGAATTAGTATACTTGCAATTCACTTTAAAAAGCATCTGCAAAATTACCAAATGCAGGTCATATGGAAATGCAGTACTATGTGTAAAAATAAACAGTATCAACTCTGTCTTTGTTTAATACGTTTTTAAATCAAGATGTAAATTCGTGTGATAAAACCAACAAAGGATCAGTCTTAAGATTACTAGTCTACAATATGTAAATTGCTCATTGTATAATTGTTTATTTGATTTATGTTACAGTTCTTACGGTTGGGTGTAAGATTATGTACAAAGTTAAGGTGCATACTCAAGAATAAACCTAATCAGTATTGGCAAGTATATTTGTGCTGTCGACTTTGAATCTGAGATACATTGCACCAAACAATCAGTAGTATTTGTCAGTAGTGAGACAATTATTAAATAGTTCATGTTTATATTTTGGGCGGCACGGTGGCTTAGTGGTTAGCACGTTCGCCTCTCAGCGCTAGGGATTCCCGGTTCGAATCCCCATCTGGGTGGAGTTTCCATGTTCTCCCCGTGTCTGCGTGGGTTTCCTCCGGGTTCTCCGGTTTCCTCCCACAGTCCAAAAACATGGATCAAGTTAATTGAGTTCTCCAAATTGCCCCATATAGAGTGTGTCTGTGTGAGTGAGTGTGTGCCCAGTGATGGATTGGCGCCCTGTCCTGGGTGTATCTGCCCAGCGCCCGAAACGTTCTCCCCTGGATGGGCATGGGGAACCCCACCGCGACCCTAATATAGGATAAAGCGGGAGATAATGAATGAATGAATGAATGTTTATATTTTGGTAGTAAACACCTCAGCGGGACAAACACTGCGATTACTTCCAGCAGTTGACGGGTAGGGCATCTTTTGCATTGCACTTGTTTCCCGGAGCCACATTTCAGCGACGTACCACTACATGTACTCTGAAACTATCAGACTCTGACACAAATGTCATAATTGTGTGCTGTATTGGTGTTTTTAGTGTCTATTGAAAATAATATTATAATCTTAATGTTCGGCTTTTTATCACCGAAGCGATTATATGAAACGAATCGTTCGTTCTGTAGTTCACTTTATTTTGATGAGAGTGAGATGAGCGTTTAAAGAATGATTAGAGGAATGTCATTCAGCGCGCTGAGGCGGGTAAGAAACACACCATCATCAAAAAGATGAAAATATGCCACTACGTATTAATAACGGATGTTTATTTGCAGTGTGTGCGGCGATATAAGGGCTATGTTTGGAGCGCGAGATGGAAAAACATCAGTACTTACTTTACAGGTAAATATACAGATCCACAACATATTCATTCATTCATTATCCTCTATTTTATCCTCTATTAGGGTCGGGGTGGGGTTCCCCATGCCCATCCAGGGGAGAACATCTCGGGCGCTGGGTAGATAGACCCAGGACAGGGCGCCAATCCATCGCTGGGCACACACTCACTCACACACACACTATATATGGGGCTCTATATTTAGAGAACTCAATTAACTTGATCCATGTTTTTGGACTGTGGGAGGAAACCGGAGAACCCGGAGGAAACCCATGCGGACACGGGGAGAACATGGAAACTCCACCCAGATGGGGATTCGAACCGGGAATCCCTAGCGCTGAGAGGCGAACGTGCTAACCACTAAGCCACCGTGCCGCCCTCCACAACATATTATAACTACATTTTCTTCGTTTTTACATTTACATTTGGTCATTTATTGGACACTTTTTTATCCAAAGCGACTTACAAGGTGAGCTCGGGGTTAATCACAACATCCCTGGAGCAATGAGGGTTAAGAGTCTTGCTCAAGGACCCACACTGGTAACTTTAGTGGACCTGGGATTTGAACCTTCAGATTTTTTTAATTTCCATCTGTCTTTCTATTTTTTTTGTTAGTATTTATTTTATTTTTTGTTTTTTTTGCAGGTGATGTGAAGTCACCACGGGCAGTGCTTAACCCAGATATCTCAAAGTAAGTTTTTTTTACTGTTGTATTGGGTTTGGGCAGCATGATGGCTTAGTGCTTAGCATGTTCGCCTCTCAGCACTAGGGGTTCCCGGTTCGAATCCCCATCTGGGTGGAGTTTCCATGTTCACCCCGTTTCCGTATGGGTTACCTCCGGGTTCTCCGGTTTCCTCCCACAGTCCAAAAACATGGATCAAGGTCAATTGAGTTCTTCGAATTACCCACTATAGAGTGTGTTTGTGTGAGTGAGTGTGTGCCCAGCGATAGATTGGTGCCCTGTCCTGGGTGTATCTGCCCAGTGCCCAAATGTTCTCTCCTGGATGGAGAGAACGTTTTGGGCGACCATAGTAGAGAATAAAGCGGAATGACAATGGATGAGTTTGTACACAGTGTCCTCACGTATTCCTCATAAAATTGTTGATGTAATTCAGAATTTATTGTAAAACAGACTATTTATACTACCATCACTATGTCTAACAGATGGGGTGACATTCTAATGCTCAAATACAGTGTTTTCTTTCTCCAAAAACAGTGATTCTTAAATATAAATATACAGGTTTTTAAAAAAATGCAATTTGCATGGGGGTTATGCAATTTAAATGCAATTTATTAGGGGATTATGTGATTAATAAAGTATTCTGATTCCTATATAACTGAAACTATCTACACTTTTACAAAACCACTTTCTTACTTGTATATGTAGATCTTCTGCAGCGATCTCCTTTTTAGAAAGTATCGTCCTTCTTTTCTTCTGTATTTTGCCGATGGTGCACTCATTAATATAAACATTATTCAATAGGAGAAAGGCCTTTGTTGCTTATAAATCACATTGGGTTCCTTTGTCTTGTAAATTTTATGTTATTTGAATGCAGCAATATAGAAAACTTCAATACATTATTATAATCATTGGTCATTAAAAATGTGTTTCCTTGCTAGAATTGTTCTGTGAGTTTGTCTTAATTTAAAAGCAAACTGTGTTGTCTTAGTTCCTTAATTCATAAGATTATGTAGTATGTTCGTATTTCATTCATGTTATATTGTTTTTTCCAGAATCCGTAACATTGGCATCATGGCTCACATTGATGCTGGAAAGACTACTACGACTGAGAGGATGCTGTTTTACTCTGGTTACACACGTGCTCTTGGAGGTAAGGAAGGATATGTCCTTGTAAGTATTTTTTGTTGTTGATGTTGTTGTTGTTTATTGCTTCTATTTACAACATGCTTTTGTTTCAGATCTATGCCAACCCTTTTAAGAGTAGCACAAAACTTCTTATTGCACTTACTTTATTGCCCCTCCCTCCACATCCTTGGATTTGTTTTCTTTGTTGTTATTAATTTTGTATCATAATTTATCCTCCCATACATACACTTTTTTGTATTGTATAGTATTTAAATTTTACTTACTTTTACTTGTATATACACTTACTTAACAAAATGAAGTTGAAAATTTAAGAATAGGTGTAGCCATAACAAGACATTTCTGACTTCGAGTTATTGAAATCATGTCCACAGCCTGGTATGTGGCTGATATGTTTACACTTTAAGTATGTTTAGAACATAAATTGCATTGGGGTGAGCATATCATAAAAAGTACAACATAAAAAGTAAAGTGAATATTTTATATAAAGATGGGTGTGTTCTCCAGATGTGGATGATGGAGACACTGTGACTGACTATATGGCTCAGGAGAGAGAACGTGGAATAACAATTCAATCAGCTGCAGTTACATTTGATTGGAAGGAGCACAGGATTAACCTTATTGACACACCAGGTATTAACTTCTACGTAATTATTGGAAATTTAAATTGGTTGAAATATATTGAAACATGCAGGTATTCACAGAAGGTTTTATTTCAGGTCATGTGGATTTTACTGTTGAGGTTGAGCGAGCTCTGCGTGTGTTGGATGGAGCAGTGGCAGTGTTTGATGCCTCAGCAGGTGTAGAGGTCAATATTTAACACACATACTAAATGTGTATATAAAAACTTGTGCACTAATACAGAACCAGTCAAAGGTTTGGACATGCTCCTAGATGCTCCATTGTTTATTTTCTCCACTTACCACATAGATAGGCTTTGTAGTTTACAATTACAGACTGTAGTACATTTTTTAGTTCCCTGTTAGTTCTCTGTTCTTTATTGGTCAGGACAATCACAGAACAGGTAACATTTGTGTGGTGTATTGTTTATTGTCAGTTCTGCGGTGAGAGGGTTTTAGTGCAGCAGTGCTGCTGTAATTTCATTTAAACATCTCAATGACACTGCTGGGATAGGAATAATGCATCAACCAAATAATCCCTGCTCTGTGGTGCTTCTATTGACCATTACTATTGACCTGACCATTAGAGAACAGAGTAAAAGGGACTAACAGAGATTGTACTGTAGTATACAAACAGATAGAATACAGTCTGTAATTATAAATGTATAGACGTTTTTAGACCTATAAACTTCATCTTTACGGTAAGTGATAACATGGACAATTAGTGGAGCATAAAAGAGGCGTGTCAAAACTTTTAGCATGTATTGTATATGCAAACTTCCGACTCCCTTGACCACAGATCCTAAAAATATTTTTAAATATTTACCTTCTGCTGTAGACATAGTACTTTATTAATTTTGCTATGATGAACTTAAACACAGTATTAGCTTTGTAAAGCTTAAAAAAACAGATAATTGTGGTCAATATTATGGGCTTGATTGTTGAGTACAAAAGACAGTATCTTCATAAATCAGTGGATAGGTACCACATATTTGCAGACATAAAATAATAAAGGATGGATTAAAGGATAGTATATGACATTGACCCGATTTAAAACAACCTTTCCTAATACTTGGTTAACAATAACGCTCCCCAACCAGATTAGTTGTCACCTCTAGTTATATCAGACCCGTTCTGACAGCATAGATTTATCAATATACATTAGGCAAATTAAAGAATTGGTAAATTACTCTTAACACTATATGTGTGTTATGGCATAGTGCTTAAAAATTGTACATGTGTAATTATTGTTACTCTATTTTTTGCAGGCACAAACTATGACAGTGTGGCGACAGGCAGAAAAACACGAAATACCATGTGTGTGCTTTCTGAACAAAATGGACAAGCCAGGAGCCAGGTAACTCTCAAATACATACAGTTATCAGTTTCAACTGAAAATCTATACAAATATGTACAATAGTGTTGTAATGCATAAGGGATTATATACTGTAATACAGCCACCATTTCAAACACAAAGTAATACAGGTTTTTATCATAAAGGTCTTTTTCACAATTACCATATTCTGACTTCTAATTAAAGATCAATTTAAGACAAAATACTGATTAAAAAGTGTATTGATGTAAAAAAATGTCTGACATGACAGAAGTGTTGCGTACATATTAATAGTCAGTCACACAGATATAACCGCTTGCGCAAAGCTGTATTTGTGCATAGAAAGGAAGCACAAAGTTGCTCATAACCACATTGTAACTACAAAAAATTTGGTACATTCTTTTTTTTTCTAGTCTAAGTTATTCGGTAGAAAGCATCAAGACAAAGCTGAAGGTCACCCCTGTTCTTCTACAGGTTTGTCTATTTTGATGTTTTATTGTTGTTAATTTTGGCATTTAGTTCATTAAAAGAATGTCACGATTTATTTATTTATTCTTTTCTTAATTCATGTAATTTATTTAGATACCTATTGGCTCAGGAAAAGGCTTCGTGGGTTTGGTAGACTTAATCACCATGCAACAAATGTCATGGCCAGGGAAATCCTTTACTGAGAATGGACGAGCTTTTGAGCTGAGAGACCTTCAACCGACAGATGACCCAGAATTCCTTGAAGAAGTCAACCAAGCAAGATCTGCACTTATAGAGCAGGTACAATGCAAGCAAATATTTAATGCATTTGAGGCGCTTAAATGGCACTTATAACTCAATTAGTGCGTTATTTAAATAAATCCATTCATTATTTTCCACTTTATCCTCTACTAGGGTCGCAGGGGGGTTCCCCATGCCCATCCAGGGGAGAACGTTTCGGGCGCTGGGCAGTTACACCCAGGACAGTGCGGCAATCCATCGCTGGGCACACACTCACTCACACAAACATACTCTATATGGGAGAATTTGGAGAATTCAATTCACCTTGAGCCATGTTTTTGAATTGTGGGAGGAAACCGGAGAAGCCGGAGGAAACCCACTCGGGCACGGGGAGAACATGGAAACTCCACCCATATTGGTATTCAAACCAGGAATCCCTAGTGCTGAGAGGCGAACGTACTTGCCATTAAGCCAGCGTGCCGCCACTGTTTTAAATAAATGTTTGTTATTTATCCAATGTGTTTTTGCAACTAGTGTTTGAATTTGGACAAAACAGGGAAACAACCTGGACAGGCCACTTATCCAATGCAGGGCAGATGCAGACATTCACATCTAGGTGCACTTTTTTACGTCTTTACCTTACATCACTTACATTTATTTGGACTGTGAGAAAATAAATGGAGCTCATGTAATAAAGGCAGGGGAGAACATGCAGTTTACACAATAAATTAAAGACATGGTTTGCCTCTCCTGGGTAATCAAACCCAGAATTTTCTTCCTTATGTTCGATATCTCAATCCAATAAACCACTGTACTGCAGTGTAGTGTAATGTAGCTGATTAATTAAAGCTTACAATCAGATCACATAATCAAGCTTAGCTTTTATAGATGAATACAAATTGTATGTAACAATATGTAACTGTGTTTCAGTATGCCTTCAAATGTAAAAAAAACAATATTTTATGTCCTGTGTAGGTTGCTGATCTAGATGATGAATTTGCAGAGCTTCTTCTGGAAGAATACAGTGAGAATTTTGAAGCAGTGTCTGCTAAGAAAGTATGCATACCTACATATTACATATGCTCTTGATATGTAAAAAATATAAACAGTAAATACTTATTTAGACTTCTAGAAACATAGGAAACAGTGTAGCTATAATTAACCAATGATGAAATGTTTCCAGTTGCAGGAGGCAGTAAGGCGTGTGACTTTGTCTAGAAAAGGTGTTCCAGTACTGTGTGGAAGTTCTCTGAAGAATAAGGGAGTTCAACCTCTGCTAGATGCTATTGTAGCATATCTCCCAGCTCCTAATGAGAGGAATCATGATCTGGTGTAAGACTTGGTTCTCCTTATTTTTTGTTCCTAAAATCAAAATACACAAAGTAAATGACATTTGTCACCACTAAATTAGATACAGACTTTTTACAGGATTTTGTTGTTGCATTCTAAATTTATTCTGGACCTCACAGCAAGAAAGTCCTAAATAATAAATAAGCTTTAATACAATCTGATATTAAAACTGGCATTTTTTCTTTTCAATTGAGTGACAACATCATGTAGACACACTGCATCAGTTATCAGCAGTTATTAACATCTGCATTACTTTTAGAAAAGACTATAACTGAAAGAGCTTCGTTTGAATGTCTGAACAGTGAATTACTAGAGTAACACAACTTGAATAATTAATTAATCCAGGCTGTCCTTTTAGTAAGCCACTAAGGTAATATAGATATAATCTGGAAAACAATAGTTGTGAATAGTAGGGGTGTCTTCAACTAAGGATTTTCATAGTCGAATCTGATTCGTCAGATTTTCCCTATAGTCAACTGATAGTCGAATCAGTTAAAATTTCACCACAAGATGGCACTATAAGCGTGGTTTTTTAAAAAAGATTTTTTTAAATATTTTACTTGTTTTTCTAGAGCACCGTAAATGGGATCCCCGTTCTGGACTTTTGCGCTGATGTTGGTTGTTGTCGTGTGATATGCAAGAATTAGATGACATAACTTGCACTTTACTTTCTTGGGTTCATTTTGTTCTTTTTCAAAAAACTCCCATACTTTGGAAGCTTTTTTAGTAGCCATAGCCATCATGGAAAAATGGCCCTAACGGCCCTGTAGCGTGTTCAGCTCTGCTCATTTGGAATGTGCAACTAACTGCAGGGGGAGCTTTATTAATGTGTAGCCTATTGTTAAAGCGCACACATCATTAAAAAAAAATATTAACAGAAATTAGGATGATTTTATTTGACAAAAGGCTATATATATATAACGAAAACAAAGACAATTCATGTAAAAACTAATGCTTAGCAGCAGCCATGGGCACCCACATGTGGTCAAAATGGTACATTCGACTATGAGGTTCATAGTCGACTACGGTTCTCCGAATCGAATCGTCGAATCAGCGAATATTGCAGCTCACCCCCTAGTGAATAGTGATGAAACATAAATATAGGTCACACATTCAGATACAAAAAATAATAATCTGTGTGTTTGTGTGTTTAGGAGCTGGTATAAAAATGACTTGTGTGCATTAGCATTTAAAGTGCTCCATGACAAGCAGAGAGGTCCCCTTGTGTTTCTGAGAATCTACTCTGGCTCTATGAAACCTCAATCAGCAGTGTACAACATCAACCGCAATGGAACGTAGGTCTAACTACAAGGATTCTCATAAACATGTTTTTCATTCATTCATTATCTTCCGCTTTCATCCTATATTAGGGACCCGCAGTGGGGTTCCCCATGCCCATCCAGGGGAGAACATTTCGGGCGCTGGGCAGATACACCCAGGACAGGGCGCCAATCCATCGCTGGGCACACACTCACACACACAGACACACTCTATATGGGGCAATTTGGAGAACTCAATTGACTTGATCCATGTTTTTTGACTGAGGGAGGAAACCGGAGAACCCGGAGGAAACCCACGCAGACACAAGGAGAACATGGAAACTCCACCCAGATGGGGATTCGAACCGGGAATCCCTAGTGCTGAGAGGCGAACGTGCTAACCACTAAACCACCATGCCGCCTAAACATGTTTTATTATTTTAATTAGCTTTCCCAATGAGAAACTTGTAATAAATGGTTTCCTCAACTAAATGTACATCTGAAACAGTTGATTAATTACCAGATGTGTAACTAAAATCTGATTATGGTTTATCATATGTTTTATTGTGGTTTGTTTTGAGACAGAGAGAGAATGAGCCGTCTTCTGCTGCCCTTTGCAGATCAGCACATTGAAATTCCTTCACTCTCTGCAGGCAATATCGCCCTGACTGTGGGTCTCAAACAGGTAGGAATAATTTCAGTTTATAAATATTCTTTTATTATACAGGAGAGATGTCTACAGTGGGAATGCTGTTATATGGAAAAGTTATTCAGGGAGACTGAAAAGTTATTCAGAGATTAAATTCCTTGCAAAGCTTTATCTAAATCTCAACAATTATATCCCACCCCATGCCTAAAAGGCATTTTGTTGATTTAGGTTTTGCCAAGTAAACACAGCTACCTTAGGAAACACTTTTTTATGCCAATCTTTATAAACTATTTCTGTTTTTATGCTAAATATAAAAAAAAATAATTTTAATTGTTATATTTCACAAGAATGTGTTAACTTTTCTTTACTTTGTGGATACCCATAGTTTCACGTAAAGAAACATATGTGTATACAATGGATTATTTTTATGTGCCACTTAACAAATGCAATATACATTGACATGCTGAAATTTCTTATACTGTGTGCCATTTACTTAATTACTTAATTGAAGTGCTTAACTTAGAAGGTATGTAAAATACATCAGTGGACATGTGTATGTGTATCAAAACTCTGCAGCCCGACTCGTGTTTAACCAGCCCAAGCGAACTCATGTCACTCCATTACTCACTTCCCTCCATTGGCTTCCTGTAGCTGCTCGCATTCAGTACACTGAATTCACTGAAGTCACTGACTCTGGCCTACAGAAACATTTCTGGATCTTCCCCCTCCTACCTTCACTCTATCTTTTCAAAATACACTCCGACTCGTTCACTTCGCTCCACTGATGATTGCCGCCTGGCGATTCCACCTCACCGAGGAGCTAATTCTCATTCTGTGGCATTCACCACTGCAAAATGGTGGAACGTTCTTCCCAACTCTGTCCGTAAGGCAGAATCACTAAACAGTTTTAAGAAACTACTTAAGACGCACCTCTTTAACAAATACCTGTTATAAAAAAATAAAAAATAAATAAAAAGGGGGGGGGGGTGCAGCTTCGAATAACAATCAGGTTTGATGAACTTACAGTATAGTTGGTTTTCTCCATGGCTTCTGACTTGTGGTGTTCTCATTTGTAAGTCGCTTTGGATAAAAGCGTCTGCTAAATGACTAAATGTAAATGTATTGGGCATACTTGCATAATCAAAGTTGGTTTTGTTTCATTGGTAAATAAAAAAAAAAACTTTGTGAGGACAATTTAAGTGTGTTATTTAGACACAGCGGATTTGAGTACTTTTTAATTTCCCTGACAGTAATAATTGATTTCTTGGTGACTGTTCTGACTAAACTTTACTTTACTATGAAAATTCAAATGGGGTGACTTCAAATTCTTACATATTTTGACATTTGACAAACATGCTTGATGTCATCACAATAGGCTCTAACACCTTGCTGGGTCTTATGCCTAAATAGACAGTGACTGGCGACACTATTGTTTCGTCCAAAGCCTCAGCGGTGGCTGCATCACTGCGGGCACAGAACAAGACTGAGGAGAAGAAGAAGCAAGAGGCAAGCAGTCTGGTACTGGCTGGGGTAGAGGTGCCTGAACCTGTCTTCTTTTGCTCCATAGAGCCACCCTCATTGGCCAAACAAACCGGTAAAATTTAAAGATGTTAGGCTCATGTTGAAGGTCCATTTGTATTTACATGCATAAATGCCAATCAACCTCCAAATGTAAGAAGATTTAATAGGCCAGGACCATGACATTCATTCATTCATTCATTATCTCCCGCTTTATCCTCTATTAGGTTCACGGTGGGGTTCCCCATGCCCATCCAGGGGAGAATGTTTCAGGCGCTGGGCAGATACACCCAGGACAGGGCGCAAATGCATCGCTGGGCAAACACTCACTCATACAGACACACTCTATATGGGGCAATTTGGAGAATTCAATTGACTTCATCCATGTTTTTTGGACTGTGGGAGGAAACTGGAGAACCCGGAGGAAACCCATGCAGACACGGGGAGAACATGGAAACTCCACCCAGATGGGGATTCGAACCGGGAATCCCTAGCGCTGAGAGGCGAACGTGCTAACCACTAAGCCACCATGCCGCCCGGACTATGACATGTTTATCAGAAAAACAATATCTTATTTGGCTTTTTTGTTCATTGTTCATTGAATAACATTTATTATTCCTTCCTAATAAACTAAATACACATAATGCACTTTGGATATTTCGATCTTGAGTGGACTGTGGAAGGAAACCGGAGAACCCGGAGGAAACCCACACAGACACGGGGAGAACATGGAAACTCTACCCAGATGGGGATTCGAACCGGGAATCCCTAGCACTGAGAGGCGAACGTGCTAACCACTAAGCCACCATGCCGCCAATGGCAATATACATCAGGCAAAAATTGTGGGAAAAATTATTGATCATTTTCACAGAAATTTGTCATCTTTCCTAAAGTTCTGAATATTTTACATAGTGGATTGATTCCTCCTTTTATATATATTATTACTGTTTAATCTTGGTCAAAAATAATCAAGCTTTGGATAGAAAAAAAATGCTGACATTATAAAACACAATGACTATATTGTGATCAAAGCAAAGGTTGGTCCACAATAATTAGTAGCGTTTAAATTTTATTGTATGTTTTTTTTATATGAAGGTAGTTTTTAATTGAATTTGAGCTTTTCTAACTAGAACTTTAAAATATTTTGTGTACAATATAGATACATATAGAATATAGAAAACTCATTTTATCTAAAATTCGGATTGATGATACAAATAAGTGAATGATTACAAGATGTTTTAATTATTGTACTAACATGATACTATACATAATCCTGTTTTTTTATTAAGCCTATCATTTGTAAATATTGTAACTTTTAATCAGAAGTTTCTCCCTTGTTTAAGATCTTGAGTATGCTCTAAACTGCCTTCAGAGAGAAGACCCCAGCCTCAAAGTCAGAATAGACCCAGACTCTGGACAAGTAATGGCTTTTTAATCATTTCAGCATTTCTATGGATTTCATTATACTGTATATGAATCAAATATTGTTTTATGTCAACATTTTAACACCATTTAATGTTTAACTGTGTTATTATATCCCTACAAAGACAATATTATGTGGAATGGGAGAACTTCATATTGAGATTCTGCACGATCGCATTAAGAGAGAGTACAATTTGGAAACTCACCTGGGTCCCTTACAGGTGGCCTACAGAGAAACCATTCTCCAATCAGCAACCACAACCGGTAAACCGATCAGTTAAAACTATGTTCCTGTTTGTCCAGCATTTGAAATTATAATTTATATAATTTTATTGCACATGGGCGGCACGGTGGCTTAGTGGTTAGCACGTTCACCTGTCAGCATTAGGGATTCCCGGGTTCGAATCCTCATCTGGGTGGAGTTTCCATGTTCTCCCCGTGTCCGCGTGGGTTTCCTCCGGGTTCTCCGGTTTCCTCCCACAGTCCAAAAACATGGATCAAGTTAATTGAGTTCTCTAAATTGCCCCATATAGAGTGTGTTTGAGTGTGTGAGTGTGTACCCAGCGATGGATTGGCGCCCTGTCCTGGGTGTATCTGCCCAGCGCCCGAGACGTTCTCCCCTGGATGGGCATGGGGAACCGCACCGCGACCCTAATAGAGGATAAAGCGGGAGATAATGAATGAATTTATTGCACATAAAGTATTCCTTTGTTGCCATGATAGCATGTAAGTCCGTGCAAAGTGTTTAAGTTTAAATAATAAATTGTTTTCTGTTAAGAGATGTGCCCAGAATATATTAACTTTCCGGTGTAAGATTAAAGGGAAATTATTATATAACCGTGTTTAGCTTTCTTAGTGCTGTATGTGAAAAAATAACACAATAGGATGAGACCACATGGAGACCACATAATATTTTCATATTTTTTTAAAATCAAAGCATTTGATTGGTGGCTTGACCTTAAGGTCTCTGATGCACACCACTGTATAATGTAATATCAGTTGTTACATTATAATCGCAGTAAATGATGATTGTTGTTTTAGATACTTTGGATCGCACACTGGGTGATAGAAGACATATTGTTAATGTAAATTTGACCGTGAGCCCATGGGAAGACTCTGGCGCTTCAGGGACTCCCTGCCAAATAAGTTACGATGAGGAAATAGATGTCCAGCTTCCTGCTGACATTAAAGAGGCAGTGGACAGTGGAGTTCAAAGTGCCTACCTCCAGGGTAAGTCCTGCTATTTTATTTGTTAATTTATACAATGATGCTTTTATATTACAGTTCAACACGTTTAGGCATAAGTTCAAGAAAAACCTAATCAGTGTTTTAAGAACAGTTGTGCTGTCATCATTAAATTGGAGGGAGCTACAGATATATGTATATCATAGATCATAGTCCTGTCCTGTGGTTAATGAAGGTTAACAGCTCTAATGCAAACCAGGAGCAATAGAACATGTTTTCAGTCCGACGCCTCCTGTGGTTTAGGTAATAAATGACCATTCATGCAACAATCATATCTTATCTTGCTATAGACTACTAAGCAAGCAGTGGGAAGTGTTTTCCATCATTATATTCATTCATTCATTCATTATCTCCCGCTTTATCCTCTATTAGGGTCGCGGTGGGGTTCCCCATGCCCATCCAGGGGAGAACATCTCGGGCGCTGGGCAGATAGACCCAGGACAGGACGCCAATCCATCGCTGGGCACACACTCACTCACTCACACAGACACACTCTATATGGGGCAATTTTTGAGAATTCAATTGACTTGATCCATGTTTTTGGACTGTGGGAGGAAACCGGAGAACCCGGAGGAAACCCACGCAGACACGGGGAGAACATGGAAACCCCACCCAGATTGGGATTCGAACCGGGAATCCCTAGCGCTGAGAGGCGAACGTGCTAACCACTAAGCCACCGTGCCGCCCGTCATTATATTGTTTTACAATTTTAAAACCAATAGAGCTACTAGTAACTAATTAAATCCCAATGTTTACTAATTTCAGGAAGTGAAATTAAGTGACTATTTGATTGTAGAACTTTAATTTTTTAGTTCCTGCTTTGTCTCATCATTGTTGCTCTGCTCTTCAGGTCCTGTGGTGGGTTACCCTGTGCAGGGTGTTAGCACTGTGATTCACAGTGTGTGTGTGGAGCCCGGTAGCTCCCTGGCCATGGTGTCTGCCTGTGTGGCTCGCTGTGTGTTGAAGGTACTATATTTTTTATGTTTTTCTTTTTACAAAACCTTTTAACTTTTTGTACAAAGAATTCATCAGAAGCAGGCACGGTGGCTTAGTGGTTAGCACGTTCGCCTCTCAGCGCTAGGGATTCCCGGTTCGAATCCCCATCTGGGTGGAGTTTCCATGTTCTCCCCGCGTCTGCGTGGGTTTCCTCCGGGTTCTCCGGTTTCCTCCCACAGTCCAAAATCATGGATCAAGTCAATTGAATTCTCAAAATTGCCCCATATAGAGTGTGTCTGTGTGAGTGAGTGTGTGCCCAGCGAAGGATTGGCGCCCTGTCCTGAGTCTACCTGCCCAGCGCCCGAGATGTTCTCCCCTTGATGGGCATGGGGAACCCCACCGCGACCCTAATAGAGGATAAAGCGGGAGATAATGAATGAATGAATGAATGAATTCATCAGAAGCTTGTCATTAAACCTTTCCAAAAAAAAAATGTGTGTGTGTGTGTGTATATATATACAGTGCATGGCAGAAAAGGTTATGAACTGATCTATTTGGCAGTGAATGAAGTAATTAACCTTATTGTGTGTGTTTGTGTATATGAACATGTAGGGGTTAAAGCAGGCTGGCGGGCAGGTTCTAGAGCCAATGATGTCACTGGAGGTGACCGTTGGGGAGGAGTATTTGAGTGCTGTACTCGGTGACCTTGCTCGACGCAGAGGAACAGTTCAAGACATCCTGAGTCGTCATGACAGCAAAGTGTTATTCGCCACTGTCCCGCTGGCAGAGATGATGGTAAGTGTGTAAATGAGACGCAGTGTGTTTACAATAAAACTGTATTCTTAATTGTTTAACTAGTATCTCTTTTAACTAAATGTATAACAATAATAATCTGATGGGTAAAATACCACAATGTTGATTTTACTGACTTTTACTACAATGTTAAGTTTCTTGCAGACATTCATTCATTATCTCCCACTTTATCCTCTATTAGGGTTGCGGTGGGGTTCCCCATGCCCATCCAGTGGAGAACATCTCGGGCGCTGGGCAGATAAACCCAGGACAGGGCGCCAATCCATCGCTGGGCACACACTCACTCACACAGACACACTCTATATGGGGCAATTTTGCGAATTCAATTGACTTCAATTGATCCATGTTTTTGGACTGTGGGAGGAAACCGGAGAACCCGGAGGAAACCCACGCGGACACAGGGAGAACATGGAAACTCCACCCAGATGGGGATTCGAACCGGGAATCCCTAGTGCTGAGAGGTGAACGTGCTAACCACTAAGCCACCGTGCCGCCCTCTTGCAGACATAGTGGGACATAATAGACCATCACCTTACTAAATAAAAAAAATATATATATATATATATATATATATATATATATATATATATATATATATAAATAAATAAAACAGATTGTGTTTGACCAAGGGGCGGCACGGTGGCTTAGTGGTTAGCACATTTGCCTCTCAGCGCTAGGGATTCCCCATCTGGGTAGAGTTTCCATGTTCTCCCTGTGTCTGCGTGGGTTTCCTCGGGTTCTCCGGTTTCCTCCCACAGTCCAAAAACATGGATCAAGTCAATTGAATTCTCAAAATTGCCCCATATAGAGTGTGTTTCTGTGTGAGTGAGTGTGTGCCCAGCGATGGATTGGCGCCCTGTCCTGGGTCTATCTGCCCAGCGCCCGAGACGTTCTCCCCTGGATGGGCATGGGGAACCCCACCGCAACCCTAATAGAGGATAAAGCGGCTGATAATGAATGAATGTTTGACCAAATAAGATAAAACTAGGGACGTTTTGATTTTACAAATGGTTTTTCACAGCTGTCCTAGAGAACCACGGGTCAGTAAAGTTTGATAAATGTGTTTAAAAAGGAGTTCTTTTTAAACAGTAATTACCTCGTTAGCTGTGTATTATAATTCGTTAAAGTATGCCGGATTCTGCACCACTGCTTTAGAGGAACAGTGTTGATTTATTAGACTCTTATTAAAGCATTGCACATTTTGTCAAGTTTCCCAACATTGAGATGAACTTTGCATTATGCAGGGCTACTCCACCATTCTTCGCACCCTGACCTCAGGAAACGCCACCTTCTCCCTTGAGCTGGCCAGCTTCGAACCAATGAACCTTCAGGACCAGATCATGCTGCTCAATAAAATGGCTGGACTGAGCTGATCCCCATTTCTGGTGAAATTTGGCTTCAGTGAAGGACTTGTTTTGTATAGAATGCATTTCCTTTACTTTTATTCATTGTGTAGTCGTGGATTGCATATAAATTACATTGTCTTCTTGAAATTTCATATCTAAAAGCAGTCCATTGGTCAAATAATAAAATGAATTATAAAAAACGAAAAATATCTTTTCACTTGAAACAAATTTCTAGTTTTCATTGTCCTTGAAAAATTAATATGCATTCATTGTCTCTCAAACAAGGCCAAGTAAAATTAACAAAACAGTAAAATAAGAGTCTAAATTGTCAGTGCGTTCGGAGTGTTGATTAAAATAGTTCCATTCCAGTCAGTCCCTTTTTTGGCATCTACAGTCCATTATATTCATGACGACAATGTCCCACAAACAGGGGCTGAGCTGGTATACCTCTCCTGCAGAGAAAAGGGACACAGTAGAATCATTTTAAAGGATAAGATTTTAAAGTACATGTTTGATTTATAATACATAATATTTTTAATTTTTAGCACTATATGTATTGAATTTGTTTTCTGTCCAGGCTTTCTTGGCAACCCTTCCAAACAAGCTGTATTTATTTAGACTTTTTAAGTACTGTGCTGTCATAACTTAAAAAATGAACATGCAAAGGCATGTAGAGACTGAGATGTAACTTTTTTTTTTTTTTTGCATGTGTGTGTATATATATCTACTCTATATATACACACACAGACACTTGAATGCTTCACAGCAGCAAACTGCTAAAACATATTCTTAAATAGAGGTGTAAAATGAGGGTGTTATAGTGCAGGAGTGCTGTTGTGGTTTGCTCTGTGGTGGTACTATTGGGCTCCTGACCATTAGAGAACAGAGTAAAGGGGACTAACACAGAATGTACTCTAGACCACACACAGATGGACGACAGTCTGTAATTATATTTACAGTAAGTGAAATTGATAACATGGCCAATAAATGGAGGAAAGTGAAGGTGTGTCCAAACTTTTGACCGATGCTGTATATTCAGGTATTACTAATAAAAGCAAACATTGTTAAATGTTTTCCATAAAGGTTTATGTCTCACCTAAGCATGCGGCAGCGATGTTCAGCAAGACGAATGTAAGCACTGTTCAAGTCTTTTACATTTTCATCACTCCAAAGCCTTTCAGCTACTGCACTTGCTCTGGGCCTGAAACAAATGTAAAGTCTTTTAACATAAACATGTAACTTAAATGAAATCAATCAATCAATCAATAAAAACTAACCAGAGACGGGGCGTGAGGTTGGTGGCGTCTACAAATTCCCCCCATAGACAAGCCTCTCCACCAATTACAAGTTTTTTCTGCTCTGCTGTGCCTGAAATAGAAATACAAACTAAACAATACTGTCATTTCACTTCAGTATCCAAACATAACTTTTTTTAAAACTATAATTGTCTGACTATTAGGGAAAATTAATTGCAAATAAAAACTAAAAATAATCTTATTTTAGGGCGGCGCGGTGGTTTAGTGGTTAGCACGTTCGCCTCTCAGCGCTAGGGATTCCCGGTCTGTGTGAGTGAGTGTGTGCCCAGCGATGAATTGGCGCCCTGTCCTGGGTCTATCTGCCCAGCGCCCGAGACGTTCTCCCCTGGATGGGCATGGGGAACCCCACCGCGACCCTAATAGAGGATGAAGCGGGAGATAATGAATGAATAATCTTATTTTAAAAATTTGTCATTTATTATTAACAAGATAAAGATTCTTATTTTAAACTGCAAGTGTGCTAAAGGCCCTTATTTTCTTTAACAACAGGTGATAGAATTTATTCATTTTTTGGAAATCTGCAAGCCTTCCAAAGATCTTGGAGAAAGCATGGCTGACATATGACTGGTTAATGTGAATTTTTTAAGTTAAGTAATATATTTTTTTATTTTTATGGTAACACTGTTCAATTCCTAAACACACAAGGACAACAAGATCAAGTATAAAAAGAGCAAAGACTTTATATTTGCAAAAATTGATCAGTCATGGTTCATCTTGTTGTGCCAAATACAAGTATGTAAACAAATTAAGATATTTCACCATCTATAGTTCACAACATCATTAAAGGATTTATTAAGTAAGGGAAGATACCACTACCAAATGTGCATGAATCACAAAACAGTGCCCTGCTTATGCTGCCTATTTTTCATGCTGAAAAATGAAAACTATGAAAAATGCAAATAAACATTTATTTTGCCTTACTACCAACATATCCGACCACTCAATATTCTATCGTTTAAAATGCACATCCAATATTAATACTCATTGCAAACGGCTTAAAATCAGCTCAGCTCACACACCATTGAAGTTTTGAGGATCAGCCTTGTAAACTCCTTGCCAGTCTTGGCCATAGCTGATGCGGTTTAGGTACCAGGGAGTAGAGAGAAGAACATGAAAACCTGCCTCAGTTACCCGTGCCATTTCATTCTCGTACTGAGGCTTCTCCTTCCAAACGTGGATCTGTGTGTCTGCTTTCAACTATGCAGACACAGACATAATCACATGTACAAGAAGCAAGCATCGGCTCATGCCAAGCAAAACCACTGGGGTACTGTTCAGAATGAAAGTCATACATCGCTTGCCTCCTTTAATAATGTTTGCATGTGAGAGGATTTTAGAAAACACATTTAAACAAATGTTACATTTCTCCACATGTCATGAGCATCACTCGGATTGGTTTGCTTTTTAAAACAACTATTTCTAATGATACCCAATACAAATCCCCAATATTGGGTAGTTAGCACTGATCATGAGCACTAACACTATTTAAGTAACATTTTTACTCTGTTACTTAAGTAACAGAGCTTTTAATTTATCACCAATTAATAATCAAATAAGTTTTTTCAGTTCATTTTGAATCAGAATGCCCAATTTTGTACAAGAGCAAAAATATTATATTGTTAAATTGACTACATTTTGGGTCATTGTTATGCTAAATAACAAAGTTCCTCTTAACTAAGTTGGTTCGATTGCTCTGTAAATTGGTACTTAAAATGTCCCCATATTCATTCAGCCACAGCCAGTAAGCATTACATTATTAAAGATTAGTAAGTCTGTTTCAGAAGCACCCATGCAAGTAAAAGCATGACACTACCCCCATCTAAAAGGAGCTTCAAAAGTGAATCCCTGCTGTAAAGCTAAAAACAAGACAGAAACAGAGCTTTCTCCTTCATCTGATGCCCTTAAAACTGAACTCAGCAATGAACAAACACAAAAACTAATAAAAATGACCTAAGCATTCCAATATCTACTGGCACAGACATGAAGCTCATATAGAAGAGCATAACGAGACAAGACAAGCAACTGACAGGTTATAAGTGTATATTTTACTGACCAAACGCATCGATTCGATTTAAAGATCAAGTTAAAACTAGACTAGTAGTTTTTTTTTTTTTTTTTTTCCAGTAGGAACTAGTACATTGTCTCAAAACAGGTTTGGAGTATTCTAAGCCTGAACCCCTAAAGAGCAAGTCAATGGCAAGGAAAAACATCCAGGTATTTAATTGTCATTTCAAAACGAGGCAACATTTTTAGGACCAAGATTTAGATCAGTGGAGGACTACTTTTTCTTAGGTGGACAGACAGTGTTAACAGTGTACTTAATGATGGAAAGTCAGTAGTTTGAAGAGCGAAGAGTGTGTGATCATAAAAATCATAGCTACTTTTTTCTTGAAGATAAGAAAACTCTGAAAGTTAAAACTACCAGAATGGAAAACTTCATTTTCTGCCGAATTTTAGGAAGACATCAGTTAAACATTACCTACCAGTAAATATAACCTAGCTTCCCAAAAAGTTACCAAAATGTAATCAGCTCATCCTTGGGTCTTAATAAACCTCTGTGTTAGTATTCATGAAAATATGTTAGAAGGTATAAAAATTTGTAAAGTGGTTCACAAGAACGTGATTGCGAAGGCTTAATGATCTTGCCTTGACTAATTACTATGTAAAATCTCTTGATGCATTCATGAGATATTCCTTTAGATTCTTGATTAAAATAATAATAATAATATCAGGTAGGTGTGGATAGCCACGACACTCAAAGGCAAATCTAGAATATTTGTGAATTCCATATATATTTGGCTTAGTTGTTGGCACGTTCGCCTCTCGGTGCTAAGGATTCCCGGTTCGAATCCCAATAAAAAAGTGTGAAGGGGGTAATTGTTAAGGGCAGCAAGGTGGCTTATTGGTTAGCACATTCGCCTCTCAGCACTAGGGATCGAATCCCAATCTGAGTGGAGTTTCCATGTTCTCCCATGTCTGTGTGGGTTTCCTCTGGGTTCTCCGGTTTCCTCCCACAGTCCAAAAACATGGATCAAGGTCAATTGAATTTTCCAATTTGCCCCAAATAGAGTGTGTCTGTGTGAGTGAGTGTGTGTGCAGCAATAAATTGGCGCCGTGTCCTGGGTCCGTGCCCAGCGCCCGAGACGTTCTCCCCTGGATGGGCATGGGGAACCCCCCGCGACCCTGATATAGGATAAAGCGGAAGAGAAAGGATGGATTTCTACCAGACTTTTTTCTCTGCCACTGAACTAGTACAACACAACTACCATGTAAAAATACAACAGCATTTAAAAGCCTAGGATGCCAGGTAAAGCCAATTTCAATACCCAATTTGAGGCGAAAGGCTAAGAATCAACCTAAACAGCTTACCAGACAAACTTTAGTATATTTATTTTAACTACCGGTAATGTTTTGTACAGTACAAAAATCTAAGCACCCTTGCAGGATGCTTACAAAAATGAAGAGAACATGCTAAATCCACACAGAAAGGGTCTTATTCTGTGAGGTGACCGCATTAACAACCCCTGTGTCACTCTATTTTATGTAATATTATGTAATATAGATTTATTAAGGGGGGTGCCACTGTACAGTGCCACTGCTATAAAAGGCATTTTAAGGAAACACCTGAGGTTACACCTGTTGTATCCTTGCAATTTTTAGATCTGTTTCCAGTCTAACAAGACATCTTTCTTGTTGGCCTAGTCATCTAAGATAAGATAGACCTTTATTTGTCCCACAATGGGGAAATTCACAATCAGAAATTTTGCAGTCGAGATTCCCACATTTGAAGAATATGCAAAGGTCAACTGGACCGAAGTGCAATGGTTTAGTCTCTCTTTGGGTTAACCACCTTACTGATCATGGTCTCACTCCTGCCAGGTAATTATAATATAATGGTCTATAAATGCAGTCAACCTTGGCTGTAACCTAGGCTTTGAAACATAGCTAGTGACTAAAACACCACAAAGGCACTATGACGAGTTGGTCTAAAAGCAAATGAGGCAATGAGAACACCAACCATCAAAACTGAGCGGCTCAACCTTGTAGTACTTCTGCCAGTCCTGTCCATAGCTAATGTAGTCCAGGTACCAGGGGGCGGAGAGAATGGTGGCAAAACCTGCCCCAGTCACATTCAGAAGCTCCTCCTCGAGCAAGTTGTTCATCCACACTTCGACCACTGTGTCAGCCTTCAGCTGCAACAAGCACACAACTCATTGTCTTTTATAAAACATGCCTGGTTAATGTGGGTAAGCAAGCACTAGCAGAGAAAAGCTGCAAGCAAAAGAAAAAGTTATAGCAAGGGCCCAGGGTTATTGCTGTTTTATGAGATCTGTGACTTTCAGAATATAGCAAACATACTCACTCACACACATTTATTTATACATATAGTATATATGAATATATAAGAGAAAGAGCAGGACAGAGGGGTTTTCAGAGAACCCAGTGTAGAATCAAGTTTTAGCAGATATGAGCTTGCTGAATGGATTTTATATTTTTTCTCCTAGTAATGTATAGAAATTAAGAGACAAAGCAAAATGACCCATGTTTTCCTTTAGTCATCTATCAATAAATCAAAAAAATTGTTTAAACTAACATTTACTAACATTTAAACTAACACTAACATTTTTCCAAGAGTATGTTTTTACATTCATGGTGTACAAAAGCACAAAATGAGTACTTAATCAAACTCATTTGAATGTAAAAAGCATCCACTGATAAGCTATATTTTCTTTTGCACCAAAGTTTTTGCCTCGCTAAAACCCAGTGATTTTGCTTAAACAATTTAAAGTGAGACTTTGTACATGGTTAAAGTCTTTCTGTAAAATAACATTACTTACCTTCACACCATTATCAAACACCTCTTGCCAGACCATGTAGCCTTTATTGGTCGACTTCACAATGTCAAGGAGTCTGAATAAAGGTAACATTTACATAAATTAAATAAATTCTTTAAGGGTGACACCCTTAATGTGATGTGATTTCCTACCGTTGAATATAATAAGATTCAAGTTTGCTGTAGTCCTTTCCAAAACCTTGCTGCACCATGAAATTTTGAATGTCAGGGTTTGACTTCCTAATAGTAAAACATAACAGCACATTTAAAAAAATAACAGCACATTTAAAAGCTGTTCTCTCTTGTTTGTTTTGAACAATTCTGGTTTTATTATATAATTATAATATAGACTCAATTAAAATAAAAAATCAAATAAGCTGCTGAACATATAATTCTATAATATTTAATATTAGTCACAAACATTTACTTGACCCTGTCGTGGTTTGCCTCTTTAGGGGTTAAGGCATTACATTTTTGTAAATTGACCATGTTCTGTTGTGAAATGTCATGTAATATTAACCTTGAATTAAACCTACAAATATTCATTTCAAATATTTTTCAAATATAAATCATTAAATATTTTTTCTCTCACCAGCAGGAAAAATCAACCTCATCTCCGCCAAGATGAATATAGGCATCAGGGAACACAGTACTGATCTCTTTGAAAAAGCGAGCCATGAAATCATAAGTGGAATTCAAAATGGGGTTTACAGGGCCAAAGGTGCCTGATGGAGTGGAACCCGAGTAACACGGTGTTAGAAGATTGCTCTGGCCTACACAAAGAAGCACAAATTATTAAAATCAAAGTAATTTTGGGTTAGCAAATACTAAGCAAACATTTCACAAAAAAACTCTATGCAATCAATCGTAATTAAGCAAATAAACAGATGTAATGTACGTATTATGTGGCAAATTATAAAAGTTAAATGCTTCCCTGAGCCATTATGTGAAGATGATTACCAAGAATTAACACAAACAGGCATTCAAGTCTTAAAGGTAGCAGTGCATACAAAAAAAATAAAAAGAACACTAATTAATACTTCATGTCATTTTACCTTTTCCCCATGACAATGTGTGTCCTGGAGTGTCGAACTCTGCAATGACCCTAATACCACGCATGCGAGCAAATTCAATTACCATCTTCACATCAGCTGGTGTATACACATGTGTGTAAGGATGATATGCTCCCTTTAAAAAAAAGAACATTTGCATTTAAATGTTTGTTAATACAAATAAATGCCTCTTGAAAAGAAATAGCACAATATTACAGAGGAATTTAAACTCTGTGGGGAGCAACCCCAAGTAAAGAAAGTGTGGTGGGTCAGATAATTATAAAAATATATTGTCTCAGAAGTAATTTGAATAATAAAATGTGTTGTCAACTGGTGACAAGGTAAAAACGGCAAAAACGGATAGATTTATTTTTGCAAAAATCAATAAAAATAGGGGAAAGCTGCACAACATATAGAATTAAAATATACTTTTTTATATTTAAATATGGGTTTTTCCCCAACAAGATACCTGAAATGGTAATATTATGCTGCTTTTGATAGTTTAATTTCAGTCAGTTAGTCATAAATTCTTGACAAAATGAATAATTTGATTTGCTAGTATATAGACATGCAACATTGCATATGAAGTTGGTTAAGTTGTGTCAAGGTTGCTAAGTTTACAAAAAAAAGAACTGTAGAAATAGGAACATATCATATTTAAATAGAAAAAGCTAACCTAATATAAAACACATTATAGTGTATATTTTTTTAAAGAAAAGACAAAAACAAACATCAGTACAAATTCTAAAATCTTGTTTTGACAAAGATTAACATACCCTCTTATTCCATGGCAGCACACAAAGATCAGAATTTTAGGCACAGGCAAATCAACAAAAAATTTTATATACTAATAATATTTAAAAAAGCAATAAGAAAGACATTACATTACTTTAATCTAACAACACAGATCCCATTGATTGAAAAGCTCTGACTATCCACAATGAATGATGCCAGCCAATTTTTATTTTTTGCTTGATTAGGATCTGTTTATCTACTGTTAGGCCTTGTTTAAGCATTTTAGCTTAAATTCATGCAGAAATATACATAAAAATATCTAAAAAAAATTTCAACAATGTAAGCTATTAACACAAAAAAATTCTAGCAAAAATATTGTATTTAAGGAAAACTTCTAGGCTTGCCTTGCATGTAACAAAAGTATGATTTAACAATAACAGACATGTTTACAATAGTGTAGTATGTGTAAAAATAGTTTATTGCTTAAATAGTTTTACATAATTATTATAACAGACGAAGAAATTTGGTAACAAAAATAGATTGTTTTATGTAACATTCATATATATTATAACATGTTCATTTACATTAATTTAATAATCCAGACTGCTCTTCATATTATGTAGGGAGTTGAGTGTTGGTCTCGTGATGTATTTTGAAATGTTCTAGGACAGAAAGTGGGGGAGGTGTTTGCTACTACTGTACAGGAAAGATTTTAAAAGCAACTCACCTTTTGGCTGAGATCGGGAAAAGTTGGACTTAAGTATGGAAAAGAGGTATCATCCACAATATGCCAGTGGAAAACATTAAACTTGTTCATGGCCATGGCTTCCTACAAATGAATAAATTTAATGAAAGGTTAAAAATTTTAAGAAGCAATGTTTACAACAGGAACAAATTGCTAAACTTCAAAAAGTTTCATTTCTCTTTTGATGACCACTTTCGAATCAATATCAAAAAGTGCTGGCAAGTGTTTTTCAGTTTTTAGTATCTTCAATCAGACATTAATTATGATGTTCAGTTATTATTTTTTCCTGTACATGTTCACTTACACTAGCAACATCAATATTTACTATTTTAAAAATGTACATTAACAGTCATATAGTAATTCCATTTAAGTGGAATTTCAATTATTCTATTATACTGGTATTGTAACCGTCATTTCATTTTTATCTTTACTCACGTGACACTGCTTACAGGATCACTATCCAGAATAGTAACTTGATATTTTGGGTTGGTAAACTATTCTACTGTGTTTAAAACTTCAACAGAACTGCTTTGTCTGTAGTGCTGAGAATGGTCAACCACCCAATTAATACCAAATCTGTGATGTCCTGGCTGAGCCCTGCCCATTACAGAATAAAGCAGAACACAAGGCTACCTAATAAAGTGGTCAGTAAGTGTATGTGTGCATTTACTGAGCAGTGACAATAACAATAATATATATATATATATATATATATATATATATATATATATATATATATATATATATATATATATATATATATATATACCAGTATAATAGAATAATTTAAATTCCACTTAAATGGATTTTTTATTTTTTTTTAAATACATACCAAATTGGCCAAAATAACTTTAAGCGGCAGATAATGACGAGATGAGTCCAGCAGAATGCCTCTATGGGAAAACCGAGGGAAGTCTGATAAACTTGTTTTATTGACTTTAGCCTAAAACATTGAGATAAAGAACAGTGTTATCACTTTCTAATTTGTTAAAATTTCTATTTTTAAAAAAAATATAGGGTCAGTTTTACAAAAATGTATTATGATGGAACTTACAACTCCATATTCATCCTCATACACCAGCTGACTGAAGGTCTCAAGTCCTTTAGAAAGTGTCATAATGTTTAAATGTTTTTAATCTTAATGTCACTCAAATCACATGATACAAGGTGATCTATATATCACCTGAATTTATAAATGCAAGGTGCTTAACCCTCAGTTACAATGTCTTTTTAACTGTCAGCTACTTTCAACACTATAAAAAAAATAGCACAATCGAAACAGTATTTTAAGTATAACACATGCACACTCTTATTAAATGACAATATTCAAAAGTGCAATGAACATTAAAAACATATACCATTTTGTTACTAAGAAGTTTTAAATATTTACACTGTTTCCTTAAGAGTATAAAAACATTAATAATTTTATTTACACTATAGTGTAATAGGGAAAGAAATGCTATAAAATATTTTAATTGATAAATTCAGCCATTAAACTCTTACCACGCAAAGCTCCCCATACATTTGAGGCCTTAAGAACAGCTGCAGGCTGGTCCACTGAAAGTTGGTCTACAAAACAAATGATCAATTCAGCTATAATAAAAATGCTATTCATGCCATATAAAGAGCTGAGAATTCATTTGCATAAACATTAGTACGTTACATCTGATCACTTATCCAAAAGAATCCCAACTTGATGCTTGGGGTCAAAACCCTGAATCAAAGAGTGCTAAGGGCCTTGCTCAGGGACCCATATTTACAGCTTTGGTGTAATTGGGATTTAAACCTCTAGATTGTTGGCCCATGACTCTAACCACTGAGCTACCACACCTCTACAGATTAACCAATGATCCCTATCAGGTTACATCCAAATTAACACAGTTCAAATGTTATAGAATGTATACCAGATCATTTAAATCTAATTACATGGGAACTGCATTACATTCTATTTATATTCTAAAGTATTTGTACATAACTAACAATAAATGCTAGTTTACACTAAATACCAACCAAAACAAGAAAGGAACCATAAATTGTCGTTCATTTCAGTAATTGCATGGTGATGACACAGTTACTGTCAAGATAAAAGCAATCAAAGGGTTTCAAATTCCATTGTTCACATTGTGACCTCTGGTACTTGTCAATAACAATGATTTCATCAGAATAAGGTTTATGGTGTTGACCTACTTGAGGAAGTGTAACAACACCCTGTAAAAAACAACTCCCTACCAAGCATACAACAGGTGGGTTGTTTAAACATTAAAAGATTTTAGATCAGGATGCTTGTCAGATTTTTAACCAAAACCTACAGAAAATTTTTTTTTCATCTGGACTCATTTCACGGCATCTTGCAACAGGATTAAACAGTCGCTCTAACAAGATGATCTTTAGTTGGCCCTTATTGGATTACAGCAAGTTGTGCTTAATCTCTGCTGTTCAGATAAATTTAGAAATCAAAATCAGATTACTGGAACTGCGATTTCTATTTATAATAGTAATTCCCAATTTACCTGCATCTGTGTAACTGTCTTGTGTGTGATATTTAATGAACAATAAAAACCCATGTGAAGAATAAATGTCATAATAATATACATTTCTATGGTAATGCATACCGTAGTAATTACGGAGTTTTAAATAGCAGAATTTACTATTTATTCAGAAAAATAACTTGGTATGGGGGCGGCATGGTGGCTTAGTGGTTAGCACATTCGCCTCTCAGCGCTAGGGATTCCCGGTTTGAATCCCCATCTGGGTGGAGTTTCCATGTTCTCCCCGTGTCCGCATGGGTTTCCTCCGGGTTCTCCGGTTTCCTCCCACAGTCCAAAAACATGGATCAAGTCAATTGAATTCTCAAAATTGCCCCATATAGAGTGTGTGTGTGTGAGTGAGTGTGTGCCCAGCGATGGATTGGCGCCCTGTCCTGGGTGTATCTGCCCAGCGCCCGAGATGTTCTCCCCTGGATGGGCATGGGGAACCCCACCGCGACCCCAATAGAGGATAAAGCGGGAGATAATGAATGAATGAATGAATGAACTTGGTATGGACAATGCAAAGCCTAGCCCCTGCAGGTCACATGACAACACCAGGATCATAAACTCGTTTGTCTACATTTTATTTTATGATTTCAGCCCCAACAACACAAATCGTGTTGGATATATGCATCGCATACATATTATAAAGGACAGAGTGAGGACACTGAAAGTTTAGTAGGTCAATAATGAATGAAATCGATGAATCACAGCACGGAACTAAAAACGATGAGCAGAAAAACGAGAACTCACATGACTCGTCAGATTGAAGACTCGGGTAACCGTCACACTGCGGATCGGGTGAAGTGATGAACACCTGAAGCTCAGTCAATTCTCGATCAGCGCCCAGCTTTTGGTTTCCCCCGCGTTTGAACCCATGACCAAATATATAATCAAAATATCTGACGAGACAACACACAGATAGAATGAGAGAGCGTCTGTCACGTGACATGGAGCTGTCTGACACTAAACAGGAAATTTTTAAAATACACACACAACGCTGGAAACCCAATATAGTGAATGAAGCAGGTTATTTCAGTAAAAGTGAGGATTCGTACCTGCGGAAGGCGTTTTGCAGCAGACTGCAGCTCGCACTAGCAGAAGAGTATTTAGCGTGAAGTATTTGAAACCTGGAAGCGGCGAGACTGAACGCGTCCGGGGAAGACTCGTATGTTTGAGGTAACGGCCAAACCGAGATGTTGTTCGAGCCTCGATGTTTCTCTTCATAGAAATCAAAAAGCCACCCGTTACACACAGATACAAACAGAGTCCCGAGGTTTAGCACGGTTAGCGCGCGCATTGTTTATAGGATGCAGTCAGCTGACTCGCAGACCGGAGGACTGAGCTGCTCGGGAGACTGTTAGCAGTTTTTTTCCGTATGCTAAAGCCTTCAGCCAATCAGGACACGCGTTGAGCTCCAGGCTCCACCCCTTTTTCAGTCTTTTAGTGTTAGAGTTGGAGTTTCTGTTCTCCCCGTGTCTGCGTGGGTTTTCTCCGGGTTCTCCGGTTTCCTCCCACAGTCCAAAAACATGGATCAAGTCAATTGAATTCTCCAAATTGCCCCATATAGAGTGTGTTTGTGTAAGTGTGTGCCCAGCGATAGACTGGCGCCCTGTCCTGGGTGTATCTGCCCAGCGCCCGAGACGTTCGCAGCACAGTGGCTTAGTGTGCCTCTCAGCACTAGGGATTCCCGGTTCGAATCCCAATCTGGGTGGAGTTTCTGTTCTCCCCGTGTCTGCGTGGGTTTCCTCCGGGTTCTCCGGTTTCCTCCCACAGTCCAAAAACATGGATCAAGTCAATTGAATTCTCCAAATTGCCCCATATAGAGTCTGCCTGTGTGAGTGAGTGTGTGCCCAGCAATAGATTGGCGCCCTGTCCTGTGTGTATCTGCCCAGCGTACGAAATGTTCTCACCTGGATGGGCATGGGGAACCCCCCCCCTGCGACCATAATATAGGATAAAGCAGAAGATAATGGATGGATTACACCATATAAGGGCGGCACGGTGGCTTAGTGGTTAGCATGTTCGCCTCTCAGCGCTAGGGATTCCCGGTTCAAATCCCCATCTAGGGGGGGTTTCCTCCGGGTTCTCTGGTTTCCTCCCACAGTCCAAAAACATGGATCAAGTAAATTGAATTCTCCAAATTTCCCCATATAGAGTGTGTTTGTGTGAGTCTGTGCCCAGCGATAGACTGGCGCCCTGTTCTGGGTGTATGCCCAGCGCCCGAGACGTTCTCCCCTGGATGGGCATGGGGAACCCCCCCCCCCCACGACCCTAATATAGGATAAAGCGGAAGATAATGGATGGATTACACCATATAAGGCTTAGTGGTTAGCACGTCCGCCTCTCAACGCTACGTATTCTCGGTTTGAATCCCCATCAGGGTGGAGTTTCCATGTTCTCACCATGTCTGTGTGGGTTTCCTCCGGGTTCTCCGGTTTCCTCCCACAGTTCAAAAACATGGATCAAGTCAATTGAATTCTCCAAATTGCCCCATATAGGGTGTGTTTGTGTGAGTGTGTGCCCAGCGATAGATTGGCACCCTGTCCTGGGTCTGTCTGCCCAGCGCCCGAGACATTCGCGGCACAGTGGCTTAGTGGTTAGCACGTCCGCCTCTCAACGCTACGGATTCTCGGTTCGAATGGAGTTTCCATGTTCTCACCGTGTCTGTGTGGGTTTCCTCCGGGTTCCTCCCACAGTCCAAAAACATGGATCAAGTCAATTGAATTCTCCAAATTGCCCCATATAGAGTGTGTCTGTGTGAGTGAGTGTGTGCCCAGTAATGGATTGGCGCCCTGTCTTGGGTGTATCTGCCCAGTGCCCGAGACGTTCTCCCCTGGATGGGCATGGGGAACCCACCGCGACCCCAATAGAGGATAAAGCGGAAGATAATGGATGGATGGAGGGTGTGCTGAGTGTATCTGCCCAGCGCCTGAAACGTTCTCCCCTGGATGACCCCCCAACGTGACCCTAGTAGAGGATAAAGTGGAAGATAATGGATGGATGGAGGGATTACTCCATCTACACACATTTTAATGCTTTACTGTTTGTGATTTATATATTATATATATAATTCATTCATTCATTATCTCCCGCTTTTATCCTCTATTAGGGTCGCGGTGGGGTTCCCCATGCCCATCCAGGGGAGAGCGTCTCGGGCGCTGGGCAGATAGACCCAGGACAGGGCGCCAATCCATCGCTGGGCACACACTCACTCACACAGACACACTCTATATGGGGCAATTTGGAGAATTCTATTGACTTGATCCATGTTTTTGCACTGTGGGAGGAAACCGGAGAACTCGGAGGAAACCCACGCAGACACGGGGAGAACATGGAAACTCCACCCAGATGGGGATTCGAACCGGGAATTCCTAGCGCTGAGGGGCGAATGTGCTAACCACTAAGCCACCGTGCCACCCTACATATATATATATATATATATATATATATATATATATATATATATATATATCTCACAATGTTTCTTACACTAGCTGCACTGAATTGTGGGTAACTGAGTTCCAGTGATGAGCTGCTCCCCCCCACCCCCCACCCCCCGTTCAGGTTACCGTAATATACTGAGATGCTGGCTGTCTCAACGACACCGGGGTCAAGGTTGTGCAGGCTGTTTAATCAGATTTTGTTTTTGAAAACATTGCTTAAACATGTTGCTATACAACGCAACATTTTATATTCTACAGCATGAAGGTTTAACAGTTTTAGATTTTACGATTTTTTATAATTCGGTAAATAATACCTTAAATAGTAAATCTCTAAAATAGTACATAGATGTGGTATTATTACAAACAAGATCTGTAAATAGTAAACCATTTGGGACGTTAAAAAACACCATGTCATTTAAAGTGATCTATGTATGGGTGTACTGTATAAGCGCATTTGCGATACGTAGTGCCATCTACTGGTTAAATGTGTGTATTACACGTATAAAGAAGTCAAGTCAAGTCAAGTCAAGAAACGCTACATACCGTAGACAGTCCAACGGATGAAGATAGTTTACACATAAAAGTATTTATTCTCTTTGAAACAGTCTTCTATGTAAATGAACTAAATGTTAATAGTGAATTAAATGTTACTTACTACTTAACAAAAGACAATGGAGATTGTTACAATTTCTGCAAAAGTATCACTGGAGGTGAAATAGGGTTCAGTGAATCTAACTCAAGAACGTCAGAGAACAGGGTTGTAACGTCATCATTGGAGCAATGAGAGTTAAGGGCCTGCTCAAGGAACCACATTTGAAAACTGTAGTGGATGTTGGATTTCAACCTGGAGTCTAGTAATTGAAAATATAAATTGTTTTCTAAATCTTACTGCATATGAGTTAAGATAAGATAAACCTTTATTTGTCCCACAATGGGGAAATTCACAATTCATTTCTGCATACAAGAAATGAATGATTCATTTTAAATTCAGTTCTGCATACAAGACTGATCTGGACTACAGGCAGACATTCTATGTTTACATGGGAAGTACATGGGGGGGGGGGGGATGTTGTACATAAAAGCACATGTCTCTTTAAGCTAATATAACCTCTACATTAGTGGATCCCTCTATTCCCTGTAGTATCAATCCCAAAACCTCTATCTTCCTTATTCTCTAAAGTGTGAGGACCTAGATGGAGATTCCTCTTAAACACTGAAGCTGGTAAAGCATAAAGACTATGCTTGTTATTGTTGCTGGCATAGCAGCAGGAGGGGGAATGCCATGGTGAGAGCAACGTAGAAAGAATTGCTGTCATTGTGTTTACTCTACCAAGATGCCAATTAGAGAGCACTGAGCTGGTGCTGATGTGATGTAGGGGGATGAGAGGCAGGGGGATGCCACCCTTCCCTAAAAGCAGCCAATATGGCATGACTGTGAATCACAGTTTGCCACAGTGAGGTGGAGTTGAGTGAACTATGCCTATTTGACTGCCTAATTGTGGCACATGGTGTTTGGCTGCCTAGCCGCCACAGTTACTCCAAGGGAATTTTTAGAGCTCAGCCATAGCATAAAAAAACAACACTGAATAGTGTGTTACTAATGACTGTGTGTGTGTGTTATTGATGCTTATCAGCCTGTAAAAGACTAAATTAGATTTTCTTTTTGTTTAAATAAGAATCGTTTTGTTTGGAGAGAGAAAAACATTGCATTAGGACTTGAATTTGGTTCTGTTTTTCTGTTTTCAGCCTGTGCAAATTGCCATCAAAAATTCTGGAGAACCTGACTCATGTATGTTCTACCAAACAAAGGTTAAAGAAACATTAAGGCATTTTTTGAAATGGCCAAGAAATGCTGTGGATGGACCTAAAGCATCGGCGGCAACACACCTTTAGAACACCTTTAGAGTTTTTTTTACAGAGGAGGTGACTAAACTTGCTCCAAGATGAAGTGCAGAACTAAAAAACAATTACCAGAAACATTTATTTGTAGTTATTGATGCAAGGGGTCAACCCAGGCATTGGAACCAAATAGTCCTAATTTTGCCACTTACACATATGTAATGTTTTCTTATTAAAGTAATGACTAAATATAAACATTGTCTTATTTATATTGGTTCTCTTTATCTGCTAGAATATGATTGAATCTTTGATGTTTCTAAATTGAAAAGTTTTTGATTAAATTAATGCTAAATTTCTAAATATTTTTCACTAAGGGTTCACAAACAATAAAAAAAAAAAACACTGTGTATACAGGATGTATATTCAGAGTATTCATATATGTCATAGTATTAAACGACCTTATTTAAACTTGTTTGAAAATGAAATGTTATTGGATGTTCTGAAATCACAAAATAAACAAGACCACTAGGTGGTAGTATACACAGAGAAGAGGAATGGAGAAGGTCTACGTTTGCACGCCAGTGTGAGTGAATCATTGGAAGAGTGAGATTTTTTTATTGATATTCACAGACATTTGGCACTTTGTATTGCATTTGAGTAGGTCGCAACCAATCCGATGGTCTTAGCATCTAGAACAAACAAGTATAATGCATTTTAGGTGGTGAATTTGCTTAAATAAAAATAACAAAAGGTTTGCTTAAGATATCAGATGTGTGGCCAAATATTTTGATAACCAATTGAATACATTTTATTTGATACATACAGCCATTGCAGAAAGGGTTTATGCAGAAAATCTTTTCAGGAAGATTTTCAATATACATTGAATTAGAATAAATATATCTTGACAGGGGGAAAATTTGACAATATTCACATAATATGTTATGCCAAAAACATATTCACAAAATAAATTAATATTGACAAAATTTATAATGGCACACATTATGTGTTCATGTTCTTTATGCTTATTCTTTCTTTGTTGTTAAGCTTGAACTGATTTGAAGACAAGGTCATTGTGTAAGCAAAAATGTCAAATATTTGTAATATTTGTATTATCATTGTTCATGGTCAGTTTTTTGGGATATGACTATCTGCTTTATATTGTCTTTAACTTTACTGAACTCCAAAAGTTGTGTTTACATGACCTAAAGCACGTTAAGTTTATGTGATTATTGTGTGACCCATAAACACTGTAATTTAGCTACAATACACACCTTAACATTTGGGTGTTCTAAAACTACTACTGATTCTGATTAATATTATTAGTCATAGACCAGTAATTAATATTTTGGGGCAGGTTTTCAGAGGAGATTTATTGTGTTGTACCATACATTATATGTGCTTTATAATGAAGTTAAAACAACAATAATATGGAGCTGCCAGCCTTATTAGGATGTGATGGTATTCTTTTTCTTCATACATGATAAGTCTCTTTTTGCTCATTTACTTTATGGCTCACAAGTGTTCCATGGCAGCTGGAGGATCACTTACACATACACACATTATAAAAGAGATTTAAAGGTTTTCTGACAAGAGCAGTTTGAAGTAATGACCTGACAAACAAAGAACATAAAGAAACATGCAGGTCTTTTTTGAATAAATTGTCTAATATCATGTCAAACCGCAACATTAAACACATAAGGTATATTCTAACAATAATACAGCTTAGTGCTAACACTGGAAAGTATAAATAATAGCATTTTTTGAATTGTACAGCTGCCATATCGATCTACACAATGCCATATTTTCAAAACTACTCCATTGGACAAATTGTCAATAAAAATCAACCATCTTACTAATCAAAGGTCCCACCAGAAATCTTCCTCAGTCAAGGATGCCCACTCTGCAAGCATTTACAACATATATTTGTTTTAAATATTATTTTGTGTTTAAAACTATGTCTGTCTTTTTAAGCAAAAATAGTATTTATTGAGGCTATTGCAAAATGTTGGATCAGTAGACCTGGCCTTAACTCAGTAGAGTTCATTTGGTTGAGGTCAGAGCGTTGCAGATCTGCAAACCATAGTCTTTCTTCACACTAGTTATTAAACCATGTATTTATGGACTTTGAATAAACTTGTGCAAATGTCTTTGTAAAATATTGTATTTAGTAAATTGTCCACTAGAATTCACAAAGTGTTGTAAATAATAATAATGACAATTATTTTAATGAACTTTTATCAAATTTTGCCACTTATTCTTCACTTTGTCAGTAGATTTAACAACAGAAATAAAAAATCCTTTCCCTGTTTAAATTTTCCTGTTTTTTTACCCCCCCCCCCCCCCCCACACACACACACACACACACACACACACACACAAACACACATACTACAGCAATAAACAATGATGTTAGAAGTCCCCAGAGCACAGGATTTGTTATTATGACACTTAATATAGCACGTTTGGGTTTGGCCTTTTTTTGCTGGAAGATCTGTGAAACTGAATGTGATTTTTTTGTAATTGTTAGAGAATGATTTTTCTTACACTGGGATTATGGGCTTTAACACAGCATCTTTGCTTTAAATTTTAATTTAAATTGTACCTGCTAAACTGAAAACAAGCCTTATGCCTAAGGCAAGTGTTATTAGGCTAACACTTTGCACAGGAGTCGATGGAATACCATCCATCCATCCATCCACTATGTTGCGCTTACACCAGGGGAGAGCTTGTCAGGCGCTGGGCAGATACACCCAGGACAGGGTGCCAATCTATTAATCAATCACACAGACATCACACACACACACCATATAGGGCAATTTAGAGCAGCCAATTTACCTTAAATGCATGTTTTTGGACTGTGGGAGGAAACCGGAAAAACTGGAGGAAACCCACACAGACACGAGAACATTGAAGGTCCACCCAGATTGGAATTCGAATCTGGATCCCCAGCCCTGTGAGGCAAAGGTGTTTACCACCATGCCATCCTCTATGGATTATAAAACTGCATATTATCTCACTTAGAAATGAGCATAAATAAGAGCTCATGAATTAAAAATTGGCGGCACGGTGGCTTAGTGGTTAGCACGTTCGCCTCTCAGCGCTTGGGATTCCCTGTGCGAATCCCAATCTGGGTGGAGTTTCCATGTTCTCCCCGTGGCCGAGTGGGTTTCCTCCGGGTTCTCCGGTTTCCTCCCACAGTCCAAAAACATGGATCAAGTCAATTGAATTCTCAAAATTGCCCCATATAGAGTGTGTTTGTGTGTGTGTCTGTGTGAGTGTGTGCCCAGCGATAGATTTGCGCCCTTTCCTGGGTGTATCTGCCCAGCGCACGAAATGTTCTCACCTGGATGGGCATGGGGAATCCCCCCCACCCCCACCCTAATAGAGGATAAAGCGGAAGATAATGGATGGATGGATGGATGAATACTTTGCTCATTGGCGGCACGGTGGCTTAGTGGTTAGCACGTTCGCCTCTCAGCACTAGGGATTCCCGGTTCGAATCTCAATCTGGGCGGACTTTCCATGTTCTCACCGTGTCCGCATGGGTTTCCTCTGGGTTCTCCGGTTTCCTCCCACAGTCCAAAAACATGGATCAAGTCAATTGAATTCTCCAAATTGCCCCATATAGAGTGTATTTGTGTGAGTAAGTGTGTGCCCAGCATTAGATTGGCACCCTGTTCTGGGTGTGTCTGCCAAGCACCCGAGACGTTCTCCCCTGTGTGGGCATGGGGAACCCCCCCATGGATGGATGTTCTTTGCTCATTGACAAACCGTTTATTGCCTTTCATTCATTCATTATCTTCCGCTTTATCCTCTATTAGGGTTGCGGTGGGGTTCCCCATGCCCATCCAGGGGAGAACGTCTCGGGCGCTGGGCAGATACACCCAGGACAGGGCGCCAATCTATCGCTGGGCACACACTCACACACACAGACACACGCACATACACCGTCACCGTGCCGCCAGAGTTTATTGCCTTCTTAAACTAAATGCTTTATTGCTAAATGTCTCCCGCTTTATCCTCTATTAGGGTCGCGGTTGGGTTCCCCATGCCCATCCAGGGGAGAACGTCTCAGGCACTGATCAGATAGACCCAGGACAGGGCACCAATCCATCCCATCGCTGGGCACACACTCACTCACACAGACACACTCTATATGGGGCAATTTGGGGAATTCAATTGACTTGATCCATGCTTTTGGACTGTAGGAGGAAACCGGAGAACCCGGAGGAAACCCACCCAGATGGGGATTCGAACCGGGAATCCCTAGCGCTGAGAGGCGAACGTGCTAACCACTAAGCCACCGTGCCGCCAGAGTTTATTGCCTTCTTAAACTAAATGCTTTATTGCTAAATGTCTCCCGCTTTATCCTCTATTAGGGTCGCGGTTGGGTTCCCCATGCCCATCCAGGGGAGAACGTCTCAGGCGCTGGGCAGATAGACCCAGGACAGGTCACCAATCCATCCCATCGCTGGGCACACACTCACTTACACAGACACACTCTATATGGGGCAATTTGGGGAATTCAATTGACTTGATCCATGCTTTTGGACTGTAGGAGGAAACCGGAGAACCCGGAGGAAACCCACCCAGATGGGGATTCGAACCGGGAGTCCCTAGCGCTGAGAGGCGACCGTGCTAACCACTAAGCCACCTACACCACACCTACACTAAGCCTACAGATCTTTCCTTTGACCAAAATACAGAATTGCCTCAAGAACTGAAGTACTGCGTGTCTGCTGTGTTCCACGTGTTTCCCTCCTGACTCCTCTGCGCCCCGCCTTTACTGCTAAATTAAAAACACCCCCTGAAGCCGCGGAGCTGAGGAGCTGAGAGGAGCAGAGGAGCTGAGCGGAGCCGCAACACGCGTCCAGCGGCGGGCAAAGCAAAGAGGTTCAGGAGAGTCGCGTTTACGCTCATGAGGACTACAGAACGATCAGACTGTGGTTCTGTGCGCTTCGACATGCTCAAGAGCTAGAACACAACCGACCCCTGGCTCTCTCACAAAAGGAGGTACGTACATTCACCTCTGTACTTTACATCTCACCTTATTTATGCTTATTTCTAAGCCACATTATCTGCCTTTCATTTCAGTACTGGTTTGAAATACAAGCTCGAACGGCTAATAATAATAATTCAAAGAAATTCTAATGTCACCATGGACTGAAGCTTGTTTTGCCACTTTAAATATAAAAACGATGCTCTTTTATTTCTTAACGACAAAGAAATGGGGTGGATTTAATATCCTAGTCCGGTTTTATTGGAAACCTGCCTCGCTGCTGTTGTGCTTTGCAACGTAAATTAAAAAACAAATCCGCTCAGGTGTCTCGGTAGCCATCACCTCACCTTTTTCTCGGTATATTGTCTGCTTCGAAAACCATTTGCGCCATGAAATATAAACGGAAACACGATTAAATCTGCCCAGCGGGACGTTGACAGCCGGTAGGAACTGAGGGATCCATATCTGTTACATGAGAATTAGGGCTGATTAGATTTAAATGTGCATTATATGGGTAACCAGATGGCAGACGTGACAGTGACACACTGAGTGTTGACTTTGCACCCACTGCTCCTTTCTTTGTTGGCTTTTGCCTTGACCATGTTTAGTGGGCTGTGGTGTTTACATTTAAAGCTTATGTTCCCCTTTTCCCTTTCCTCTTCATTTTGCCTTTGAACACCTGGCAATGATTAAACAAGCCCACATTCCACTGGCCTGTAATTCAAAGACATGTTGATTTTCTTCTGTTCAAAAAGTGATGTTCTGATGAGACACATTGTGTTCATATGTCTTTTTGGGCTAATTTAATTTTCCGGCATGAGACTAAACAGTCCAATGGGTAGCCTCTGCAGTCCAGTTCCTGGGTGGGCAGTCAGGGTCATTTAAGTGTGGCGTTTGCATCGACTCATTGTGTCTGCTCTTTTTCTCGTGGAGCTCTTTTTGAAGCTCTGTGTTTCACCTGACTGAAGACAACTGAATCAGGTGCACTGACTATTACAGTGTGTTTTCTGTCTACAGTGGTCCAGTGACATTTTCTTAAATTCTTATCTCTCTTATTTACTTTTATAAGAAAAAAAATGTTCTTCTTTTTCTTGGTTACATAATGATTAAATACAACTTGAAGTGTTGCTGATTGTTTCTTATTAGCATACAGATGTTGTGCTGTGTGCAAATAAGTTGGCACATGCTTAAGTATTTGAGACACTTTTAAAACATCTGTAAGAAACTCTAGCAGCAATAGAATCTGCACTCTGTTAAGTGAACTTGAACTTTAATCTGGACTGAGGTCGCATTCAGATTTTTTTTTTTTTTTCTTGGTTCAGTGAATTAGTACTATTTCCATATCCCACAAATTTTATAATTCAGCCATTATAGTTACTCTTAAACATATAAATATCAAAATTTCTCCAATGTCCATCAGAGATAAGATTGTTTCTCCTATAAAAAAATATTTGTTGTTATAACATTTATTCAAGATATTCTTTATACTGCATTTTGTTGTTGTATAAACATGTTATTGTGTAAAGCCATGTTGTATTTTTGTTGTGTATTGCAAACGCCTGATATTCCAGTTAATAGTTTTCATCAGCATTTCTCAAAGTTTTATAGTATGGAACCGGTTTTAACTGTAAATGTTGTCACTTTCTTATAGGATTCAATGAAAATGTCTGTCTGTGTCCATGAGAACCGAAAGTCCCGGGCCAGCAATGGTTCCATGAACATCTACCTTTTCCACAAGTCTACATATGCTGACAGTGTCCTGATGCACTTAAATGTTCTACGACAGCAAAGACTCTTTACAGATGTCTTGCTACATGCGGGCAGCCGATCGTTTCCATGCCATCGGGCTGTGCTAGCTGCATGTAGCCGATATTTTGAAGCTATGTTCAGTGGTGGACTGCGAGAGAGCCAAGCCAAAGAAGTGGATTTTAGAGACTCCATTCACCCAGAGGTTTGTATTGGTTTTATCCTAGTTGTGGATTTTATATTTAAAATTGGTCAAAGTAGATAGACCTACGTCCAAATCAGCAGATATGAAACATAGAGATATGCAGTAATTATTACTACATGTTCACTTCATATATGTATATATATAATTGATAATTGTCATATTAACGTTTCCACACTAACATTAAAATTACTTTTGGTTTACCAGGTTTTAGAACTTCTTTTGGATTATGCATACTCATCCCGTGTAATCATCAATGAAGAAAATGCAGAGTCTCTGCTGGAGGCTGGTGACATGCTGGAGTTTCAGGACATTCGTGATGCATGTGCTGAGTTCCTAGAAAAGAACCTTCACCCATCCAACTGCTTGGGTATGCTGCTGCTATCTGATGCTCACCATTGCACAAAGCTTTTTCAGCTTTCTTGGAGCATGTGCCTGAGCAACTTCCCAGCTATTTGCAAAACAGAAGAGTTCCTCCAGCTACCAAAGGACATGCTGGTCCAGCTGCTATCACATGAGGAACTAGAGACAGAGGATGAGCGGCTGGTTTATGAATCAGCACTTAACTGGATAAACTATGACTTGGAACAGCGACATTGCCACCTAACTGAGTTGTTACGCACCGTACGTCTTGCTCTTCTGTCAGCCATCTTCCTTATGGAGAATGTCTCTACTGAGGAGCTCATTAATTCTCAGGCCAAAAGCAAAGAACTGGTTGATGAGGCCATCCGCTGCAAACTACGCATACTGCAGAATGATGGTGTGGTCAACAGCCCTTGTGCCAGGCCACGCAGGACAAGCCATGCTCTTTTTCTTTTAGGTGGTCCAACCTTTATGTGTGACAAACTATATTTGGTGGATCAAAAAGCCAAAGAAATCATCCCAAAGGCCGATATTCCGAGTCCACGCAAGGAATTTAGTGCCTGTGCAATCGGATGCAAGGTCTATGTGACAGGTGGCCGTGGATCAGAAAATGGTGTGTCTAAAGATGTTTGGGTTTATGATACCTTGCATGAAGAATGGTCGAAAGCAGCTCCCATGTTGATTGCTCGATTTGGACATGGTTCAGCTGAACTAAGGCACTGTTTGTATGTAGTTGGAGGCCATACAGCAGCAACTGGTAGTCTTCCTGCCTCACCATCTGTTTCCTTAAAGCAGGTGGAACAGTATGACCCAGTTACCAACAAGTGGAGCATGGTTGCACCTCTCCGTGAGGGTGTTAGCAATGCAGCTGTAGTCAGTGTAAAGCTGAAATTGTTTGCTTTTGGAGGAACAAGTGTCACCCATGATAAGCTTCCCAAAGTTCAGTGCTATAACCCAGGGGAAAACCTCTGGACTGTCCCAGCATCTTGCCCTCAACCATGGCGCTACACTGCAGCTGCAGTTTTGGGAAGCCAGATTTTTGTGATGGGTGGTGATACTGAGTTTTCAGCTTGTTCAGCTTATAAATTTAACAGTGAGAACTACCAGTGGACTAAAGTAGGCGACGTTACAGCAAAGCGAATGAGCTGCCAAGCAGTAGCCTCTGGGAACAAACTATATGTAGTTGGTGGATATTTTGGAACACAACGCTGCAAAACACTAGACTGCTATGATCCCACATTGGATGCATGGAACAGCATAACCAGTGTACCCTATTCCCTTATACCCACTGCTTTTGTAAGTACCTGGCGACACCTCGAAATCTGACAACTGAAAGCACTGAAACTACCTTGACCTTTCTTCTTTCTGTAAGGTATGTGTTCTAGCTTCAAATGGTTTAGTATTTGATCTATAAGATAAGAAATCTGTGTTTTTTGTTGTTATGAATTATCTTCCAAATTAATTTTGTATCTGGGTGGATGGATAATATGTGTGTATTCAGGCTGTGCGCTTTTGAGCAAGAGAAAACCATATACCACAATACATTTATTTCTCCCAACACAATACGTTTATTAAGCCTCCAAACCAGCTGATACAGTGAATGTGTTATTTGAAATGCTTTCATCCTGCAGTAAAAAGAAAATGAAAAAAGATATAAGCGGTATGTGTAGTATATTCATTATTTATTCATAAATACACAAGATGACACAGCTGCTATACAAATCATGCAAATAATAACCACCTTGATCTGTAAAATACAGTTGTAGTTCATTTTAGTGGTCATTTTCTGCACCTTAAGCTCATTGATTGGTGTGTGTTTGTTTTAAAGCTGTGTCTGTGATGGCTGTCTGATTTATGAATGCGCAGTGTGGAGCATAGCACCAGAAGTAATTAAAACAGAATAGTAGATTTTTATTGTCCCTAAGGGCCAAATTTGTCTGAGGGTGGAAAACAGGAAAGCCGTAAAGGACAAATAAAGAAGTATGAGCATAGGCAAAAAGAGGCAGAAAAACACTTACAATTCAACTAATAAATCCATGTGAAATTGCTATGAAATTGTATTATTGGACTGTAATCTAGCTTTTAGTATCACTACTGATTTATCAGAATGATGGGGTCAAAACACAAATGTAAAACCACTGCAGTAAAATATATGTGGGGTACAATGAGTGAAAAAAATCAAAGCAAAAAAAATTGCCTATGAAAAGGATACAACAACTTGACAAACTGAGTTTTTTTTATTTTATTTAAAAGTATAATTTTACCAGTTAATGCACATTAGATTGTACAGATATCTAATATTGTGATTTATTTATACTCAGTATGTCAAGTTATGGTCAACATTTCTACTTCTAGCTATTGAAATATTACTATACATACAGTATATGAAAGAAGGTATATGTATACCATTTTAAATGATACACACTAATAAGGATACACACTAATAAGGCTAGATATTTTTGACAATTCCATTATATCTTGTATGATGGCACTGGAAAGACTAATCTTGTACTGAATGACTAAGGAGTTGTAGTTGTAATCTCATAGACTAAACTAACCCACACTGAGGAGATAACAGACAACATAAACTCAAAAATATTTAAAAATACAAGGGAACTAAACTGTGATTCCTTAATGTTTATTACTTATATTTGATTTTCCATTTTAAATCTTCAGTGGCCAGTCCAGTCAGATTGTGTATGTGCTTCGAGAATAAAACTTACCTCCACTGGGCAGTTAATTTTAAAGTGGAGGTATTTTCTTTTGTTCACCGAGACATTCCAATGCATTTAAATGACAGTGGGACTTTTTAGTAGCTGCTGTGACAATAAGATGTCCCACCACTGGCAAAAGAAAGGAGAGAAGAAAAGGGAGAATGTGTTACTTCTAACGGTTTGGTTAACAAAGATGTGCCTGCTTCTTTTTTACCATTGAGGTTCTTTCTTTTCTCACACTGTTTGTTTTCATATTTTCCTGTGGGAACATGATGGCTACAGACATCCTTCCTTTTCTACAGCAAAAGTCAACATACTGCAAGCTTAATACTCAAGCACCAGTGCACATAGAAAATATCAATAGTATTGGCAGATCACTTAATAATTGGGTTGAATCGGTTGCTCTGCGTGTCTGGTTTGATTAACATTATCCACATGTACTGGCACCTGGGTTAGACTTCAATCGGCCCCTGATTGAGTCTGACATCAGCATTCTCAGGCAGCCTATCAAATTAAATTACTCAACTGAATACCATAATTATTACAGGACCAGCTGGAGCACAGAATCATTTTACACCTAAAATTTAATATCATCAAACTAAATGCAACATAAAAAATTTTTATTTTCCCTATTTTCAAAAAGACTTAAAGCTATATTACAGAGGGCATCCAGATGATGTCACATTTTTTTAGTATTATATGAAGACTGTAGTGAATGTAAAGCATGCACCAGAGGGTGCGGGAAGAGTGATGAGCTTACTATTCAAACCTTTTTCTCTTGATAAGTAGCTCCATGCTGAATTAAGGCAGGACTCGTGCTTCAGGGAACATTTTGTTTTCAGCAAAATCCCCAGGGAAGCTTCACACAGAGCTAAACAATTGGTGGGTGGATGAATTGATGGATGCATAGGTAAATGGTTAGCTGGATTGAAGATTCCCATTTATCTTCCTTTTTATGCTTTTATTAGCATGTGTCCAATTTGCTATATATGGGGCACACTACATTCACTATATACAAAACTGTTTTTTAGCAGATTAGAGAATGAAAGAGAGAGTAACACTAAAGAAGCATTTTCTTCTAAGTCTGTAAAATAATCACAAAGTAAATATGTAAATGCTTAGAATGTTAATCTTTTTATTGTGGAGACATTTGAGTCTAGGTCTGTTAGGCTACAACTAGCCATGCATACAGACATTGCAATAATGTTTTTCATATAAGCTTGATCAGACATTAATGTACTAGACAGTTGATCAAATGGATAAGTGTTCAATGCTTAGCTATGAAAAGATTGGCTGCTTACATTCTATTATGTCATGACTGTTAGTGGCCCAGGAGGCAAAGCGGTGCAGATCTTTGTGTAGTGGTGTAGATGTTTAGTGCGGGCAGTTAGGGAGTACTTGTACAAAGTGTTGCATTACTGCTAACCCTTCCCCAATGCATGCTAACAGGTGTAGGCTGTCTCGTCCCTTTGTTTTTTTTTACGGATGACAGAGTTGGAGCAAAAGGACAAGCTTAGGAAGTGTCAGGTTATCATCTTTAAGATGTGTTTTTTTTTCTTTATAATAAGTCAGCAATGTGTGCTCAGTTAAAATGATTTAGTTATTTTGATAATAATCACATGAATGTTTTTGGAACAAATGTGTATAAAGAAATTGATGTTATTCGACTAATATGAGACCTTTTCTCATTACAGATGACATGTTTCATCATGACTTTTCTGTCTATGTCTATTGGAGTCCAACTGTGAAGAGCTTTCTTTTTCCTGCACCATTTTCGTCATGGAAAAACTCATCGTTTCAGATTTCCATTTCTGGTCTCTGAAATTATTCATATTTGCTGTGCCAGCTAAATTCACTGATATCTGCTTATCTGAATAAGCACCAGTTATTGTTGTATTAATGCCATATTTTGCCTGTATGTGTCTATGGTGTTAACATGCTCAAAATGTTTTCAATATGGAAAATATCTAATATGTATATGAAGAACTTTGATAAATGGATGAGCACCACTGAGACAAATTTTTTTTTTTAATCTTGCAGAAACTTGCAAAGCTTTTGGAGAATGTGATATTTTACATACAAATAATAATAGTGCAAAGGTTACAGCTCTGTCTTGTGGGAAGGAAATGTGGTCTCAACCAAAGGGTGAATATTCCGATATGTAAAAAACAGCATTTTCCACTCCAAAATATGATCACATTGTTTTAGTTTTCTACTGTTTTCCTTTAAGCAGTGTTTTTTTGTATTTATTGATTAACATGTTTTGTGTTGTGGTGCATAAGGGCTGTTGCACATGTTAAAGCTTTGCCATAACATTGATACTGATTGCACAACTGGTAAAGGTCAGAGAATCTCTGGACCTTTAGTTTGACTAACTTTACAGCAGGCAGGATTGAGGTCGCGGGTCATCACCCGTATAAGAATGAAAAGAATGATGTTGCAGGATCAGGTTACCCAGGTTACAAAGAAATAGTCAGTTTGGAAACTTCCTTAGGGGGATGGGTTGTGGGAATGTTTGTGAGACTTCATGCCAAATTACATTTAAGACAATGAAAGTTATAGTAATACCATTTTTTTCAAAATATTATTTAAAGCAGCCTTTGTTTTAACAAGCTGAACTTGCCAAAGAATGCCTTTAAAACATTTATAATGTCAACATTTAACAGTAATTATGATAAATTAATAAAAATCTGGTTGATTAGAGATTCAATATAGCATTCAAAATACAGTAGTAATTTAACTATTTCAATTTGGTATTAATTCTCAGACAGTATTGTCTAATTTTTTATACGGTTATGTAACAAATCAGGTCTGAATAAAATAGCATATATCTATATATCTGGCTAAATATCATACTGCCATTATTGCTGTAAACACCTTATATAAGCACACTCCTACCTGGCATGACCAAGCAAGAATATCTGAGAATTATGATGTCAGTGGAAACTTAAGTTTTATAAGTGAAACGGCCCCCATTATCCTCTTCCTACAACTCTCACCAACTAAAAATAGAAATTCACTGAAATATGATGGACTTACTGCAAACATGTTTGCATATTGACTGGAATTAACCTTAATATAACTATCATATATTAGTGTCAGTTTATTCAGGACCATCCTGTTAAAAGCTTAAGACCCCAAAAACGCAAAATCTACAAAATTATTCCAGTTTCTATTACAATTTAAAATGAAAAAAAAAGCTCCTAAATTGACATTTATCATATTCTGTCCCACTCATGACTACTTAGGCCAGTAAAAAAACAAACAGTGCAGCCCACGTTTAAATTCAGATCTGATCTGTCTGAATGTGTCAGTGAATCATTGCATTGTTTGAAAGGCTGTTGATGCAGTTTGGGCTCTGTACAACAGAATCTGTAACATGGTGGTTTCTTGGAATTCCTGTTTTCTCGACGTGCCTTTGAGGAGTTCACATACATTCAATCTGAGGCCCGTTATATTCTTTAGAGTCTCATGCACAGCTGGTACAAGCTAAGCCCTATTTCCTTGTGATTTATGGCCCCAAGCTCGTTTGTGCCTTCCTATATAAAATAATGTATTACTGCAGAGATCATCAGTGAAAGCTCATCCCATAAACCTTTGCCACTCGTGCAACATCTTGGCCCACCAGGGGAAGTTGATCTTGTAGTGCTTGGCAAGAAGCCAGCCCTACAATGCATCTTTACTTTCATTTAAACATGAACAAATGTGTCTGTTGATCACCAAAGCAGGCTGGGGACACTGCCAATTCATGATCACAGGTTTCCATGGGGTATGGGCTAATGCATTATTCCTCTGCAGCACCTAAGTGGCTGAGCTTTCCATCCTGTTTTTCACAATGCTGCACACGTCAACCTCTAGCCAATCACACAGCCTCTCTTGTGTCCTTTCCTTCAGGCAGTGGTCAGCAACTGAACCCCAACCCCCACCTTTACACACGGGAACACATGAACAAAATTGAAACCAATGGTTGTTAAGTGTTTGTTTTTCTTTTTTTTTTCCATTGTGCTTTTTCTATTTATTATTGACCCTGATTTCTTTTTTACTAAATATGAAGACAAGAGATTGACTGACTTGCATGCGTTATAAGCCTCTAACAATGCATCCCTATGTCAATGTAAACCTTTCTCATTCACTGTCTGGACCAATCTATGCTTTATTGTGTCATTTATTGTCAACCACATCGGTTAATATTTTGTACAAGTGATTCTTTTCACAATGTGAAATTAATGTGAAATAAACAAGAGTGTTTTCCTCTTGATTATTGGAGAAGTTGACTGTTGGTCAATGATACTTTACTTGCAACACTTGTTTTTCTCAACATGACCTAGTGGTTTCAAATTAGTCGAGCAATTGTTACATTTCTAAGGAAAGCAAAAAAACTATTGTTTGTTAAAAGCACTTCATTAGTTCTGTAAGGGCTTTGCTTAAGAGTGTAAGAATGGCTTAAATCACCTTATCTGTATGTGAATCACTGAAACTATCCATCTTCTCTCTCTCTCTCTCTCTCTCTCTCTCGCCATCTATCTTTCTATCTCTCTCTTTCTGTCTGTGTGTGTAGTGAGAGACAAACTACCTCGGCACGGCCCATCAAATACTTACCCTTTTATGTTGCCGTTGCTAAGGCAACACTTCCCTTTATCACCAAACTGTGGGGGCTGTTTTGGAACGAGAACATTTTAAAAGACCTCCTTTACTCAATCCTTTCTTCATTCCCCTTTTAGAATGAGAAATTGTTTAGTTCACTTTTATATGCTATATGTCTTTAAAGGATCTAGAATATCTTTTGTATTTTAAAATCTATTTGGTAAAAATGTTCTCACACCAAACATACATTTTGGGAGAGGGAACTAAATTAGCTTGAAACTAGACACATTCATAAAATAAAACCACTCCCTAACTCCAGGATCTAAAACACCAGTTTTACTGGCTTTACAAAAATGCATGCAAATAATGTTACAGTGCTACATGCATTTCATGGAAAGATGATTCACACTTAAGCAGAAGTTTTTTTTGGCTCTTTGACTGATATTATGACGCATTAGTTATTCATTTTATATAAATACACTGTATTTAGGTTAATTTGGCCCAGAGTAATTTGTGTGGGTTTTTTAAGGTTTGTGTAAAGTATTGTTTAAAAAGCAATAAACACACACAACCTTCATGTTAAACTCTATCTACAGCAAGCTCTTGTTGCCAAGCAACATCTGTGGTAGCTCCGTTAAGGTTGACACATGCTCAGTGCAGTTGCTGTCATCTAATGAATTCTCACAGTCACTGCATCTGTTGCCGATAGAAAGAAAGTCAATTTTATAAGGTATAATCACATTAATAAGCTTTCCACGCTTTCAGTGAATCATTTGCATACCGGCATCATTCTCCTATGCAAAACACTGAAGGTTATTTAGTTCCTGTGGTCAAAAATCGTAGTGCAGTTAACTGTGCCCAAAAATAAAATCAAGAACTGTAACCTTCCTTGCAGAAAGAAAATAGGTCACCTGTAAAGAACCATTTTCTGGCATGTCTGTTAATGGCACAGGTCATAATTGTAGGGCTGACCCAGTTTTCTAATGAAAAACCTCAAATATATATTTTCTCATTGTCCTCTTTATGACTGACAGCAGGACATGTGTTTATTTATTTCATGTGTGTTGCCAGCATTAAATTAAAAAATATATATACAAAAACATATGCTTTACCTACACAATGTTGTATACAAAATATTTGTGTAAATAGCTATGTAGTATTAATTAAAGGTCAATTGATTCAAAATCATATCACCTTACAACAATTGCTTTACTTTTAATTTAACATGGTTACTAAACCTTTGTTTAAAATGTTGGCGAAATTATTATGAGTCTTCACAAATGGATACAGAAAGATTGGGGCCATACTCCTAAACTGACATTAGAAACAGTCACTACTTGTACGTTGTAGTCTATGCTTCAGATTTTGAGGAGATGGAACATCAGGAATTTTATGACAGCCCAAGAAATTTGAAGGAAATTCCATAACCTCTATAGGCAGGGGTGGTGGGAGGTTGCATGCTTTTCAGCCCAAAAATAAATTTAAATTTTTGAGAAGATCTCAGTATTGCATTCCATTAAGGAACGCCATTTGTATGGAAATAAACAATTGGATTTAACTTGGCTAGAACTACTACAATGAATGCATATTTTTAACATTGAAACATGTTTAGACATGATGACATGTGGCAGTATGAGGTCAAAAGGCATTTGGAAAATGGCACTTTTAGAGGACATCATTAATTTTTATGGACTGGCTTAACGCTGGCTAAAAAAATAATTCCTGGTCCACAGAAGTTTAGAATAGGATTATTTCACTATGATGATAATCAAGTGCACACTGACAAAATTGTGTTTTTAAAGACTAAAGCATATAACATGTAAAAATTACAACTTGACTGAGTATAACCCTTGATGGGCATGGGGAACCCCCCACACGACCCTAGTAGAGTATAAAGTGGAAGATAATGGATGGATGGATGGATGGATGGATGGATAGGGGAAACATCTTTTAAATAATTTTAAGCTTATACAGTTTTAAATCATGTAATATATACAGTACAATAATTGATATTATACAGTGGCATGCTTACTAATTCTTCTATATAACTACTATAGTCCTTACCTACTACCTTGTGTTGTTCTCTTATTTCTAAGTCACTTTGGAAAAAAGTGTCTGCTAAATGATTAAATGTAAATGTATAATTAACCACTTTCTATAAAAAAACATTTTTATATGCCATGACATTACCATTTAAGATTCTTAATTTAACATTTAATAAAATATGAATGTTTCATTACTTTTGTTTGTCACATTTAGTTTTTAATTTCACTTTTCTAGTGCCAAACTGTGTTTGTTTTTTATAAGGCTAGGGCAATTATTTAGAAAGAATAAGGGTATTATGTGTGTAAGTTCTTTGATCCTACTTGCAAATAAAAGAGTTCTTTATCTCAGTCATAGTCATATACACAGTTTGCATGTGTAATAGGATTCATTTATATATATATATATATATATATATATATATATATATATATATATATATATATATATATATATATATATATATATATATATATATATCATATATCATGATATATATCATATATATATATATATATATATATATATATATATATATATATATATATATATATATATATATATATATATATATATATATATGTTTTATATATGTTTTATATTACAAATTTGTTGTTCTGTTTGTATGGTGTCTTTAAGTGGCCAGAAAGGTGCCTATGAAAATAAATGTATTATTATTATTATTATTATTATTATTATTATTATTATTATTATTATTATTATTATTATTATTATCCATCCATCCATTATCTTCTGCTTTATCCTATATTTTCTGTATGACAACACTTTTTTTCCATGCCAATTTGCTGTATCTGACAATAAGAGCATGGCAAAAAAAATGCAAACCACAGATATTAAGTTATACAGATATTGAACTATTCGTTAGACCATAGCCTTCTGTACTAAGATGAGGATGTGTTTACTATAAACAAACAAAGCACCTTTGTAAGTTAGTCTGAATTAGTGTCTGCAGTTGCATCAAATTTAAATGCAAATGTAATCGAAATGTAAATTAGCAGGCTTGACTGGTTGTACTCCATGTGTTAAAAGGATATATATATATATATGATAATATAATAAAATATAATGTCAAATAATATATAAATTTGCTACCTCAATATGATATGTTCTGAACTTTGAGAAAAACTTTATCAATCTAACTATAATTGGCATATGTATATATGTGTGTTTGAACCTGTATCCCCAATGCTGAGAGGCGAAGGTGCTAACCACTAAACCACCATGACATCCATCCAGATATGTTACATGTATAGGCAATAAATTTCAGATGCTTTCAATCAATAGAATCACAATCAGGTGTGAGTGGGAGAGTGTGCATTTTATAAAGCAGTAGCATCCTAGCATCCTGCTTTGCATAACATTGTGGATTCATGAACATTTACATTGCTCAACATGAAGTGTCCTTAGGTTTCTTTAATCAATAAATAAATTATTGATTTAATAATCAATATAAATAATAATTTTTGTTTCATTTGTTTGTTCTCTTTATCTATTTTAGGACTTATTTGAAAAGCTGATGAAGCTTTAACTGCTCAAGCAGGATGGGTCCCTCACTGAGCCTTGGTCCTCACAAGGTTTCATCCTAGAAAGCTATGGCTTACTTGTTCAGGGTTTGAGTTTATAAAACTGTAGAACTGCTGTAAAACAATTTACAAAGCATTAACATAAAAAACTTGAACTTATCCAATATCATAACTTACAGGATGTTGTTGTATGATAACTGTTGTATGGCCATAATGCAACCTTACTTGCACATTTATCATCACATTTGCACACATGCCTTTTTAATGAGGTGTCTTTTAGTGAGGCATATAAAACACGCGGGAATAAGAGAAACCGTGACGAGAAGTACTGAAGGAGAAGATTTTATTAGAAAAGAGGTGATTCCGCAGAGAGTTCAGAATGTGGACCACACACACCGCCTTTCCAGATGTTTTTCCTCATGTTTCTTAGTTTTTTTTTAGAAATGTGTTTTATTTACTCTAGCAAAGCCACACATTTTTAAACCTTGTAGGTTTTTCAGATACATTGGTCAGTGTTTGGTCTTACTGTTTCTACTCTTTTAATAACATAGAAAAGTATACAATGAAAATGACTGTTTTAACAAGCTGTTATATGTCAATGCTATAATCCTTGTTTTCATTCTGTGTATCTATTTGGATAAGCCCTAATCACCAGTGTCAATCTGCCTCACTAGTACTTGTTTTTAATTGGCATTTTGATTGATGTGTTACTGTAGGATGCAGCAGATCTGGCTTTCCTGTCACCCTGGGGAATAAAATTGCAGTGTTCATGCCCTTAAGCAAATGGATAGATAAATAAAGGTTGTGTGTGTTCATACATGTATGTATGATAGGAAAACAGCACAAATAAATAACCATGGCTCAAAACTGTGCTTAAAGATATAAATTGTGCAAACATACACTTTGCCTGCCAGGTTTGTTTTTTTTGTCTCTTTTGTGTAACTTCTGGTGTAAATCTGGTTTGTATAAAGGTGTGATCTGTTGAGTGTGTTTAATAGAGGCGTTTTCCACACACAGTGAAAAGAATTCACTTTTTAGGCTGAAGACCACACATGCGAAAGGAAAAAGGCACGTGGCAAACAAAATAAACTCTCCCCACACATACATTTCCCTCAGCGTCTTTGATGATGACAGCATGTGTAGCTGATAATAGACCACATCAAAGATCTTTCTGGTTTTGCTTTTGAAAGCCAGTAAGCAGTCTGTAACCCATAGTTCCCTAAAGTATGTGCTTAGGCACAGATGAAGCAGACCATAAGTAGGGCATATTTTTACAGCAAAATAGCCGAAACACGGTTTCAGTTTCTACTATGGCAAACATTGTTTTACATTTCAAGGTTAAAGGTTTTCTTTACTATTGCCAACACCCACAATTTGACTATTTAAACAATAATAGTAAAAATGCAGCTTTAGCCAGGGTTTTGTATGCATTAAGAGCTATCTATTTATCTGTATGTATATATACATACACTGTGTGTGTACATTGTGTGTGTACACTGTGTGTGTACACTGTGTGTGTATGTAGGTTAAATAAATTCTCACTTAGATATTAACATGTTTTTTGAGAACTCTCAGGTTTACAGCCCATCCAATATTTGATTTGCTTGGTGATGATTAACAACTTCCAAATTTGTGAGAGACCATCGATCTTCTGCGGAAAAACTGTATACACAACTGACCAGGAAACTGCGGTTGACCTGGAAACACTGGTATGTAAATATTTACTCTAAGAGAGTAATCTGTATTTATTCAAAAAACTATTTGTTTTCACAAAAACGACTTTTAGGTCAAGATCTGAAATCTGAAATAACACTTGGAAATTCTAAATGACAGATGAAAATTATATTGCATATCAATTTGTTTGATTTTATCAGATAAGTCTTGTTAATATGGATGCAATAATGCTGACAAAAAGAATTGATTTCAAAAGAAAAGCTGTGTTTTAGCCAAGAATTGTTAAAAGCAATGTTTTAGCTTTTTGTGTTATCATGATTGCGAGCAGCCAATTCTATGTGGTAATGATTAAAGTAACACAATTAAATATTTTTGTTTTGTTTTGAAGCAGCATGACTTAGTGGTTAGCAAGTTCGCCTCTCAGTGCTGAGGATTGAATCCCAATCTGGGTGGAGTTTCCATGTTCTCCCTGTGAAGGCGTGGGTTTTCTCTAGGTTCTACATTTATTTCCACAGTCTAAAAACACGGAATTGTCTCTATATAGTGTGTATGTGTGTGTGTGGGGGGGGGGTGCCCACCAATGGATTGGGGCTCTGTCCTGGGTGTAACTGCCCAGCAGCTGACATGTTTTCCATGGATGGATATAAGGAAAACAAACCCCCTCCTCTTACCCGAATGCAGCCATAGTCCCTAAAGGACTAAGATTCAAGAACCCAGATTCAAAGCTTTTATTGTCATAAGCACATATAAAAATATGTTTCCCTGTGCAATGAAATTCTTACTATGCCGTCTGCCCTGGATGAGTAAGAAAAATGAATATAGTAATAATAAAGAAAATATAAATATATAAAAACCAGAAAAGACACACACACTCTATATACATATTGTAAGGTTATTTACATTGTGTAAAGCTACATTATATTGCAAAGATGATGATGAGATGATGAGCTAAGGTGATGAGATGAGATAAGTTTTGTTTTGCCTCTTACTTCCCTTTAAAGTGTTTTTGAAAATGGACAAATGATGGAGAACACATACAATGGATTTTCTAAAAGTAATTTAGTTTACAATGTTCACATTAAGCTTCTCACATTCACTGCCTCTTTAGTTGGCTACACCTTGTTTCTTCACTCATTGTCCAGTTCATCAGTTCCACTTAACATACAGATGCACTGTGTAGTTCTGCAATAACAATCTGTAGTCCATCTGTTTTTCTGCATACTTATTAGTCCCCTTTGTTCGGTTTTTAAATGACCAGGACCTCCACAGGACCACCGCAGAGCAGATAGTATTTGGATGATGGATGTTTTTTTGACAGGCAGTGACACTAGCATGGTGGTGCTATGTTAGTGTGTGTTGTGCAGAGAGGATTATTTGCTGAAAATTTGAATCATCTGTGATACTCGGCTCCTTGACTGAGAGTACAGCCACCAACAACCTGTAGGCATGGATTCCCAGTTCGAATGCGAATCTAGGTGGAGTTTCCATGTTCTCCTCGTGTCCACATGGGTTTCCTCTGGGTTTCCTCACACAGTCCAAAAACATGGATCAAGGTCGATTGAGTACTCCAAATTGCCCCATATAGAGTGTGTTTGTGTGCGTGTCTGTGTGAGTGTGTGGCCAGCGATAGATTGGCACCCTGTCCTGGGTGTATTTGCCCAGCACCCAAAACGTTCTCCTCTGGATGGGCATTGGGAACCCCCGCGACCATAGTAGAGGAGAAAGCAGAAGATAATGGATGGATGGATATAAATGAAATGAATCACTGAATTTGTTTCGACTATGGTTAATATAAAGTTGTGTGTGTGTGTGTGTGTGTGTGTGTGTGTGTGTGTGTGTGTGTGTGTGTGTGTGTGTGTGTGTGTGTATTAGCATGTATTAATATTACATACTATGGTTCTGTAATTTTAATTTAACTTTAAATGATTTGGGTGATGCGGCACGGTAACTTAGTGGTTAGCACTTTCGCCTCTCAGCGCTAGGGATTCCCGGTTCAAATCCCCATCTGGGTGGAGTTTCCATGTTCTCCCCGTGTCCACATGGGTTTCCTCCGGATTCTCCGGTTTTCTCCCACAGTCCAAAAACATGGACCAAGTCAATTGAATTCTCCAAATTGCCCCATATAGAGTGTGTGTGAGTGAGTGTGTCTAGTGATAGATTGGCGCACTCTCCTGGGTCTATCTGCCCAGCGCCAGAAACGTTCTCCCCTGGATGGGCATGGGGAACCCCCCCCCCCCACGACCCTAATAGAGGATAAAGCGGAAGATAACGGATGGATGGATGATTTGGGTGAATTCATTTACTATAGCGTTTTTAATTAGTGTTATATTTGAATATAGTGACATCTGCTGGTCATAAATGTGAAACACTTAAATTGCCCTAACGCACATTTATTTAAGTATAAATCATACTGTGATTTGTGTCTGGATTGTGACTACAGTGACTATAAAATTGCTTAATTTGATTTGATTTATGTGCAAATTTCCGGAAAAAGTTTGTAAATAAAAACAAAAACAATGTATTATATATAATGTTAAAACCACACGAGGTTTTGCATAAAAACTTGCATTTTAACCCAGTAACTTGTATCAAAGACACAAACTTAATTGTTTAATTTGATTTGATTTGATTAGATGTATGGGCAGCACGGTGGCTTAGTGGTTAGCACGTTCGCCTCTCAGCACTAGGGATTCCCGGTTCGAATCCCCATCTGGGTGGAGTTTCCATGTTCTCCCCATGTCCAGGTTGGTTTCCTCCGGGTTCTCCGGTTTCCTCCCACTGTCCAAAAACATGGATCAAGTCAATTGAGTTCTCCAAACTGCCCCATATAGAGTAAGCGTGCGTGTCTGTTTGAGTGAGTGTGTGCCCAGCGATAGATTGGTGTCCTTTCCTGGGTGTATCTGCCCAAAACGTTCTCCCCTGGATGGGCATGGGGAACCCCCTCGCGACCCTAATATAGGATAAAGCTGAAGGTAATGGATGGATGGAGGGATTTGATTTATGTGCAAATTTCCAAAAAAAATTTGTAAATAAAAACAAAAACAATATATTGTATATAATGTTGAAACCACACAATCTTTTACATAAAAACTTGCATTTTAACCCAGTAACTTGTATCAAAGACACAAACTGTTGAGAACTCATTCATTCATTCATTATCTCCCGCTTTATCCTCTATTACGGTCGCGATGGGATTCCCCATGCCCATCCAGGGGAGAACGTCTCGGGCGCTGGGCAAATACACCCAGGACAGGGCGCCAATCTATCGCTGGGCACACACTCACTCACACAGACACACTCTATATGGGGCAATTTGGAGAACTCAATTGACTTGATCCATGTTTTTGGACTGTGGGAGGAAACCGGAGAACCCGGAGGAAACCCACGTGGACATGGGGAGAACATGGAAACTCTACCCAGATAGGGATGCGAACTGAGAGGCGAACGCGCTGAGAGGCGAACGTGCTAACTACTAAGCCCCTGTTGAGAACTCGTTGAATTATTATGATTAAGAGCTAGGGCCCGGTTTCATGGACTTCCCCTGAGCAACATGGTGCAGTTTTGACGCATAGGGTGACCATATGTCTCGCTTTGTGCGGGACAGTCCCGCAATTTCGTTACTTTTCACGCGTCCAGCAAATTGAGACGTTGTCCCGCATTGTAATTGAAAGTCAGACTGCAGTTTTGAAATGCGTGTTTTATAATCTGCCATTGAACGGCTGTCCTGTCTGTTATCGAGGAGAGGCGGGCTGTTTGAATGTCAACCAATCAGGAACGCGGACGCAGGTTTGTTCTGTTTAATTGTACACAGTCGGGTGTTTTAATTTGGGAATCAGTGTGAAATATTATAAAAGCTCAATAGTAATAGTAAAACAAAGTAAGCTATGTTTTCTTACGTTAGAGAAAGGTACATTTAAATAAGATATACAAGTTTTATATACATATACTGTACTGTTTGGAGAAATACAGGAAGGTCATATCCTTTTTAAAGCACATTAAAGAACTGTCTGTTCTGTTTAATAGTAAACGTGTATGTATATACGTTTTTATTTGCTGTCTGTTATGTGCTAAAGGAGTAGAGTAGAGATGTTTCTTTTTTTGTTTTCTTTTATATTAGACAACCTTGATGCATTGGTGTCCTACGGAGCCCCTAAAGTGACATTGAAGAAAAAATATATAATGCGAGATCTCGCAAAAAGTTTTGCGAGATCTCGCAATAGTTATATCTATATTTATTGCTGGGGATAAAGCGTGGGTTTCCTCCGGGTTCTCCGGTTTCCTCCCACAGTCCAAAAACATGGTTAAATTGAGTTAATTGAGTTCTCCAAATTGCCCCATATAGAGTGTGTATGCGTGCGAGTCTGTGTGAGTGAGTGTGTGCCCAGTAATAGATTGGCGCCCTGTCCTGGGTGTATCTGCCCAGCGCCCGAAACGTTCTCCCCTGGATGGGCATGGGGAACCCCACCGCGACCCTAATAGAGGATAAAGCGGAAGATAATGAATGAATGAATGAAGGCGGCTTAGGTGGCTTAGTGTTTAGCACGTTCGAATCCCCATCTGGGTGGAGTTTCCATGTTCTCCCCGTGTCTGCGTGGGTTTCCTCCGGGTTCTCCGGTTTCCTCCCAAATTGATAGAGTGTGTGTGTGTGAGTGAGTGTGTCCCCAGCGATGGATTGGCGCCCTGTCCTGGGTCTATCTGCCCAGCGCCCGAGATGTTCTCCCCTGGATGGGCATGGGGAACCCCACCGCGACCCTAATAGAGGATAAAGCGGGAGATAATGAATGAACGAATGAATGAATGAATGAATGAATGAATGAGGGCGGCACGGTGGCTTAGTGGTTAGCACGTTCGCCTCTCGGTTCGAATCCCCATCTGGGTGGAGTTTCCATGTTCTCCCCGTGTCTGCGTGGGTTTCCTCCGGGTTCTCCGGTTTCCACCCACAGTCCAAAAACATGGATCAAGTCAATTGAATTCTCCAAATTGCCCCATATAGAGAGTGTGTGTGTGGATCTGGAGTGTGTATGTTGGAATCTGGTCAGCCTGTTGACGCATCGCTTCTCTGAATGTTAAAATCGAATGCGGCCGCTCTCAAGTTTTTTCTAAACCGCGGCGCTGCATTTCAACCTTGACGTCACTTCCGTCTCTCTCTCTCGCTTCCATCTTGCTCCCCGCGTGTGTTTGCCGTTAGCGTGCAGGTCAGTGAAAGCTCGAAAATACCTTTTTCTCTGAGCAGTCGATGTCAGTTTGGAGTTTTTCCTGTAAATTATTAGTCTAAGCTATTAGATGGGAAAGGAGGTGATGCATATCAGCGAACAAAGACAGTTCTTAAAAACAGGAGGCGCCGGAATCATGTTCTTTAAATAGTACTAAACTCTGAAATAATAATAATAATGGCCCTGAGAGAACCCATATTTTTTAAACCGCTTATATGTGTTGTTTCTTACGTCGTCGGCCCAGGTATAGTTAATTTATAACTGAATTATGGCGTAATCTTGATGCTAAATGCTAACGCTATCGCTCTACAGTCTTCCCTAACATGTTCAGCATCGTTAGTTAAAAGGTTCCACGATGGTTTGGTCCGCCGCCATAATAATAATAACAATAATAATAATATACTGTAATGTTTTGGTGCTAAACCAAACTAATATACGTGCTTATGTTCCGTTATCGTTATATCAAAGAAAATAGGATTGAAGTTCTCGAGGCCTACATATTTTTTTGCAATCCGTGTTAATTAACATCATGATTAATGATTGTACTTCCTTTTTAACAATTGTTCTTTAAAAATTGGATCAAGTATCTTGTTTTAATTGGTACTAGTTTGTCTTCCTCCTTATTTTTAGTTTGAGGCCGCACCCCGCTGATCGAGCAGTCTGACAATGTTGAGAAACTAAATAGCTAATTCTTTATCTGAACAGTGTTTCACTGACACTTTATCTTTTTGTAAAGTAAAAGTTTGGTGGCTCATCAGTTAGTCGGGTTCCTCCTAAGATAAAGTTTTAGGTTAGTTCGTTCTTCAGTTCAGCATTTTAAATACTAACTGAGCTGGAAATAGAGTTGGTAAAATTTAAAATCTGCTGTGGAGCTGAATAAAAATGACAACACCCCATTTTTATGAACCAACAAAATAAATGAAATCTTTTTGATTTTGAAAACATGTTTTATAAACACATTCAGTACATTTTTGCTCATCTGTTAAAACTCACCTCATGGGCCTCCACTTTTGGTGAAGAAGGGCACATGACAACTGTGTGCAGCTTTGGACAGCTGTAAAAAGAGCAGTGGTACTAGTTTTGTAAATGAATTCTATGCAACTAAATTGAGTGATTCCATTCCATGATGTTCCATTATGGCTTGAGCTACAAATTTATATTTATTTAAACATGAGTAATCATTTAAATCTGCCCATAAATTCTAGATTTGTTGGTAGTCCAAACTTGTTTTTGTTTTATTGATGTTTCAAAACTGGTAATTCAGTTATTAAGCTTGATCATTAAAAAGCCTTATTTGTTTCTAGAAGCACAATGTGGTTTAAGTTCATTTCTGGCAGGCCAAATGCTTAATTTGTTTGTTAATTCAATCAATAATGATTGTTTATACATACGCACACACATATATCCTGTGCTGTTTAGAGACTCAGTTTTTAAAAGTCTGCAGTATTACTTGATTATATATGACTTCGGATACATTGTGGTTAAGTTTAAAAATTCTTTTTTTTTCTTCTTCTTCTTCTTCCTTCTTTTGTAGATGAAAGAGACAATAATGAACCAAGAAAAATTGGCCAAACTCCAGGCGCAAGTTCGCATAGGAGGAAAGGTAAGCCATTATTGTTTTGGAAGTTTTGTATGGCAATCAGATGATCTTCATAGTATAAAAATGTGCTTTGATCTTGTGACAGGGCACTGCACGGAGAAAGAAGAAGGTTGTACACAGAACTGCAACTGCAGATGACAAGAAACTTCAATTCTCGCTGAAGAAGTTGGGCGTCAATAACATTTCTGGCATTGAGGAGGTGCCGCCTTTAAATATTTACATTTGGTTTTTAAATTGTGTTTATAGTATATTTTAATTATATTTTGTAATTAATATAAAATATGTTATGTTTATTATTGTCAAACAAATGAGCAAAAGCAGATGTTCAAATGTGCTTGGTTAGAACCATACTATGAAAGGATGCATCAGACATAAAATTATTTAAATTTTATTATGTACAATCATCAATTTTTAAATATGGAAATGTCTACATCATAAAGCCTTTTCTTTACAGTTATACATTGACACTCTAAGTTAAGATCTACTTGTTGGTAAACTGCCAATTTAGCCTGATGCTCGTTTTTGTCACATGATTTAAAAAAAATAAACACTCCACTATGATTGCTTCAAAGTTAAACTATTTACCACATTGAAAACCAAGAATATAATTTGCATTGGCAGTGTTATTCCTGCTGCACCCACCAAGCTTTTTATTGTATTCCAACAGCAAGCTTTGCTGTTTAAACTTAAGCTAGTTTTGGCAATTAGACCTGTTTTGTTTAACGCTGATATTTTTGTTTCAGATGGCAATGAAACAGTTGGTGCTTTGTTTCTACCTTATCAGCCTTATCAAACCCCAAAAATACTAAGTTATATTCAACAACTTTAAAAAAAAAAAAAAAAGCTTTTGCAGTCTATTATAAACTGACTATAGAAACACAATTAAAATTCACATTTGTTGCATTACCTTTAAGGTAAATGTCAGTTTGGTTGAAATTTGCGGTATTTAAAAGTCACCATCATGCAGATAATGAAGATTGATATTGTTTTGTCAGCTATGACCCACATGTTCTAGTTGGACTGTAACATGTTAAATAAAGGGGTTCCAAAGCAGAGACGTTACATCAATTTAATAAAAGCTTTTGTAAATAAATGTAATCTCTATGCCATAAGTAACAGTTGCATGTTAACAAGAAATGTATTATGATCAAATGCTCAAGTATATAAGATTGATTTGTTTGCTGCAATACCAGTAAACAAACATGAGGCATTTAAAATCCAAATTGTTTAGTTAACTTTTTTATGCTAATTATGCTTTTCTTTGTTATATTTCTTTTTTTAAGGTGAACATGTTCACAAACCAGGGCACAGTAATCCACTTCAATAACCCTAAAGTTCAGGCTTCACTGGCAGCCAACACCTTTACTATCACAGGACACGCCGAAACCAAGCAACTTACGGAGATGTTGCCGTCTATTCTTAACCAGCTCGGCGCTGACAGCTTGACCAGTCTCCGAAAACTCGCAGAGGCCCTTCCCAAACAAGGTTTCTCCTCTTTGTTTGTTTGTTGTAGCTCACAATTAGGTCATACATTTCAAGGTATTATAAGAGAGTAAAACTAGTCATCAGAATGGGTCTCAATAAGTTTTATTGCTCATTTATGTATCATTAGCAAATGGCTTTTTTTATTTGTATGGTTAATTGTGCAGTTAAAAAATTCAGGTTGTCCTATGTTTCATCACTAAATCAAAATATAAATGTTTTTAAAGTCTATAACAAATTTCTTTGCTAACATTAAGGTTAAATTTTTAAGTAAATAATTTGTCCAAGAACATAAAAGTTTATTAACCTTTAACTCCTACTAACCCTATTGATATTATTAGGATTCAAGAGGTTTGCTTGTTTGTAGAATAATTGTAAGTAAACAACTGCTGTCAGTGACACATTTTTGCAAAATTGGCAACCACATCTTAAAACTCAATTGCAACCAGGTTCTTGTGGTTCTAGGACAATTGTATGTTTGTTATTCAACTTCTAAAACATGTTCCTAAATGTCTTGCGGTGCCATACTAATTTGAAATTCATCTGATTTTATAACTATATACAAGGTCACCCAAATTTTCACATGCCAGCATCATATTGAAGAACAAAAGATGGGGAATTATGCACGGCTCCTGGTGCCTTAACCAGTTTAACTATGTATTTAACATTTTTATTAGACGTGATACAATTGTCTTGTGCAAGAATGCCATGGTGCGCAAAACGCCGTTTCCAAATACAGCTGGGTTTTCAATAAAGACAGATAAAGGTCACTTGATTAAATAAATGTGAACCATCCTTACAGGCAAATCTGAACTTGAACAGTAAAACTGTTATGCTTAATACGCTTAAGACGTTTATTAAAGATGAAACGGCAAACAGTTAACTCTTTTCCCGGCATGTCTTGGGCATTACCACACAGTATGAACCACTGATTTTATCATAAATATCATGATTAATGTAACTGTTGTCTCACATTTGCAGCTGCAGATGGAAAAGCACCAGTGGCAGCAGCGGAGGAGGATGATGAAGTTCCAGGTTAGTTCATTTTCAGCAGCTTGTTTCTTGTTTCACATGATTTTGGGCTGAATTGTGTGCAAATTCTTCCACCAAAATCATTTTTCAAAAACATCTAAACAACTAAATTGTGTTTAAATTCCAATAAAACTAAATTACTTGGTCAAAGTTTAAAGTTTGTTGTAAACTTAAAAATAACAAATCTGAGTCCAGTTGTCCGAGAATAAATTTGTGAATTTGAATCTTTTGCAGATCTTGTGGAGAATTTTGATGAGGCTTCAAAGGACGAGGCTAACTAACGAAGAGAAATACTTCAACTCTGTAAATTTGGCTGGTTCCTGTAAGAATTACTCCCATCCACTGTTGGGCAACAGTTTCTTATTCTTTGATAAATATATTGCATCCTCCTGTATTACTACTTGTGCACTGCTTCGTTCCTGTAACCCGCCTGGGGAGTAAAAATAGTTAAATCTCACAAAATGTCACAGTAAAGTGAGTGTGGTCACCAGGACCTGCTAAATTACCTTCGTTACTAAGACTTTTCTTTCGGGGCCTTGCAAAAGTCGACATCTGGAAATAAACATTTGCTATGGACAAGCTTATCGATTATTGCACTGTTTTTGGTTATTAAATCAAAGCTCAATGTCCTGCTTGTTTTAATAGAAAAGGCTTAGTCTTTAGTTGTGAGTGGGATTGAGGGCTCCTCTTTTCATCTGATGAGTTCTAGATGCTACTAACAATTTTAAACCAATTCTAGGAACCAATGAGTTGGATAAGCAATCAACTCGTATGTTTCTGATTTGAGAAAAAATAAGAATACATCAGTTTAGCATAATGCACAATTATTATATAAATGTAAAATACTTTCAGAAAGTATTATTGCCATCATGTTAATAGTTTGCAGATTAGTTTTTCTTAAGATGAGTCTCCACCCTACTTAATTAAAGATGCAAAAGTACAGTTTAGTCTGTAATTCGTCAATCATTCATTTTTAGACACGTGTTTCAAACCCAGCATCTCCATTCATGCCCTTTCTATTGATTGGACTCTAAACTTAAAGCTGTAATCTAAAGTTAAAAAACTGTGGCTCACAGTTAAACCTTTAAATCTGCTGTGGAGCTGAATTAAAAAAATAATTTAATTGTATAGAATTAATTTACAAAACTAGTTCCACTTAAATCAAGGTTAAAAGATCTGAACAAATGAAGTGCGCTAGTTTTGAGAATACAAGCTCAGTAATGCCATAAGCTCAATAGTAATGCCCTACGTGAAGGCTGTTCAACGCTGGCAAGAAACATTTAATTTACATGACACCTGTTTCTTATTTAAATGTAAATGTAATGTGGTTCCACTCACCTGCAGAACCTCACTTACCCACCAGGTGGCTCACTTGAAATCTTTTTAGGAATTGCCCTATTTTTACCTTACAGCTCTTTTTTTGGTTGACAATTCACCAAATTAAAGATCAATGTGTGTTTCCTTTCACCCTCAGTTTTGCTATTTGCATTCACATAATTTAAATTAGGTTACCAGGTTGTTTAAGGAGCAATAAAAAGCTAATCCATTACCAGGAAAAACACCTTTTCTACAAATGATTGCATCAACGTGGTATGAAGGCAATCAGCTTGTAGCATTTCTGTGGTGTTAATGAAGCTGAAGTAGCATTTATAGAAAGACCTTTAGACAGGGCCCCTCCAATCTTCCTTTAGACTTTCAAGACATTGAGTTCTAAATTAAATATCATGATTTAAGTCATTTTTCTTTTTGTCTGAAACGAGGTCTTTGAATCACTTAGAACAATCTTCTTTAAGCCTTTTCACTCCCCAACTATAAGCCCAGCCTCAGTCCACTCCTTATTTAGTGAACCAGTTTACCCTCAGCCAAATTTCAGTAACATGCTTTACTAGAGAATTCTGTAAATGAGTCAACCTTATCAAGTGAGTATTGTGGTTTACCTTGCGTTGTTGATTGTCTTCTGGACAATGGTCACATCAGTTGTGGAGCCCATGATTGTGGTTGCATTATACAAGTATTTTTACTATTATGTAAAAAAAAAAAAAAAAAAAACAAATATACCTAAAATTTTATTTTGATAATCTGTATGCTGGATTGCTGCTGTGCCTGAGCTACAGATCACAATGATTAAAAATCTAATAAGCGCTTAAAATATAAAAAACATAAAAAATTTTAACTATACATTCATTATCTTCCATTTGAACCTGGATCCCCAGTGCTGAGAGGCTAAGCCCTTTTTAAACTATTATCCATCCAGCCATAATCTTCTGCTTTATCCTCTATTAGGGTCAGGGGGGTTCCACATACCCATCCAGGGGAGAACGTCTTGAGCGCTGGGCAGATACACCCAGGACAGGGCGCCAATCTATCGCTGGGCACACACTCACTCACACAAACACACGCTATATGGGGCAATTTGGAGAATTCAATTGACTTGATCCATGTTTTTGGACTGTGGGAGGAAACCGGAGAACCCGGAGGAAACCCACGCGGATATGGGGAGAACATGGAAACTCCACCCAGATTGGGATGCGAACCGGGAATCCCTAGCGCTGAGAGGCAAACGTGCTAACCACTAAGCCACCGTGCCACCATTTAAACTATTATATTTACTAAATTTATATAAAACGCACTACATGGGACAAGTAGGTATCTGGGTGCATCAGCCTCCTCATAGCTTTGTGTTTATCCATTGTTTATACTGTTAAAATAATAACAATAATACAATAATCAGCAACATTATTTTATCCGGTCAAGTGCTTACAGAACTGATGTGGGCATTATTCCACAAGCTGTAGTGTTTCCTCACTGCAGTCTCTGTGCTTTCAGTGTATTTCAAGCATGAGGAGAAAGCCATGTGCAGTGCAACTCCGTCTTTCTATTGTAAAACTTAATTATAAAAAGAACACAAGTTTTACAAAACCACATCACTAGACATCCCTAAATATCCACAGTACATAATGCACACATATAAATTGGCTTTAGTTAAAGTAGCTTCATTTACTTCATTGAGTAATGTAAACATGCAAACACTGTCCAGGTCATTATTCTCCTGAATCCTTATCGCCACTCGTGCTGATTTCCTCTCCTCTTGTCAGCTGTAGTCAAGGTTACTCCTTAATTCCTTGCAGCAGCTTCAGCAGATGTGCCTCAATCACTTGTTGAACTGGAAAACAGAGGACAATTGGCCAAAGGGTTTATAACTAGTTTTTAAATAACTGATTGTGGGCAGCCACATAAAATATATTTTTAATGGACTTAGAAAAACTGCTATTCGTTGCATTGACGCCCCCTTCTGGTGGTATTAAATCATTTTCCAACAGGTGCAGCATTTGCCAAATGTGCATACGTACAGAGAACTTGATCTCTCACATTTAACCCATCTGTGCAGTGAAACACAAACACACTAGTGAAGTAAGCACACGTCAGGAACAGTGGGCAGCCCTGCACATGGTGCCCAGGGTAAAATTAGGGTTAGATTCATGTTGTGGCTGGACATTTTTGGTTGGTGAATTAAACAACTGAGTATATAATGATATACACAGAGTCCTTACCATTTCTATGACCCATAGCCACAGCCATGTCCATAGCATTTAAACCAGAGTCAGACTCCATAGTTGGGTCACCTCCATTCTCTGTTCAAATAATAAAAACATACTTCATTACATTGTGTTCACAGTTAAAAAAAATATATAATGAGAACTATAAAGATTAGGACTGTCACCTAACAGGAGTTCCACACACCGTACATGGTTTCCATGCACAGCATAAAGTATTGGAGCTCCTCCATTCTAACAACACAAAAACACCTGAATAAAACACTGATACGGCTCACAAAAATCAAGAACCAGGTCAGTATTTAGCTTAGAGTGAAAGTTATCACACAAAACATCCTCACATGGTTCAACATCCTAACTGACTTCATTTTGACACAAAATTACCACCTAAATGTCATTGCAGACCAAGTGCACCCTTCCATGGAAAAGTATACTTCAGATCAATATCAAAGTATTGATAGTAAGTAAGTAAGTGAGTTTAAGTGAGTAAAAATAAAAAAGGCCCCATGACTTTAGATCAACCATAACTGATGTAAAATAATATATATATATATTTTTTTTTGTTTTTTTTTTAAACAGTAAAGTTAAAAAAATAATTAAAATGGCATACTTGAGTATGTTTTTCACACTTTTATGTTTGTTATCATGTGTGTTTGTGTAATATATATATATATATATATATATATATATATATATATATATATATATATATATATATATATATATTACACAAACACACATGATTACAAACATAAAACGATATCTTATGTCTGTATCTAAAATGGAATCACAGATCCAAATATACTTTGGGGTAAAGTAAACCAATGGGTGATGATTCTTTAATTCAGAAATGTAAGATTTCTGATTTGAACCATTCAAATTCAAGTCTGTATCTAATACTTTCAGTTCTTACCCAATCATACTCATTGACATTAACTCCACAGTCAATAAGCATTCTAACAATGTCTGTGTACCCTTTACTGCAAGCTAACGACAATGCACTCTCTCTTCCTTTAGCCAGAACATGGGCATCAGCACCCTGAAAAGTTAAACAGCATAAGTTTAAATTTTGATTGACTTAGTTCAATTATTCATTTGTATAAAGAAATTAAGCACTTCAGATTAGTGAAAAGTAGCATGCAAGTTGTTATGGAAACCCTACTAAACAAGCTTTTAATTACTCTAAAGGAAAAGTATTTAAACACTTACACTCTGAAGCAGGAATTCCACAACAGCAATCTGACCATGAGCTGCAGCCCACATCAACGGCGTGAAGCCCTCTTCATCCTGTAAATTTATCACTGCTTCTAATCGGTGAAGAAACAAACATGAATGTGTGTGTTATCAGGTTAAAAAAAAAAACTGAAAAAAGATGTCCTTTTTTATGCTCACCCTGCTCTATTCGACTAGCCAGAAACATCATCTCTCCTTGTGCTGCAAGCTGGTGAATTGACAGTGCTAAAGGGATCAGACAATTACAGAAGCTAAAGTGAAGACAGCCTTGTGCCCTGCAGAGACAAATCTGTAAATAATGTCAGCTGTCGAGTTTTACCACACAAAGTCAACTTTAATGCCCACCGATACCACAGCATTATGCCTAAATATGTACATCAGAAATTATGAAGAGGCATCTTCACTTCCTAATGTATAACCCAAGTGAAGAACAAATATTTGGTATTTGAGAAAATCAATGTATCCATGTTAGAAAAGTGTCTTTTGTCTCAACCAATTGGAAAACTAAATGAATATTTTCTGATGCACATATATAGAATAGAAACTACTTTATGGACAAGTCTGAATAACATCTACCAAGCTTTATGGTTAAAAGCATCAAGTGAATAACTAATACTTTTTTGGCTTACAGTGGACGAGCAGGGGAGTTGAGGAGACTTCATTGCCCCGATGTTTGTTTGTAAGAGTAGTTGACTGTTTGATCGGTGAAAAATGTTTGGTGGTGGATGGCGTGTATACGTGCCGAACTTGGATCCCAGGAGAAGGGGAGGTCTGGATATTGCATTCCGCTGAAATTGATAAGGTGGAATTATGAAATGTGTAAATACAGCATGTGCTACAGAGCAAAATATTAAAGAACTCATGGGTTATCATACATACAGTTGTGATCAAATTTATTCAACCCCCACTGAAATAAAGTGTTTTGGCCAGTTTGACATTGATTTGGATCATTTCAGTCATCTTATTTACAATTATATCAAAGAGGCACTTATAAATTAGACAAATATAACATAATATTTATGATGGAATAACCACAAATGTCTTTACTGTGCTCACATCATTATCAGTTTTATTCAACCCCCTAGTGACATTATTTTTTAGTACTTAGTACAACATCCTTTTCCAGTTATGACAGCTTTCAAGCGTGAAGCATAGCTTGACACAAGTGTCTTGCAGCGACCTATGGGTATCTTAGCCCATTCTTCATGGGCAAAAGCCTCCAGTTCAGTCACATTCTTAGGCTTGCGCACTGCAACTGCCTTCTTTAGGTCCCACCAGAGGTTCTCAATTGGATTTAAGTCTGGTGATTGCGATGGCCACTCTAGAATGTTCCAGCCTTTCATGTTCAACCATGCTCTAGTGGATTTGGATGTGTGCTTCGGATCATTGTCCTGTTGGAAGGTCCAACGTCTCCCAAGCCGCAGGTTTGTGACTGACTCCATCACATTTTCCTCCAAGATCTCCTGGTACTGAAGGGAATTCATGGTACCCTGCACACGTTGAAGCTTTCCTGTACGATTAGAAGCAAAACAGCCCCAAAGCATAATTGACCCCCCGCCATGCTTCACAGTAGGCAAGGTGTTCTTTTGTTCATAAGCCTGGTTCTTCCTCCTCCAAACATAGCGCTGGTCCATTGTCCCAAACAGTTCTAATTTAGTTTCATCTGACCACAGTACACTGTCCCAAAACCTTTGTGGCTTGTCCACATGACTTTTGGCATACTGCAGTCGACTTTTCTTGTTCTTTGGAGTCAGCAAGGGGGTGCGCCTGGGAGTTCTGGCATGGAGGTCTTCGTTATGCAGTGCGCGCCTTATTGTCTGAGCTGAAACTTCAGTGCCCACATCTGACAGGTCTTTTTTCAGTTCCTTAGCAGTCACGCGGGGATTTTTCTCCACATTACGCTTCAGGTAGCGCACAGCAGTCGCGGTCAGGATCTTCTTTCTGCCATGACCAGGTAACGTTTCCACTGTGCCCTTTAACTTGAACTTGCGAATGATACTTCCGATAGTGTCTCTTGGAATATTTAACAACTTCGCAATCTTTTTATATCCATTGCCATTCTTGTGAAGAGCAATAACCTCTTCTCTTGTCTTCTGGGACCATTCTCTTGCCTTCACCATGCTTGTAAACACACCAGTAGATGTCTTGAAGGAGCTGAGTATCACAGTCCTTTTAAATCTGCCTAATTGGTGCTTATCATGCTTGATTGCTGCTCGTTGACATCCACAGGTGTTTTCAATACCTGATTGAAAACACTGGAATGAACCTCTGTTCTTATGAGTGGTAGTTGTAAAGGGGTTGAATAATTGTGTCAATGAAGAAATCACAAAAAGGCCATTTAATACTTTATGACAAAAACAATTGATGCTATCTTAGTTGCATTTAGTTCTTTAACAAGTCCTTGTAAGATTTCATTATGAACACAATTACAAATGTGCACTGAATTCCATAAAACCCTTCGCAGCATTGGGGGTTGAATAAATTCGATCACAACTGTAGGTTATGATAATTAGATAAATGCATGAATAAATAGGTGTATATTCTGAGTAACATTTTTAAATATCATGGAATGATATATATATATATATATATATAAAATCATTCTATATATATATATATACTACATTCCGTAGTCCATCTTTTTCCTCTACATCCTTTGTTAGTCCCCTTTTACTCTGTTCTCTGATGACCAGAATCCCAGCAGAGCAGGTATTATTAGGGTGGTGGATGATGGTCCCAGTGGATCAGACACCTACGTTTTGATTGGTGTACTGTGCTCTGTCCAGCAGCACTGCTGTGTCTGATCCACTTGTACCAGCATAACAGACACTAACACACCACCACCAAGTCAGTTTCACCGCAGAACTGAGAATCATCCACCACCCTAATACCTCCATGATGGGCAGTTCTGATCATCATAACAAAGTATGCAAAGGACTACGGTCAGTAATTGCAGAGACAAAATCCATCTACATGATCAGTGAAAGTGAAAAATCAGACAGAGTGTAGAACTGAGGATGTGTACCTAATGAAACAGCAGGTGAGTGTGTGTACAGTATACAATCCAAGTTGTCTTACCCTTGAACAACACAGATGCCACCTCCAAGTCAGAGTTTACTTGGTCTTGGATGTTCTTACTCTCCTCCTCATTTAATGACTTTACAAAACGCGAGCACACGTTCATGTCGAAGCGGTTGGGTAAGATAAATTTGGTGCCCATTGCCACGCTCTGAGGCCTGGTATCCCCCGTCGTGCTTATATTAATGGAAGGTTCGACCTTTATAGTAGCCATCTCTGGCAGAGAGCATATGCTCTTTATTTCTTCTGCTGCCATGAACCTCTCTCTCACTCTCTCCGGGTCGCGACGGGATAATAAAAAACGAGCGAATCGGAATAGCTACTGATTAGATCCGACGTTTTGAAACATGAAGCAAAAACACGGATACAGACGACGGCGACTGAAATAGATACTGATAGAAACAGTCCGCCTGCGCTTTATTTACGTGTCTCTGCATCATGAAGCTGTCAGACGAACTGCAAGCATCGTTTAAAGTACAGAAATATACTTACAGGGAGACTTAATAAATATAAAAATAACAATTACAAGTGTATATGCTCGGCGAAGTAAAACATAATAAAGAACGCCGCCGTTTTCTCAACGTTAGCCGTCCAGGTCATTCTATTCTGCTAGGTCGCTTTATCGCTGTCGCGCATGCGCGTAGCTTGACGACACGTCCTGGATGCAGAGCCAATCCGGTGACTGAAACTGGAATGATCCTGCGCCTCCGGCATCGTGCTGTGATTGGTCCAATCAGTTTACTAGCACCGAGGTAATTACATTCAATTTATTCATTCATTCATTCATTTATTCATTCATTATCTCCCGCTTTATCCTCTATTAGGGTCGCGGTGGGGTTCCCCATGCCCATCCAGGGTAGAACGTCTCGGGCGCTGGGCAGATAGACCCAGGACAGGGCGCCAATCCATCGCTGGGCACACACTCACTCACACAGACACACTCTATATGGGGCAATTTGGAGAATTCAATTGACTTCATCCATGTTTTTGGACTGTGGGAGGAAACCGGAGGAAACCCACGCGGGGAGAACATGGAAACTCCACCCAGATGGGGATTCGAACCGGGAATCTCTAGTGCTGAGAGGCGAACGTGCTAACCACTTTTTATTGCCTTCTTAAACTAAATGCTTTATTGCTAAATGTCTAAACCTGATTTAACCTGCTATTACAGATCTTTCATTCATTCATTATCTTCTGCTTTATCCTCTATTAGGGTCGCGGTGGGGTTCCCCATGCCCATCCAGGGGAGAAGGTCTCGGGCGCTGGGCAGCTAGACCCAGGACAGGGCGCCAATCCATTACTGGGCACACACTCACTCACACAAACACACGGGGCAATTTGGGGAATTCAATTGACTTGATCCATGTTTTTGGACTGTGGGAGGAAACCGGAGAACCCGGAGGAAACCCACGCAGACACGGGGGGAACATGGAAACTCCACCCAGATGGGGATTCGAACCGGGAATCCCTAGCACTGAGAGGCGAACGTGCTAACCACTAAGCCACCGTGCTGCCCCACATTCAATTCTTATAATAAAAAAACACGGATGTAAAAAACAATCACGTGCGTTAATTATGAATTGAAAGACATTACTCTGGATTTTTGAGAATGTTTTTGAAACTAATGGGTTAGATCAAGTCTGATTAAATCTTAGTAATTGATCAGTTGACCAACATTTAGATACACACAGAACAGGGCGCCAATCTATCGCTGGACACACACTCACTTAAACACACACACACACGCACACGCACGCACACACACAGACACACACTATGTGTGTGTGTGTGTGTGTGTGTATATATACACATACACAGGCAGACACACTATATGGACACATGTGTATGTATATATATATACACAGGCAGACACACTATATATAATCCATGTTTTTGGACTGTGGGAGGAAACCAGATAACCCTGTGGAGACCCACGCGGACACGGGGAGAATGGGTACCTCTACCCAGATCAGAATTCGAACCTGGAGCCCCAGCACTGAGAAGCGTGTTGCAAAAGCACATACAAAAATATTATATAATAATATACACTTTTCTACACAAAAACTACACAAAAAAAGTTCCTTGCCACCATATCTCAGTAAATTTTGCAACACTAAATTATATGAACTAAAGTAATTTATTAATCAATTCATTTCACAACGGGTCATAAGTCAATTGCATGGCAGGCACACAAATAAATAAATGTACACTCTGAGATTCACACAGACCAATGTAATTCTTAATTGTATATTTTAAATATAAAGTCGATGAGAATAGAAATTGACAAATAGCTCCATCATAGTGAATGAAGAATACATTTGTAAAACATGCTTGTTATGTTGGCAGTTGTAATATTAATGTTACCCTCTTCGTAAATAAAATAATAAACACCACAAAATAGCCTCGGAATGTGTAAAAGTGTTTTTACGTGACAAAACTTTTGAGCAGCACCACATTAAGAAAATGTTTTTTAAAATAAAACTAACTTAGTGTTTTTGTTATTATATTTGGTGGGAATTAAAGGAAACTGCTCCTTTAAGAAAACATTGCGTGCGAGCTGAGTCTCTCATCACAGAGGTTTTGCCCTGTGACACGAAGCCCATTTAAGGCCGTCCAGCAGATAAACTAATGCGCCAGAGATGTGCTCATCCACCTGTATAGTGTATAATAACACTTTAGTCTGAAAAATAGTGCTTTTATTTAACTGGTCGTTAATGTTAAACTATATACAATGTTTTCAAACCAATATAACCTATGAATTAACCTAGTATATACCCTTATATGAAATATATAATAAATAAATATACAAAAATACATAATGTATTATAGTAATATATAATGCACAATGATAACTTATATTTCACTTTTGCCATTGGAAAGATTGTGTAGTGCAGCCAAAAACTTAAATAGGCCGGTTTTATGATTTTCTGCGCTAATTGATCTGCATTTATCATGCATTTCATTTTGTTGATCTTTATGGTTTGTTTTAAAGTGGGTTTGTAATCTTGCTTGCATAGCTTTAAACTGAACAAATTAAAATTCATATTTCGGAAAGAAATAAAAGTTGTTGTATGCTGAGTTGTACTTTAAAACAGCCTGTTAAACACGTAAATCGTGCTATTTATAATTGGCAGGTTCGTGACTTAACCTACTGCATCACAAAAAGAATATGAATAAAACAACGACATGGCAGTCTATACCGTTTCAAAAACGTACATAACCAGGCATTGCTTAGACAGACGATACGATGACTTTTGTAAGCCACTGTGGATAAGGACGTTAAAATGCTTTAACTACATAAGCCATAACTAATTTTGTTAAATATTAGGCAACTTATACAGGGTTTTAGTGGTGTAGAAGCCTAAAGCATTTTTATTAAACTATTTTAATTAGGCTACAGAAATTTCTTAAGAGATAATTAAAATCTCTATAATTTCTGTCATTTACAAAACTTTAGTAAATCCCAAACAAAAACACAAACTAATCCTTTTGGTTCAAAAATCGAGCTAAATGTTCTTTAAACATTATTATATTTCGAAAGAAAATCAGGAACACTTTATGGTTTAATAAACGTTCAATAGTTAAATGTTAATATATCCTAATCTTTTCTGATGCTTAGCGAGAGGTTTAAAAAAAAAAAAAGTATATGGATGTAGTCTAAATAGTATTTTAACTACAATAGTAGAAACAACAACAACAACAACAAATAATAATAATAATAATAATAATAATAATAATAATAATAATAATAATAATAATAATAATTATTATTATTATTATTATTATTATTATTATTATTATTTAATACTGTCAGGTAATCATTTAAAGTAACTGAGAATTTAAAAACTTGATCCCTATTAAGTGAAGTATTAACTCTTTTAAATACTATTACAGCTCCGAAGTGTAAAGGCTATGGTTTTATATATATATAAATATATACTTTTTTTTTTAGGATAAATAGATGTCATATCAAAATATAAATGTTAAAATCTCTGATATCTTTTCGACACTTTTTATACCTTTGTGTTTTTTTATTTAAAGTCAAACATATTTTTAAACAATCGACGAATATGTTTATTTCATGTACATAACTTTTCCTTTTTTATTAAGTATACTTAAAATTAAACAGATTTAACAATGACGTTATTCAACTCAATCCGAGATAAAAAATAAAAAAAACAGAAAGTTTTTCTTTTAATACTGTTGTTCAGAACCAATATACTTTCTAATCCATGGTAGAGAATGTTTTTATGGATGTAATAAACTGTATGATAAATATGTGTGAATATGTCAAAATTGTCAAAAGTCCAAAATATGTAAAAATGGCATTAGGCCTAATTGTAGTTGTAGTTTTGCCACTGTTATTATTATTATTATTATTATTATTATTATTATTTATTATTATTATTATTATTATTATTATTATTATTATTATTCAGCAATAATCAGTAATAGTTGAAGTTTTTGTTGTTATTGTTGTATTTTACCACAAAAAGCAATCCAATGTGAAATGACAGTGGGATAGTGAGAACAAAAACTCCATTAAATATTAATTCAAAGCTACGCGTCGTTCTCCTCAAATTAAAACAATGAAAGCACAACCTGTTAACTAACGTTTATAGTATTTGGCAGGTCGTGGTGCAAGAAACTTCCTTCATCTTTTTTTGTTTTGACATGACTTTAATTTGGCTTGCCTTTAGTCGTCGTCTAATAGCCGATGCCCGAAGCCTCTGCTAAAAAAATACAGTGTCTGGTATAACACCCAAGTATTCATTTGGGCCTTCCGACCAAATCTGGATATTTGTCCGGTGTTTGCGGTCAATCGAATACACCATAATTATTTTCAGAAACACTTATATAGGCCTTCTGGCCTTTTCCGTTATCTTTCCAACAATTTTCGCCTGCAAGGTTCCCCTCGGTGACGCTTTCTTATCATGTGACCTATAGCCTAACAATTACAGTGCAGAAAGATCCGCCCTGTTCGGGATCCTGGCTTGACCACTTTACAGGGCGACCCCTCGTAAGTGGGTGCACTTCTGTTCTGCACAGTTCCCTCACTGGTTCAAAGCCATTTAGCAAAAAGCCTATGGTTGTCCTGCAGCGGTGGCTTCCGATCCGTCTGAGTTGGCCAGTCTTGACCTGCAGTAGCCAGAGCGCGAGTCTTGGCTTTTCGGAGGAGCCATGACTCTGAGTTCGGAGATGTCTGAAGCCAGTTCGCTTTCGGAAGAACCCACGATAGACGTGGTGGGAGAGGAGGACGAGGAGGAGGGGGATGCCGAGCTGGTGCGGCTGCACGACGAGCGTTTTCTGTCTGCTTCACCGCCTGGCGTTTCTCTAGCAGCTGGTGCCTCGGGGGCGCACGACGCCTACAAACCGGCGAGCAAAGCTGCCACCGTGAAGCCGCCCTACTCTTACATCGCTCTCATCACCATGGCCATATTGCAGAGTCCCAAGAAACGACTGACACTCAGCGAAATCTGTGACTTTATCAGCAACCGCTTCCCGTATTACCGCCAGAAGTTCCCCGCGTGGCAAAACTCTATCCGCCACAACCTGTCCCTCAACGACTGCTTCATCAAGATCCCCCGAGAGCCGGGCAACCCGGGCAAAGGCAACTTCTGGACCCTGGACCCTGAGTCGGCCGACATGTTCGACAACGGCAGCTTTCTGCGCCGTCGCAAGCGTTTTAAGCGACTTGGGGCACCGGAGCGCCTCCGGGAATACGGCGCTTTCCTGCCCGCGAACGATTTCGGAGCGTATGGATGCGCTTATGGTCACCAAGTGCCAACCGCATATCATCACCAACCGTCGCTTTTTACTTTCCAGGAGCCGCAGCAACAAAAACAGCCACTGCGACGCACTGGAAGTCGTAATTTAACACCTGCCCAAATGACCAACCTGGTGGAACTCGGTCGCTCTCACTTCTATAACCCTATAAGTACCGGGCCACCACGTTCCACCATGTTCCAGACTGCGGCCAAATCCCAAGTGCATCGTTCACCGTTCTCTATAGAAAGTCTATTAGCGACGCCTGCGCATGCGCATTGTGCCTCGCGGATGGCGTCCCTCAGACCGTAGTCTTAAAGTTTTGGATTGTATCAGACTCACATGGCTGTTCATTTCTTAGCTGAACTTTACAATAAAATATTGAGAGCCAAACAAAAAGTCCAGTGTATAAGGTAGGCTTGCTTTTATCATCTGTTATGTTAACGGCAGGTCACTGGTGACGGTCATGACCCTCGTGCCTCTGTTTAACGCGCAGGCCTAACGTTCTATTTTCTTTTAGCACTTTTACTTTCAAACACAAAGATTTGTACGTTATTTTATTTCCTAGGTACTCAAGAGACTTTTTATACTAGAGCTAAGTGGAAAAAAAACATTAAGCATTCTTAATAATTGTATAGAATTGTCTATGTTTTGATTTGCCTTCAGACATGAAATTCACAAAAAAGTTGCAAGTTGTGTTCATTCACTACGTTATGATTTTTTTTAGGATCGTGGTTACACACATTCATATAACACCGAGAATAAACTATAACTTTGCAGTCAACGTGAGTGGTTTGCGTCTTGTGTCCGCATTCTGAAGTTTTTGTTGGTGCTCAGCCTTGTGATAAGGTAAATAAAATAGCTTATATGTTATAGGAAAAGCGTGAAAGTGTATGTTTGTGCAAACAGAATGAGCTTGTGGGTATAGAATTGGTATGCAGAACTAAAACTGTACTTTGAAAATAATTCTGATTTGTTGATTGTTTTGTATTGTGTACCACAGCAACATTTTCGTAGATTATAATCGTGTATTTTTTTTTGTTTTTTTAGCATTATTTTTTATTTAAAAAAAATACACACGAAACATACAAATATTTTATATCAGTGTCTATAACATTATAGGCCTACACTTTAATAGTATACTAGACATTCTCATTTATAAGTTTTGACCTTTTCAACAGTACACTGACGTTTTTTTTCTGTCGTCCTTGCACACATTTATTTACGGTTTCTAATCCAGCAGCACTCGCTTTCTTTAAATAAATTGTTGTTCCATTCGACTTTTTGGTTTTAGTTAAAAGGTTTTAGCTGGTTTATATTCTTGTAATAATATTGGATCCATGGCATCTGTAGCGGTTCAGCTAAATAAATGATTTACATAGGATTTAAGATTATTAAACCATGAATGTCGTGATGAACAGCTGTTTTACAGACCCGTCTGTAACCAATAAGAATGAGCACAAGCTTAAAAGAAAGAGATATGCGTTTGTTTACCATATTGATGTAAAGAGTTTAGGTAACTACATCTGAAATTAGCAGCTTAATATTACAGAATTTAAATTATAAAGTTATTTCAATTTCAAATTATTTCATTCACCTAAATTTAGGTATGCCTGAAAACAAATAAGGCAAAATCATAGTTATATGTAATTTCTTTTTTTAATGACTGTTTTGTATTTAAATTAAGAAGAATTCTCACGTCACCTACAACAATTTAACAAAATTAAAATATCGCCGCAAAACATCATACAATTAAACCAATAAATAAACAATAGATAAATAACAATGTCTTTAATAAGGGTGAAAATTGCATCTTAAATTCTAAATATAATCGACTATACCTTACTGTTACGTGTACCACTGTAAGTTCCCTATGTTACATTTTTTTAGTTTTAATAGTGATTACAGTAATTGTAGAATAAAATATAAGGATGTATCTCATTTTCTTTTATATCAACCTGCGATTTTTTTTTTATTCTGAAGTAAGCAGTTGAGCAGACAAGTAACAACCAAACCTATAAGTAAGGTTTACATGCAACACAAAAAAGTAAACCAAGAAAACAGCAGTGTGTAGTGTATGTAACGCATACACTTTCTTATCGTCTATGTTCATTTTCCATGTTTCAGTAGACTATGGCACACCCTCTGAAACGTTTGATCTTTTTATTTGTATTAATAATTGGTGCAGTAAAATATAAAGGACACTTGAAATAAGAAAACAGCCATGTGCCGCAAGGTGGGTGTGGTGTGTATGTTGTGTGAATAAGCCCGCAACGTAAACGTGTGCGCAGCCGCAGTAGGTTGGTCCTCGCGTGCCATAGTGGAGGCAAGAAACATTCAGAGTAGTGAAGTCAGGTCAGTAGACCACACACACACACACACACACACACACACACACACACACACACACACACACACACACACACACACACACACAGAGAGAGAGAGAGAACTCGTACACATGCACGCACACACGCAGAAACGCAGTGATGATGTAACCATACGACTAGGGATTGATCTGGAAATGGGTCAGACACACACACACACACACACACACACACACACACACACACACACACACACACACACACAGTACACTTAATTTTGCTCTATTTTCTGTTTGTTTGTAGGTTAGCAGCCCCACTGTTAACAAAAGATCACACAATAGATTGTATAAGCAAAGAATAAAAGTAAACATTGTTAGTGTTGTAAAGTAAAACCATTTCATAATCCTGGCATTAGCTGAACGTCCTAATGTCTGATCACTGCAGTAGCTTTCTTCCTTATTAAAATTTACACTCCTCCACAAAATAGGATAAAACGACACATTTTTTTTTTTTTTAACATCATCGGAGTTTTCTTGTGGAAACCACAGATTACCGAAACATAAAGCAACTTTTTAGAAAAATAAAGTACATAAAAATACATAAATACACAATTTTTCTCCCAAACATATGTTAGTTTCAGTAAAAACATTAATAAAAAAAGCACACGTGGTTGTATTTTAAAGGTAAGCCGCTTTTAAAATGTGTTAATCACTTAAATCGAACGGAAAACGCACCGAGTTAGGATTTTAGTTAGGAAATTAGGGTTTAGACACGTATTTGCTTAATTAAAGCAATACAATACTCCTTTAAGTTGTTAAATTACCGCCCGGAAAAACAATCTTAGGTAAACTCCAAATCTTGTTGGACGGCTACATATTTTGTGTTTATACATCTAAATTTAAGTAAAAGCATAGGACACCTTTGTAAAAAAAAAAATTTTGTAGCTACTTAACCAAAACATAAAAATTACAAGTTCCTAAATGTACTTCAGGTAAAAATCTGTAAATAAATAACTGTGCTAAAAACAATTTTAGTTAAATAAAATAAATTTTATCATACAAACTCAGGCTGCTCATTGATTTAATTAGAGCTGAATACATGCAGCATCCAATTCACCCGAATACTTGTCCTGTCACGAATTTCTAATATTGTTGTTTATTTGTGTTAAAATACAGATTTACAGTATCCTAAATACAAAGAATTTATAGCACATCAATTTGCGCTTGTAATGATACAGTAATGAATTAACAGATTGCAGATCAGATATTAAAAGCATAGGCTATAGGCTTATTCATTCCAGGACAGACACCGTGTAGCTTAACCGAGCTGTTGTTTTGTTGCAACTTCCAGACGTTTTAACTAAATATGTAATTTTACAATTTAAAACTTCTCATAAAGAAATCATAACGCACATAGAGATCCCAGGCGAATACAGAATTGGTCCCTTGTATCATGTAAGTTGATGAATAAACAAATCCAAATCTAAATTTATCATTTTTCATTCTTTTGCTAAATTGTATACTGTGGAGTAACTAAAACATTTGCATATAATAGTCTACCCTATAGTTCATTCTTCAAACAGTATTATATATATATATATATATATATATATATATATATATATATATATATATATATATATATATATATATATATATATATCACACCCCTGTAAAGAAAAGGAGCGAACATAGTAAAAAAAAATTGTAAATGTTCTTCATGGGGGGCTTTTGAATCCCTTTCCCATTCATTTAAACTGCAGTCCAGCAACACATATTCTCTGTAGCTAGCTGTATGGAGGTTAATTTGTGTGTGTGTGTGTGTGTGTGTGTGTGTGTGTGTGTGTGTGTGTGTGTGTGTGTGTATGTGTGTGTATATATGTGTGTGTGTGATTGTGTTATGCACCATTAGGTAGTTGCAGAATCTGTTTGAATACAGCACCAATTAGAGAGAGTTTGAGAACCCTCTTCCAGGTTCCACACCAGTCTCTGCCACTTAACCAGCCTTCTTTCATGCTCTGTCTATTCTTTTGAGCATTCTTTTAATCTCTTGTCCTGCTACTATTCTTTCTTTATTTCTTTTCTGATGCCCCATCAGTCTTCTGTACTGTTCCTTTGTTTTGTCTTTATATCAGTTTTCTTCAAAAGCTAAACGTAAAGTATTTTGCACACCTGACCAATGTAAACCTGATTTAAGTAGACACCACAAAAATAAAAAATGGAAATGATATTAAAATGCCATTCAAAATCATACTCATATTTTTAGCGCATAACTTCTAGTATTTAAAACATTATTGATGTATTAGGGGCAACAATAGTACAAAGACTGATCTGAAATTGTCTGCTAAACAGTAGTCATTAGATTTGATCTATGAAGCACTGTTTAATCAGTAAAGAACCAGGCTTTTACAGTCAGCGAATGTAATATTCAGGCAACCTTAAATGTACCACGTCCACTATTTCACAAAAGTATAAATGTCATTTGATTTAAGGTTAAAATATCACACCACTATCATGAACATTCTGTTCTTTAAAAATGACTCTCCACTTTCAGAAATTATGCCTCCTCAGCTTGATCACATGATTCAGCTCAGGTTGAATTATGAGATAGCACAGTGTGCTGTGGTCATTTACTTTAAAATGGCTTCCAACTTACTAGGTCATCCAGGGAGTTTTACTTAAACTTTAAAAGTTGGCACATCTATTTAAACTCAACTACAATTATTATTATTATTATTATTATTATTATTATTATTATTATTATTATTATTATTATTATTATGCATCTGTAGCATTTAAATCATTTTATTGTTTTATTTATTTATTTATTTATTTTTTATTTATTTGTTTTTTAACCTCAGAAGTGCTATAAAAGGTAAATAGTCTTCAAGAATCATTTTTGTCTTTACTGGAAAACCACTCCTTACTCTAAGAGGAAATTGTTGGTAAACACCCACAATTTTAAAAGCTTTCTTAGAATTAGATTACTAAGAGATACTTTTAGGAATAAAAATCTTTAATAATGCAACATGAAATATGCATTCTTTGCTGCAGAGATATCCTTAAGTTACAGCATGATTTTTTTTAAAGTAAAAAAAAATAGTTTTGTAAGGCTCTCATAAGCAATTGAGATTTTTATGTGTTACTGTGCTTTCTTAAAAGTAGAAACTTCAGTACATCATGCAGTGAAATACACTGTAGCTATGTAAAGCAGTTACAAATCAAATCAATTTGAAGGTTTTACAATGATGGCTGGTGTTAAAATTGCAACTGGATTATTCCATTTATGTTCTATTAAACAATTAATATTTATAGTCTAAAATATTATTTAAACTAAAACTGTAAATGGACAACAGTTGTTAAGGGTGAATCATTTGAGAATATATATCTATCGCAAAAATATTATTTGTGATAATTTTTCTGCTTTTAAATAATATCACTGAATACATAATGCAGCAACTAAAAATAAAATCTATCAATAACAAAAAAGAGCTGTAGGATTTTTCTTGCAATTGTACATTTCACATATCATATTTACATTTACATTACATTTACATTTAGTCATTTAGCAGACGCTTTTATCCAAAGCGACTTACTAATGAGAATATTAGAAGTCAGAAGTTTTGCAGAAAACCAACTACACTGTAAATTCATCAAACCTGATTGTTATTTGATGCTGCGCCCCCCCCCCCCCCCCGCCCCGCAGTTTAACATTAAATTAATATGTTAATATTTAACCTTAAATTAAGCAAATCTTGATTTGAAATTGATTTGAGAATAGACTTTCATTAATTTGTGTGACATTTAAAGTTTAACATCTAATCTCTAGACTACAAAAGCATTTATTCAGCGGTTTTAAGTTAATATTTGTGGGTTTTCAACAAAAAATATCATTGCAGAAAATTGCCTTATTATTTGCAACGGTTTGTATGGGCACAGTTTTCAGTTGCTGTACTCATTTTCTAAATTTGAATAAAAAGTAAATAATAATTCTAAAGATTATAAGACAGTTATCAGAATCAGAAATGACTTTGCCACTGCACTCAAAGATATTGTAGAATTTAATGGGTTTGAACTGCCCCGCACTTAGACCTGACTCCACTGAGACCATTTGTAATAAACAGTAAGATCTTGTTTTCTTGTGCCTCGACTAATGTTAAAATAATTTAACACCAATAAAATAAATAAGCACACAAAGTAAAAATGAACCAAAAAACATCTTTGCTTTCTGAATCATGTGCTTAACAGTGTATGAGGGAGTCAGGGGTGAGAGGTTGTGCTGTTGACAGTTAAGAATGACTTACAGGTCAGAAGCACACGGATAATCCTTTGCAGGTTGGACCTAACGGCAGAACACACACAAACATATTACACATTTCATAAATTAAAAATCACTAAAACATGAAATTGTAAATAATTTTGACAAGTTTTGAGTTGGATTGACAAGGTCTTTTCCACAGATTCAGAATATCCTGTCATGCATGGCTCTAAACCGCTCAGCAAAAGTCTGTTTACTGCTAACTCAAGTTGTGTTTTAGCTAAGCACTAAATCAACAGGTAAATAAAAATTAACTTTTATCAAAATATAATGTGGTATAGATTACACAAAACTGTAAGAAAAATAAATTGATGAGCAAATGGTACACATAAATTAAAAAAATGCTTACAGAATTATGAAATTTAGAGTAGAAAATATCACAATCATATTTTTTATGATTTACAATTTGCAATGTCAGTGATACCGATTTCATCAGAGGTGTTTTTATACTTTATTAACTTTGCCAAACTTTTTTTTCCAAGGTGTAAAATTTTTAAGACACAGTGTCTTTAAACAAAATAATTTATAAATCCCAACTTCACCCTGATCTTAACTCACACAATTCTCCCTAATGGTGTTTTGCAAATTTTCTGGAAATAAACAGTTAATAAGATTCTGATATTCATATTTTGTTAAAAGTCTGTTTGCAAACCCTAAAAACAAAATGCTAACTGCATAAAAAATTTATATAACAACAGTATTTATTTTCTTATTTCTTGTTAAAAATGATCTATTAGGTTTTCTATGACATTTTTTCTAATTTTTATGAGGTTATAATCAAAAGTCAAAGTGTATAACAACATGTATCTTGCATTAATGTTTATTTATTTTTTAACATTGATTCGCTCAGGCAAATTAAACTAAGATCACTGACTGTATTCCTTATTTGATTGCATTTATAATTGCTTGTTCTTTGTAGCAAGATGTTTTTACAACTCATTTAGGACTTTAAGTAGCAATTTCAGTTTTGTTTAAAAAAATATCAGATTGAATATGCTTCAATCTGTTTCAGAATTTCAGTTCATTGTTTTACTGTATTATTTTTAAAGTTAAATATTTTCATTTTTCTTTAAAAACAATTTTATTGGTTTACTATATATATATATATATATATATATATATATATATATATATATATATATATATATATATATATATATATATATATAAATAGACTACTTCTTTACCTTATAAGGTATTTCATAAATCATGTTTTCAGAAAAAATTGACAGAGAAATGAAAAAGCTATTTTACTACAAAAAGTATTAATTTAATTCCTGCTTACACAGCATATTCTTTTTTTTAAGTTTACGTTCTTAATAATGTAAAGGCTAACAACTGAATGACATGAACTGTTATATACGCATTACAGTAAACAGATAAATTTAGAGGTGTTTGTTTTTGTGTTTTGAGGTAGTTAGTTAAACTGTGTGACAGTACATTCGAATCAGTTACTCTACATTACACTGCATATTGAAATGTTCAGTACACTTAATAATAAATAATAATAAATCCAGATCATTGCATTATTGCAGTTGTGTTTTATTAATTGTTTTTTTGAACATGGAATATTTTATACTGTTGGGATAGCCTACACAATGGTCAGAAGTGTGTCACTTAAGTTTGATGAATAATTGGCATTAATATGGGATATCCATCCCTTTGTGAAGAGCTTAGATGAAGAGATCACTGACTGCCAATTCTTATGAAAAGTAACTTATAAGATGTTTGTACTTTTCTTAAATGTTTCCATTTAATGCTATTATCACTTTAAATTTCTAAGGGAAAAGTTGTACTTTGTCTCTGAGTCGCTAACAATTCCATAAAATAACTATTGTGTGTAAAAAGTACTATTAATAAGTATTTGCAGATGCGTTACTAATTTTAAGTATTTTCAATGATATTTATTTTGATAAACATTCATTTTTGTAAGAATATCAGTACTTCTTTAAATACTGGTGGCCAAGTATTTTTGAAACTTTTTTATAAATTGAAATCAGATTAAAAAACATTTCAAAGACTAGAGCTTCTTTACAACAGATTAATCAGATAAGTAACTTAATGAATATGATTTGCAAAGTCTTACATTTTAATCTTTTTAATCTAGTTTTCTGAATTACAGTTATAGCATTAAATGTATAGTAATTACATTTACTCCAGACATACACACAATTCACTTTGTAAGATGTATAATACACAATACACCACCTTATATCTACATTCGGAGTTGTAGTGCTAAAATGTGGCTTTTATTTACATGTACAAATATTTATAATAGATTTCCATGCAAATAATGTTTATATGAAATTAAATGTAACCTAAAATGAGTTTATTAAACTTATGTACAGACCACAAATATTAAACATATTTATTTTACACAGACAAACACATGCACATACACATTTTCTTTAATAAAGGTTATTTGCAGACCCAATTTTCGAACTGCTGCCAAAATGAAGCATTTATTAAGTTGCTTATATTTTTTCATTTATTATGCAACAGAACAACAATGTAAAACAGATAAATTGCAAGTTGAATAGCCTCATATTCATAAATTCTAGAAATCTTTATAATCTTTCAAAAATATGTCTGAAAACTTATTCAACTTCTGCAAATTTGTGGAACACCTGGTCACATGACCTGTTTACCTGATTTTCTTAGTGCTAATATTTAAATGCATTGTAGGATAGGGACATAATTCAATGTAATTACTTTAAAAGCAATATTTGCCTTCAGTTATGTCCATGCCAAATTTTATTTTCCAATTTATTAAAAGCAATAATTAAGTACAGATTGTACATCTAAAGGTATAGAAGAATATTTCTGTAAAAGTGTTATTGTTAATATTAATATCAAATTAGAAAAATCATAGAATATAGCCAGGGACCAAACCTATGAATTTGTATTTTAAACTCTTGTTTGTTGCATTTCAAAAATAAAAGTATTATGTCATTTATTTATTGCTTCCTTTACTGATTGAAATTAAATGATTCGTAAGGGATAAGATTCCTAAACGAACACCCCCCCCCCCCCCCCAATCCTCCTTAAACTGTGAAAACTGATGCCTTAATTGTTAATATAACCTGAAATGCACCTGAATTCATGCCATTTAATATAATATGTGTAGGCAAAGATATGGATGATAATTAACCTGAATCTGCAGTCAACCAGAAATAAGAGGTGCCAAAGAGATCAGGATGGAGAGGGGGTTGGAGGGTGTGCCATAGAAATATCATGCTGAGAGGTCAGGTTAAACAGAATGCCTTTATCAATAAACATTACTTGTCCTTGATTGGATTGGGATAATACAGCACAACTACCCTATGCATATGTAAAACTATAATGACGTTTCATTTTGTTTTAAATCTATTTCTAACAGTTAATACACATTAAATCAGCTGATCAGTCAAAAAAGACAGATAACTCTAAACAGATTTGATTATTAGTTATGGTTTATGTGTGTTAGCATTTTGTTGCAAGTTAACTGTGTGTACAAGACCTGCCACCAACAGCATAATCTCTTAGCTGAGCCTTTTGAAAGGTGGGGCTTTGGGGTTAATTCGGCCATTGCTCTGTGTTTGAATCCAATCCAGACTCACATTGAGATGAAAGCTTAAGAGTTCAGTGGATGAGCTGCACCATGGACCCCAGTAGGTCTGTACAATAAGGACAGATTATCGCATGTTTATGTGGTTAGGACCTCCATCGAGACAGGGAAACTGAATAGAAAAACAATAATTAGAGATAATTGCTTGTGTCCAAACATGACTATTAAAGCCCCCTCATTTTTTCTCTCTCCTTCTCTGACCTTTCCCCTCATCTCCTCTAATTTTGATGGTAATGCATGTGCAAAGACAGCACAATCCTGTTTTGACAGCTGCAAAAACAAATAATCTATTGCCCCTGAACTTATTTAAAAAGAGGGGGAAATGATAGGGGGAAAAAGAATTGTTTAATTTAGGATAATTTTTACCTTAAAATATTGTAATTAAAATACATAGACTCCCTCCCCGTATATATTTATTGCTACTATTAAAAAGCTCTATTAATCAAATTTGTACTTGAATAATTAATATTAAAACAATTAATAACAATTAAAAATGTTTTATACAAGTCACACATCCTGGGTCCTCTGACACCTGTGGATGGACATTTTGTCATTACAACTAAACATTGCTACCTAGGGCAAGTTTATTCCCTTATGGTAAAAAGACAACAAGACAATACAGAGTTGTGTAATCTGTTATCATATAATGATTGTTAAATTATTATTATATTATAATCATATAATGCATGATTCCAGGATATGACAAGTTTTTACTGCTAATCTGGCATTCAAAGTCTGCAGATATTGGTCTTATAAAGAATACCTGGGATGACGTAAAATTTGCAAATGCAACCATCTAACTTGCAGTAACTCAAAAAGTTCACTGTACACATTCATGAACAATGATTTCTTGTGTTGTTCTCATTTGTAAGTAGCTTTGGATAAAATGACCAAATGACTAAATGTAAATGTATTTCAACACCTAGTGAAATCTTTGCATCAGTGGTTTAACTGCAACTACATAATCAGATTGACCACTAGAGGCACTATCAGATGTGGCACCTGAAACACACAGAATCTGTATAAAGAGACATCATACAAATATAAAACAGTATTCGATAATATTTACAGTACTGTGGCAGTAGATAATATTTACATTCACTATATTGTATTTTTTATTGTATACTAATAATTGCAATAATTGTTTTTGAGATGTGTACAATAAATTAGTAAGTTACTGTGATTGCAATAACATCACTGCTAGATCATGAATGTTTCTTTACCAAAATTCAAATAGTTAAAATGCTTTTTATGGCTTACTGCTTTTATAGAACAGCAGTGATAGCAATATGATTAAACACACAATGTTCAATCAATAAATGCATTTATTTAAAACAATATTCATAATAAATCTGCACGTCTTTCGTGAAACAATGTAGTCTGTTAACAGTTAGCATTATTGCAAGTTGACATGAGCACTAAAGGAATGTTGTTACCCGTTAAGTGCCACACACAAGCTGCTGAAGCCACATAATTCACTTTTCTATTATTCACTGTATCATAAAATCAAATAATAAAATGGTTTCACTGTTTTGTTTGACTTTTATAACCAGCCATATACACCTTCAGTGCAGTACAGTTCACATTTGTGAATAAACCACTCTTTTAAATCTGTCTTTTGAAGTCTAAATCTATCGTTACACCAGGATGACTGAATTAATCTGTTCTTTAAAATAACCGAACATCCACTTCTATAATCACACTGATTATAAACAGTGAGCGCCGCAATGAGATGAAAGTGAGGTGGTCGTGTGCATACATTTATATCATACAAATTTAACAATGGCTCAGAAGGCAGTTCTGCCAATTAGGTTTTAGGACTTGAATTAATCACGCTACGCAATTTATTAGAATATGACAAAATCAAAATCGGGAGGTAAATGTAAGAAATTCAAGTTAAATGGCACAACCAGATATGAATGAAACTAAACAAACTAATATGAATATGATATGAATGAAAATAAACAAACAAATAATTCTTGAAATAAAGTCCCAGTCCTTCATTAAATCGTATATTTGTATAGAATTATATATTACATATTTATCATGTTGACAAAAATCATGAAGAAAACAATTATGCATTGGTGGAATACAATCATTTACACAAATCCTATGTAACAACAGCATTAAATCATAAGCACAAAATGAGAGAGACAAAATTTAAGAAGCTCCGAAATACCTTGACACGTTCAAGGGAACTGTAGTGGCAGCAAGGACCAGCTTGCTAAAATACATCACTTATGGTCATATAGCTTTACTGGTCAATAATGTTACTAATTTTGACCCATAATCCACCTGTTTAAATCTGTGTCCACAACAAAATACCCAGGGTCAGTTATGAAATTTGAAAAAAAAAAAAAAAAAAAAAAGTGTACATTTCCAATCTTTTCCTATGATACAGAAAGATTCAGGGTATAAAATGCTACTTCATTAAAATATATTTATTAAAAAAAAAGTTGTTAGATATTGCTTATACTCATAAAACATATTTCCTGCGTTAGGGTATGTAGTTTTATGTCTCTTTTAAGATACCTGCCCCTTAAGCGGTTTAAGGCACAAAGTATTCATTTTACAAACATCTACGTTTTCAGAATAAAGACAACATTATGTTAGGCCACTTAAGAAAAGATTATTTTGGTACAAATTAGGTACTCAGCTGTACAACAGATTAAATTATAATGTTGGGTCTCTAGTATTCATGTATATGTGGTCTCTGTTTAAGCCTGATATAGAACAAGTATAGTCCTTTACCATCTAAATGATGGTAAAATGGCAGCTTAAAACAAATTTCCATTTGATTTTCCTTATTACAGAGCCTGCATAGAGATAAAGTTGACAGAGGATTTTACAATCCATGACTTGTTCATGTTCTTGCAATTGTATTTATTATTACATGATATCAAATTAATTATCTAACAAATTACAGTATTTTACAATCATTCTTTTTTTTGGACAAGCTAAACGAAAAAAATAGTTCTGTAGAGAAATGTGCTTGTATAACCAGTATGTTTTGAATTTACCCTTAACAGATAAAGTAAGGCTTGTTTTAAGGCATATGCAATATATAAAAACCAATAGCACGTTATTTTAAGCAAATAAAAACAAATGTACAATAGTACATTTTTACATAAATGACTGACACAAGAAAATAAATTTAACAGTAAAACTTTCATTTTAAAGGCATCATTTCCCTTCAACATCCTAGCAAATGTTGAAATGAGACAATTGTTTTTACAAAGAAAAAAATTAGTCATTAATACACAAAGAGGCACTATGGGTCTTGTTTAAAGTAGAGACAGCACTAGAATTATTGACAGTGTAGTGAGAAAGGCACCAAATGTTTAGAGTATTTATATACATAATGCAGCTTATACCTTCATTGCACTTTTGTGTGGTATGACCCCTCAGAACCCCTTTCTATATGTATGTGTAATATATATAAATTAAAATATATACACACATACACACAGACTTATGAATTGATTTCATATTTTTCTTAAGTAGAAACTAATTTGCCCTTATGTGTCTAAATTTTTTGACAAGATACCTTTCCTTGTTTGAGGTTTTTTGTCTTTTTGTCCCTCATTCTCCCTATATATATTTTTTTTTACAAATGCATAGTCATTATTTAATGAAACACAAATAAGAAAAGATCAATACAATTGGCAAAGAAACAATTAGTGCAGATATTTGTTGTTAGATAAACTATGTATATATTCATTACAACTAATTACACATGAAAAGAAACACTAACATGTTGGCTTTGTAAAAGTCTGTATGATTCATAAAATCTGCTCGTTTTTATTTCTATGGCTGACAGTGTTATGTACTCAGTGCTACATGAGTAAAAAGTGTTTTCAAAATAAAGCTGGATGTTGCTTTTGGCAGAAAGGATGGATCATTGTTCAAATTAAGAGAATTAAAGTTGTAGAAGGAGGCACTTGCTGGAAACCCTTTATATTCCATCTTTCATTTATCTCCATCATAAATAAAAATAACGGAGTACAAAGATTATTTTAAAAAGTGCTCCAAATCTGATACCTCAGCAGTCTGCCATGTAGCGACCTGTGAATGAGACACACACACACACACACAAATTAAATTTGGATTTTGGACTTGAAGTATGAACTCATGCAAAAATAATAGCTAAGTACAAATGAGGAATAGGAAATGAGATGTTGTTCAGAAAGTTCTTTTCAAAATTATTGCAAAAGTTCTCAAAATGTGCTGCTTTTACTCTGTGGTCTAGTTTAAACCCCACACCTTATTATTTTTGACATTACATACTGTATATGTATGTTTTGGGTCATTGTCTTGTAATATGTACCTCTGACCAACTAGACCATTAGGTGTAGATCAAAGGGTGTTGCATGAAGCAAAATCTTCAGTAACCATGTGCAAGTTATCAACTCTGTATACATTAAAACAGCCCCGGACCATCAGATTTCCACCTGTTTTACAGTTGGTGTCACTTTAGACCCTGTGTGAGGTACCAAATATTTTGATTTATACTCTATACTCCACTGGATGTTTTGCCTGACACGGACAAACCCATTTTTTATTTTGCAATACTAGCAATTGCTTTCTTTTTATTCATCAATCAGGCACAAAATATAAACCATTATACAATCTCACCAGTAACAAATCGCTTCTTAATAAGTGAAAGTCGATATCCAGAATCAATCAGCTCCATCTCTACTCCTGACAGAGTGCTGCCATCATTAAAGAACTGAACAGCCAAAGTGGCAGGGATTGATGGTCCATCTGATAGTTCATACTTTGCTCTCAGAGACCCAGAACCTGTAAGCATTCACACACCAAACACATACGTTTATTTAGAATACATAACTCATTCAACAGTGGCCTCATCTAGACTTATCCTTTTATGTAGCATACCAAAACAATTTAATTAATTTAATTTAATTAAAAATATAAATAACAAAGATTAATATATGCACAATTCTTGAGATTTCACAAACCCCTTTTCTCGCAAACATAATGGAGTAAATAACATAACGGCTAAATCAACAATTACAGAAAACAATTAGCAATTCTAACTCCAAGATATTTTTTCCTTAATAAGTAAATGACCAAGTTTGATATTTTGTCTCATTTGTTTGATTTGATTCTCTTTTAGGACGCATTTAATAATCTGAGTGAAGGTGAAAATTATTCAGAAATATTTCATTATATTTAATTTACTTCCTACCTTCATTTTCAGACTTTTTAGAAATGTCATTAATCTTCCATAATGACTTATTCTGGTCTGAATTCCTGAAAAAAAAAAAAAAAAAAAAGCTAAAAACTTTTGAACAATTGTATATCAGCATCAGCATCTTGCTACAGTGACTTTTTTTGTGATCTGCATTTGTAAGTGATGGTCCTTAAACTTTCAAATCTGTATCATGTCTAATTATATATATATATATATATATTAGAGAGAGAGAGAGAGAGAGAGAGAGAGCGAGCGAGTGAGAAAGAAAGAAAGAAAGAACATGGAGTTTCCATGTACTTCCCATGTCCGCAGCAGAATTGGATGCTCTAAATGGCCCCTATATAATGTCTGTGTGAGTGTGTGCACAGTGATGGATTGGCGTCCTGTCCTGGATGCATCTGTCAAGTGCCAGAAATCTGGATGGGCATGGGAAACCTCCTCTTAATCCTGGTTAAGTATTAAGCGATCAAGATAAAATCATGACAAATGTGAACATACCACCCATCCCTATTTTTAAAAAGCCAGCAGCAATATCTAATCCGATTTGGTTGTAGTCTTTTATAATCTTGTACTTATATTTTAGCCTTTTAACTTCGCTTTGTAGCATGTTACTTTGGTAAAGCACAGGGTGCATGTTTTATCATAGCAAATAGGAATAGGAAAGAAATGCATTTCTTTAAATTACCAGATGGCTGTGGGAAGTGAGTGCATGTTTGTGACTCCACCACTAACAGGTACAAGAACTTGCACACTAGAAAGTGGCCCAGGTGGCTGCATGGCTTCAGGATTGTACTGGTAATCCACACGTAGGTCTGTAGTAGTTGACCCACACTTCCAGTACACTGCCAAGTTTAAGGGTGTTGACTGAATTCCATTAGAAGAAACCTAAGAATGGAGGAACAGATGGATGATGGAGTAGGTGGAAATAAATGTAAAAACTGTCAGGGTGTAAGACTCGCTCACTACTCAAGCAACTTGTGCCTGTAATGCAAATTTAAACTTCTCAAATCAAGAGCTGCATGTGTAAACATTAGGGGTGTATTCAACTAAGGATTTTCATAGTCGAATCTGATTCGTCAGATTTTCCCTATAGTCGACTGATAGTCGAATCAGTTAAAATTTCACCACAAGATGGCGCTATAAGCGTGGTTTTTAATATTTGACTTGTTTTTCTAGAGCACCGTAAATGGGATCCCCGTTCTGGACTTTTTTTCCACTTCAAAGGAAAAACCTAAAAAAAACCTAAAAATTAGGATGATTTTATTTGACAAAAGGCTATATATATAACGAAAATAAAGACATTTCATGTAAAAACTAATGCTTAGCAGCAGCCATGGGCACCCCCATGTGGTCAAAATGGTACATTCGACTATGAGGTTCATAGTCGACTACGGTTCTCCGAATCGAATCGTCGAATCAGCGAATATTGCAGCTCACCCCTAGTAAACATAAATTTCTACATCAATTGTATCGGAATTTTATCCCACCAGCCTCCAGCTATTAAGTCCAACAACATTTTAATTGATTCTGTGTGTAACTGACAGACTAAAGAGGTCAGTGTATAAGCTGGTGTGTTGTTGATGAAACAAGACATCAGAAAAAGAATTTTCATGTGTTTTCTCAGTTTTGATATATTTTGTGAACACAAACCCAATAAATATGCTATTGTCATGTTGGAAGTACACAATTACCAAAACACTATATAATCAGTGACGCAGTTTTCCACTATTATATTTAGAAAGAGAAACCATGTTATTGCCCTATATTAGTATACTCCACTTAAATCACAAGAGCAACTACTATTACTACCAACACTTAAACTACTATATACAATTCATTTTTAGGTCTATAACACAAACCTGATATTTGAGGACATCCACATTATAGTAGGGTGAGGTGGGACTCTGTTCTGAGCTTTTCTTGAGGTATGCTGTTAGTGCAGTCATATTCATCCAGAAATCTTTAACGTTGGTTTCACTCTGTGCAGGGTCGCTACATAATGAACACAAATTAAATTATTATGCTGTGACTTAAAATACCTTAAGCAAAAAAAAATAAAAAATTGTTATACTCTTCATCATTAATTCAATTATATCGCTTCTTTTTGTGATTTATAAAAGCCATATTATAAAAAGTGGTGTTATAATCTGTGTTCTATAAGCTTTTAACAATTTAAAAATACTATTCAATGATTTTAACTTCATGGTGATTTCCTAAGGTTACATCTAAACATCTGACGTAATTTAAGCTTAGATTTCTTCCCAAATATACAGTTTAAAAAGTCTGGAAAAATCTGCAAATAAATAATCCTGCAAATACATTTTTCCCCTTTAGAGAATATTTTAACTTATTATAATTCTGAAAATCAATAAAACATGGAATTTGGCCAAGATACAAACCTTTGTAGCAGATGTGAGTTTGGTAGAATCTGCTCTAATCTGTTAGTGTTTCTTAATCTAAAACTGAGTACAGCTGGTGAAGGACTTGATGTAAAGATCTTAATGATGCCACTGGGAAAAGATAGTGTCATGTCTCCCGTAATCTTCACTATGCACCTGAAAAACATTAAATAGTAATTTTATTATTAAAGATTAAAAATTAAAATGTAAAAACAGTTATATTTGTTTATAAAAGCTTTGTCAAACGTCAAAGTCTTGTATAAATATTGTTTTTATGGTTTTAATGGATTTTCATAAATTGTCATCATGCAAGATGCTTCTGCCTACAGTTCATCACATAATCACTTGTTATTAAACAGATTGATGTAATGTATTTAAGAAATGCACAGTGATAAAGCAGCACATTTACAACTTTAAATCCTAATACTGTATTTTTTATTGTTAAGTACATGCCAAAGCCACCATGGATGAACAAAATCCACTGATGGGATAAACCTATTGTCACATAATATAGCTCAAGCCCAAACTGACCAAACCTTGTTCGTTCCACTTAGCAAACAAGATATAGGGCTATAGTTTTCCTACAATCAATCACATTATTACCTTGATTAAGTTTTTTACTTATAAGTATAATAGTTTGCATAAGATCAAAGTTAACCAGCTAAAAAAAGAAAAAATAATTTACACATTACACAGAACACCTACTTTTTGGGATCAGCGCCTTTAAAGTAGGCATTGATCGACTCTGTGAAGGCCACAGCTATGGGCAGTGAATCCTGAGAGGTCAAAGTCACTGGACTAGGTCCACGAGATGTCCCTATTAACAAGAGTGTCAGTAAGCATTATGAGAAAATATAAAAGAAAAGACAAAAACCAAAATCACCTGTATCCTAAACACATTATATAACACATTTACAACTTACATAACACAACTTATTTAAAGCCATGCTTGTAGTGAAACAAATTTGTAAATGTGAATTCAATTAACGGTGTAATTTCATAAGATGTACACTCCAAATTGGGTAATTTGTCCTTGTTTGTGGCTTAATGCATTTTACTTGCCAGAGTTTCACACCTCTTCTAAAAGGTGAGCAGCTGAGCCACAAAACAAATATCATCCTCTTACAGCATGAATGAAAAAGAAAAAAAATTTGAATTTCACCAATAAAACATAAAAATGTTTTAATTAATAAGAATTTTGTGACAACTCACCTGGACAAAAAGTATTTAATTAATAATTAATAAGAAACTATTTTCTTACGGATTATTATTTTTATGATGGCCATTTACAACTATGGTTATTTAAATCTTACCGATAGGGGGGGTGTTGCTTGTACTAAGTGAGGTGTTGGAGCTCAGGGAGGACGAGCTTTCTGCACGTGCAAGAGGAGCAATAGGTGGAGGACTACAGTTGGTCACTATAGAGGGACTTAACGACCTTCCCTTTAAACAGAAAAAGTACAGATATTAAGAATAATTCAAATAAAACAAGTGTGTACAAAGGTACATTAATATGCATTGCAAAACGACAAACATAAGCAAATAGAAAAATATTTAAAAAATACGTACAATCTCATTAATGCCAGTCAATTTTCCTATAGGCAGTTTGGGCTGTGACGCAGGTCGAGGAGGCGGAACTATGGTTGCTGTAAGCAACGGAGTCGTGGGTCTGGGAAAGGATGGAACTATTTGGAATGAGAAGAGGACTGTGAGTAACATTACTTTTAAAACCAAAAGGAATTTGGTTTTATATAATAAAATAAAAAACTTCAAATAATATAGGATTCATCTTAGCAAAAATCAAACAAATATATAAATACAAATATTGGAACAATATATATAATTAAGTTACTACATTAATCAATACAATTTTCAATATAAATTTACATATATACAACCTAGAGGCAATTGTGGTTTTAGGCTAAGTGGTAAAAAAAGTCCTTCATAAACATGAATTTTTATCTAGATATTACTGTTTACCAAAAATTGTCTTATATTTGCATGACTGAGCAGGGTACAAATACAGATTGATCTGTTTTTCAGGGGTTCAGTCTCGGAACACTGTAAAACCTTGAGACAATGTACTATTGAAAATAAATAAATGGGAAAAAAAACTTGAATTTAGATTGTTTTTTGATAAACCCCCAGTGAATATATAATTTTGGCATACAGAACTGCAAACAGATTCTACAGCCTACACAATATTACCACAAATGTAAACATATAGGTCTAGTGCTGGAATGAAATTGACAACAAAAACTTACCTGAAGAGGAGGCCGTGGAGGATGTGACATCACCAAGATTGGGTGCAAATGGATCCAAAGACAGCATGTCATTGTTGGTTAGTCTACTACAACATTTAAATAAAAACATTTTAATATCCCTATATACTAGTTTTAAAACTGTAATTTACACAAAACATTTGTCTTACTCTTTATTAGACAACTGAGGTGTCCGGGACCTTACTAACTCATCACCTGAAAGAGAGAGAACCAGAATTTTCTTTTATTTGATTCAAAACTCATATAACTATTTATTTATATAAACACTGTTTAAAGACAAACCAAACACCATTATATAAAAAATATTATATTACATTATCTGTACTAATTATTTTCTACACTGCATTCTGTTGCCATGCATGTTAAAAAGATGCATGATAAAAAGAAAGTACTCACTGGACTGTTTTCTCTTACTAGTGACCTGAAATTACAGTAAAAGTGGAAAGAAAAGAAAAAATTACATACCAATATTTATTTACTTAACACACGTCCACTATTATTCAACATTTATAAAAATACTCATATGGTATACCATGCTATTATTTAATAACAAAAATTAGCAATCAAGAAAACATTCATTATAAAATAAAACATGTGACAAATTACACTGTAGGATAATCTTTTTGTTTAATTTCTTGTTATCTACTTCGGAAAAATATAAAATGAAGTTTTAAGTCAAATGGATGTAAAAATATATTCAAATTTGCTTAAAAGGGTTAAAAAAAATAAATAAAAAAAAACTTATAGACACCAAAAAAATTATATTTATGTATACTTTACCAGCATGGTTGGAGAAAGTGTTATGTTTCCAATAGAGGACTTCAGTTCATCAATACTGGATTTGTCGTGTGCATCAGAATTGGGCTGCACAGGTTTAATCTCAACATGAAACTTTCTGCGCTCATCCTCTTCTTCTGAATCACTGGATGAGTAGAAGGAGTTGTCTTTGACATGTGAACAAAATTGTTTAGGAAACGTCCAAGACAGATATTGTAACATTTAACAACCAAATGAATTCATGATTATTAAAATATAAAATATACAAAAAATACCCAACAAACTTGTGTACAACAAAAAACAAAAACAGCCACAAACAAAGCCATTTAAAAGTCACAAAATACAGTGCATACTAAATATTTAATATAATAATTTAAAATAAGAAACAAATTACTTAAATTGTAAAGGATATCATTTTCACTGAGTTCTGGTCTGATGCAGAAACCCTCTTCATCAATTTGAGGCACACTGCTCACAGCAAATTGTAAATCAACAGATCCATTGGCAGTGCTCTGAAAAAAAAAATCACCAACAACAAAGGAACGTTAATTTAAATCCAGATTAATATAAGGCACATACTACATTTATAAAGCATATGCTACAGTAACCTTTATTTGCTGTAATATTTTTTTTTTCACACTGATGCCATATTCCTTACTTAAAATCTATCAGATTACAATGACTTTCAATTAGGTGTAAAGATGTAAAAAATAATAATAATAATGTGTGTTTTAATAAACTTAACATATACATTATATATGACTATTTAAAGAAAAAAGTGAGACTTACTGTAGCTTCGGATTCTGCAGATTCACTTGTTAAAATAAAAAAATATATATGTTATTAAAATTATAAAATCACTGTAATAAAACTATACTCAAATGTCTTTATAAAGACATAAACATAGGTTGTAGTTTAAGCATTACTGACATTGATACTTTATAACATTTCTATATGGTGGAAATATCCTTTAATGAGAATGGGTAATAACCCCACCCCAAACTTGCAATGAATAAGTATTCAGTAGTTCCTACTCACGTAGAATCAGTGTCCTTGTCTTTTCGTCTTCCTGGAATGGTAAACGGTTTCCTCCTTCTAGGTTTTGCACCTGAATAATAAAAAATAGGCTGCTGATAAACAATTTGAACACTATGTAAATAGAGTAATGGGAGGTAATTATTACTCAATAGTACAATTTATTTTAATAAATTTGTGTAATAAAAAATATTTGAAAACATTTTGTGTTCAAATCATGTGTTCTATTACATACCTTCAGTAGTTATAGAAACATTGCATTCTTCAAATTCAATTGGTCCTGTAATCATAAAAATCATTATTGATTATTTAGATTAAATTTTTATACAAGTTCTACTAATGAAACTTAAATAGCAGATGTAAGAATGAATGGGGGCCAAAAGTATTGCAAGGAGTGAGTTTCGCTGTTTTGAGGGCCATCACACTCGACCTGTTTAATCTAGCATAGATATAGGTCGAGCCCCGACATTCCAGCAAACATGTGATGCTGGCATTACCACTGAACACCGAAGCAAATGTTCAGGCATGTGAAATATCATTATGTTGTGCCACAATGAAAATTTTAAATTCACAATAAAAAAAAATCAGCATTATCATTAGCAAAACATTAACCAATAGACACGAAGCAGAATTAAGTAGGGTACATGAATGCATGTTTTATTTGTTAGTTTTTAGTAACAAGATACCCTACTTATTTATGCAATTTACTGACATATTACTATAAGAAAGACAGCAAGGAAATTTATACAACAAAAAAACTTGTAAATTCATGAACATAAATTAGGAAATCGATACAAAAAGTTGTAAAGGCCACTTTGCATTACAAAGGTGATATAAAGAGGTTTTAGGCAAATGAAAATATTAAGAATTTACCTTAAAAACAACCGGTCTAAATAAAACACATTCTAAATAAATCAAATGATGATGTTTTTATTAGGTAAAAAGGGTCAAAGGAGGAGGAGTTGGTGTGTGAGGTTCTTGTGTGTGCATGTGTGTGTTACCTGGCCTCTCTTTTCCTGTGCCTTTGCCTTCAGCCAGTTTCTGTAATAAACTTTCCACAGAGGTGTTTTCCAAGTTGTATCCAAACTCTTTCTGTACCTTTAAAACAAATTTGATAAATGTCATTATTTAAATTCAACTTAAATTAAATTTAAACTTAAATTCCATTTACATTTATAGATGTTTTTGTTTTTTCATAAATTTAGAGTCAAATCTAAAAGTGTTCATTTAAGTTTTTTTATCTGGTCTTTTACTTAGGAAATGCTTTAAATGATATATACTTTTACATTATTTGCAGATGCTTTTATCCAAAGAGGCTTACTACTTATTTAGTATCCAAACTTTATGTATCCCAGGAGCAAAGAGGGTTAAGGGCCTTGCTCAAGGGCTTACATGGGAAACTTTAGGTATTAACCCCCAAACTCATAGCCCCACACCCTAACCACTGAGCTACCATGCAATACCTTATATAAAGGATATCAGTAAGTATAATGATTATTGTTTTAATTATAATGTTAAATATATATTTTACAGTTGAAGTAAGTATTTACTAAAAGTGATTTGTTCTAAACACCAAAGGTTCTTTATTATTTACTATATATATACACATTTTAAAAATCCATTTTTATTGCAATTGCGTGTTATTTTTATTGATGTATAAAATTATTAAATTTAATAAAATTTAATAAATTAAAAATGTTTATTCCCATAATAAATTCTGTATACCTACCTGTAGCTTTAGGGCCCCATGTATAAGGAATGATTTTCCACGGGGTTCAGTTACCATTTAATTATTGTGCAGTTCTGCTTTGTGCTATTGAATGCTCTAACATGATCTTAAGTCACTCCCATTAATAAGAATTTTGAATAGGGTGGTTTGAGTCTAGCACACCCTCTTGATCTCTGTAAACACCCTTGGCTGGAATGAAAATGATACATTGTTCCAAACAGCATAGCTAAGGAAACTATCCTAATGAAATAAACAATCCTAAACTAAATTCACTATTAATTTTTACAGCAAAGAGCAACACACTGCCAATTTGAAAAAGGTCATTTAGGTTTTCTATTTATCAATACATTAATCTAATCTAGTCATCAAAATAATTTTTAAAATATTGTTCAAATCCCTGTAAATAGCAGATTATTGAATTAATTCACTTTAATTTTAAAATTACTTTGACTCAGAACTATTTGGATTTGCATAAATAGTAACATTAGTCATAGTCATAAGACATTGGACAGGTTTTCATCATGTAAGTCACATAAGAAAATGTGGGCAATACTGATTTAATGCAAGAAAAAAAATTCACTGACGAAATTACTTGAACAACAGCTATGGATTTGAAAATATTTGCAAACAATGTTAAAGTGTTTACACAAAATACACTTGGATTGTCTGTTATGTGAAACAAACAGAATAATAAAAGCAAGAAATAATCTGCACATTTGCTTTTTAAACAATTGCACAAAATAGGTGCTTTAAAAGCAACTCATTTATACACAGTGCTGCACTGGCAACATTATTATTGAAAAATTTGGAATATTTAAGGTTTTGATAAAATTATGCAAATTGTGTAGCTTGTAAAACAAATATAACAATACAAACTGTTACTGGTTGTATTAAAAAATAAAACAGAACAATATACAACATGTCCCATTTATGAATTAAGATACTATAGTGTGTTTGTGTGTGTGTGTGTGTGTGTGTGTGTGTGTGTGTGTGTGTGTGTGAGAACACCCACCTCTTCAATATTTTTGTTTGTGTCCTCTACTGACTGAGAATATGCCAGTATTATCATCTTCATTTGAATGATATGGCTTTGTTCAATGTCTTGAAATTTCTTTTCAAACAAAGTTAAAATTAATCAGCATTTCAACAAAAATTCCAACTTAATAACAAATAATAATACAAATAATTTTCTTCTGCAGCTATTTTGAATACAGTGGCAGTAAATATACTTAGTAGTACACAATGTTGAGTATACAGTCTGGCATCAGGGTGGTTTAACCAGATACACCAGTAAGTTAACAATATATATTTATATATATTTGTGTAATACTTAATTGCATAACACATACTATTGTCAGTACTTTTTTTTATACCCACACAGTACATATTTAACATAAATAACATTTATTTTGTATTCTTTGGTAAGACAGAATTCAGTAAATTCTTTAGGTATCTTATTCAAATTAAGAGTCACAGGAAGGTTTATAAGGCATGTTTAGACCATTCTTGTTTATATTTTACCCATTACTTCCAGTGCCATTGATATATAGAAATACAGCAGCTCAAATAAACAAGCTACAACAAATAAAAACCTAATTTGTGAACATATAGTTTGCAGGTATGCTCAAAAACACACAGAAAGACTAATTTACACACCTGTGCTGCCTCTGCCATTTTTTGCTCAAACTCCATCTTTGTACTGTTGTATTTCTCCACAAATGATTTGTACGCTTCTGTGGCCTTTTTTACCTTCAATCCAGCCTGTCACAGAAAACAATATTTTAAGCTAGGAAAATTACTTCTGGTATAAATGATGAAATATCCACAATATTTTAATTTCACAATTCTAAAGAATTATTCAAATTAATTAATAAATCGCGAAAAAAGGGTATAAAACAAGACACTGACTAAACATGCTTTGGGTGTACTAATTTTATCGTTTCTGGCAGGGATTTTACATTAAACAAATAAAGATTATTTTTAACGTGTACACACTTTTTCAAGGTCTCTTTGAGTAGCACCTTCTTTCTTCATGCGTTCCAGTTCTAGAGTTTTGTTATTGTAGTTTTCTTTGCTTTTCTGCAAAGCCTGCAACACAGTCTGGATATTCTGCACAGCCTCCAATGTGGGAGCCACTTCCTCTTTAGTCTAAAATAAATGTTTGATTAAACAAAAATATTAAGACACTAGCTAAGACTGATGTATATTAGAAGAAAACAAAAGAAAAAGAAATGGAAAGAGAAGTAATAATATTTGTGGGAAAATGCTATTTAAAAACATACTTTTTTGTGAGCCTTGGCCTGTTCATCTGCATACTTCTGCACCTCCTTGATGAGCTCTTGCAGTTTGCGCATTAGTTCCAAGTGACATGAAGCAAGCTTTTCTGTTGACACCTTAAATACATCCCATACTGGTGCAAATGTCCTGGAGGAATGGTTTACATTTAAAATGAATTAAGATCTAAAAATAATAGACCAGGGTGTACGAAATCTTACATTATACGATTTACCTGATAAAGTTTTTTCATAACTATTCAGCAAGATCTTCAAAGTTTGCTTATACAATGCAGTTTTAATGTAACATTTGTAAAAAATATCTGTGCACTTTTTTTGCTGAATTTAAAATTAACACAACATATTTCTAAAAATAACCATACATGGGAAATATTATCTTGTACATTATAAACATGTAACTTTTTGTGTTTTAGTTATGTTTATTTTTTAAGTATAATTAATAACTATAATTTGATTACATGACTGAGCACTTCAAGTCTATTTACATAAAAATGCAGATTTGTCAACTGGCGGAAGAGTACCATTAATACAATAGTAACACATCATTTAAATCATCTAATCAGCTACATATTTTGTAAACCTGATTTAATTGAGCAAATAAATAAATAAATTCAGATTGAACAACAAAGAATTTGTTCCTTTGGTGAGATCAAAGTGTATCACATGATCACATGGTGTGGACTTAATGGCCTGCCAATTAATAAGATATAGTTATAATACTATAAAATGTTCTCTGTGGCTTGATGGGGTTAATATCTGGGTTTGTCTAAGAATATGCAAATATTACAATTATTATTAGATCTTCTGAAGCATACTGAACTCTAAATATAACAGTGTTAGACTTATCCAAATGTACTGTAGCTAGCTCGCTACAGATTTTGTAATAAACAAATTTGGTAAAAAATGGAATAAATAAAACAGCAGTTCAGCTGGTTCCTTCTTAACTTACTGACTTGTGTTGTTTTCTCATTTGTAAGGCACTTTGGATAAAACAGCCTTAATAATGCAATTTTAATTAACAAAGGTTTATTCAAGAATTCAACAAATAGAGCATTTCATCATTATGGAGAGGCCTCTGCTGTGGCAAACTGGGATTATAACGCTAAGATGATAATTGTATTATGCAATGACTGCATCATTCAAGGTGAAAATAAAATGGAAACACATTTTTACTTAACAATTGTCAAATGAGAACAAACTCTCATTTATTATTAATTATTTTATTCCTGCTTCCTGAATTAGAATAATGCCAGTTTTACAATTTTGTATGAATTAAATAGTATTGGGGTGCAGAAAAAAAGATATTTGGGATGTTTTGTCTTTATGAATCACAAACATTTTTAACAGGATTTTTTTTGACAATTTGACAAAAAGGAAACAAGGGATGACAAAATATGGCATGCAAACTCCACCCATAAAAAAAATAATAATAATAAATAAATAAATAAATGCCACCCAGCCTGACAATTGAAACCCTAAGCTTTTTCGGGGTAAGCTGACAGTGCTACCCATGGCACCACCATACCATAATAAAAGCAATTTAAAAACACTATAAAATATATTGCTCAATACTTAACAGTGATTTCACTGCAGATATAAGTCAGCCTTAAAAATGAATTGACTGATGGAAAGAAGAAAAATCAAAACAAATCAGTACGATATGTCTGAGAATGAATGCAACATAAGTCAACTCTTTCATAATGACTGCTATAGATAATTATCTTCAGGTTACATTAAAGGTCAGTCAGCAACAGTTGCCAGTCTGTCAAGCCACAAATTTTGTTAATCAACAATTAATCATAATTAATTAATATTAATCAATTGGCCAGTTGTGTGACTTTAGATAAGATTTTAGCCTGGTTGAAAAAAAAAATGCCCTTCCACATTTTATTTTACTAATCATTGTTCTTCCTTAAAACCACTTCCTAATTTCATTACAAACAATAGAAAAATATTTAATTGTCAATATAGAGCTATATAACTTTTCATTAACAGAGTGCTTGGTCTGCTCATTATGTGGTAGGAGGCCTGTCATCCAAAATCTGTACAAATCATAAATTGTAACTTGTAATATTTAGAATGGATTGGAAATGTGACACGAATAAAGGAAAGGAAAACGAAAGTGGTGTTTCTAACAGGACTAAAACCAATCACTTCTAAGAGCCTTTCAAATTTAGAGAAGTTGGAAATGTGCTTTGTAAAATCAGCAAAAAAGAAAGAATTAAATTTTTACAGGCTAGATACAGATAGATTATAAATACACTGTATTTACATTTCGTATCATACAAGATCATTAAAATACATGAAAAGATCTACATATATTACTCAGTTTGATTAGTATAAAACATTAACACCAGTCTGAGCAGAATACCTTTAAACAATTTTAGTACAAGCTTTACTTAAACATACCCCAATTGAGAGAAGTTGCTTGCAGACTTGGCCAATTTAGTCATCGATTTGGAGTAGACCTCCTCAATTATAGCCCTGTAGACGCATGAAACTAATTAGTTTGTTAATATTGCAACATCTCACTCAATATAAAAAAAAAACTAAGAAATTGCTGCACAAGTGGAACAAGCAACAAGTTAGGTCACTTTAAATAGATCAGATTTTTTTATATATAATTTACATAAAACAAGCACTAAAGCTTTTATTTCCTGAAAGGCCTACTGGCTGAAAAACACAGTGGTGCTATAAATAGACTAAATAATCACAGAACTGCTTCAATTTTAGGTGTTGAAAACCCACATATACATATAATGCCCTACATAAATATTGGTACCTTTAGGACACAAACAAAATGGGTTGTAAAACATTCTTTAACACATATTTTCAATATCAGTGGCTATAGCGCAAAAAATACCATAACATTCAAAACATTAGCAAATGGAGCAGCAACAACCATGTGAAATTATGGTATATTGATTATCATATTGATCATTATCATATGGTATATTGATTATCATATTGATTATCATATTGATGTAATTAATGTAGCCCAAACTCTACTGAACTCAACTGACAACTGATTTTAAAACCTGTCAAAATGCAGGCAGGTTTTCAATAACCACCAAAAGAAAACTGGCTCTCCCCCAGCACCATCTTAGCAGAAATCTTTTTTATTTTTTGGGCCCTGACCTGTAGTATTTGAGTATACACATAATACGGATTCCTTTTATCTTTCACTCATAATACTCCAGATAAAGTTTATGAATAAAGATAATAAAAATAATGTTTTATAAGCAATTTTACACGTGTAGCAGAGTGAGTATATTAAAAGTAACATTTTTACCTTTCTCTGATGAATTCTGCTAGCTCTTTGCTTGATATCTGCCCATGTTTCATGTTATGGTAAAGAACATCAAATCCACTATTTTTTTCACCCTATAAACAAATAAAACATATCATCAGCATCAGCAATTATGATGACAACTGCATTGTAGTGATAGTAATAGTCAAAGCTGTAGGTCACTATTGTCCACATTTAAAGTGATAAAGAAAATAATACGTTAAATCAAAAATCAGTAACGTTTATTAAGATCATTCTGTAATTTATATGTATAAAACTAAAAAATATATTTCAATATTAAAGGCAAAGTTCAAGTCAAGTTTATGCTTGGTTTAGATGGGTTAGTTCAAGTGCAAAGGCAGCTTTATGCTTTATGCACACACATAAAATCAAAGTTTTCCTTAGTAGCCCTATGTGAAATATCTTAAACCAAAAAATAAGTCTTAAGCATAATTACATACATTCTGAAGCACAGTTTAAAAAACATAAATGAGATAGCAGAAAAAGAACACTGATCAAAATAAGTACGCTTTTAAAAAGCACCCAGTAATTTCTTGTTCACTGCAAGTTTGTGAGCCAGTTAAAAGTGAATGTAACAGGTTGTCCAGACAAAAGGCAAAAGGGATGACCCACATCAGCCATATCAAGACAAGTTGGTCAAGCCTAATCTATGATGTCCAGAATCGTCTACACAATGTCAAGTTCCTTAAGAAGGCTGGTCATCTATGAAAAACAGTTGGGCATCTTATACAACTACATGGCAAAGTGTTTATCAGAACATTTAGAACATGTGGTTCCTTCCCCGCATTCAACACCTAATCAGCCAGCAATCTTCATGCAGGACAATGCCACCTGTCACAGATCAAAAAGCAGTTTCTTGAAAGAAAAAACATTGAAATACTGAAATTGCCAGCCTAGAGTCTCAGTTCTTATCTTAGGCAAATGTCTGGAAAATCCTTGGTGACAGTTACGACCAAGAAAACGCACTACAGTCACCGACATGTTAAAGAGACTGGAATAAGAGTGGACCAAAACCACACCAGAGCAATCCAGTGGCTGCATATGTGCTGAAGTCATTTAAAGCAACAGCCTGAACACTTCCTACTAATTGTGGACTGTTGTGACATTCAGAAACATTTGTTCTCCAATTTTGAGCCTTCTGTTTACCAAGTCTTTAAAAAAAAGACTTCGTTGTCTTGGTTATTTAAGTTTTAAATGACCTGAAAAAAATAAGGTAGAAATGCAGACAGCATTTTTTTTTAAATAAAAGTCAATATAATTCTGCTCAGGGGTGATGGCTTTAAAGACATTTCCCAGCTAGGACCTGTTTACTGTGAGAAAATTTACTAAAGAGTCTAAATTTAAAAATTTGTTCTCAACTGACTTTGTGGTCAAAAGCAAATTTGTGGTCAAAAGCAGTTTAAAAAAAATATTTTTTCGAAAGGTTGATTTTACCTTTTTTATTTCATTTGGGGAAAAAAAACTATATTCTGCCTGCAATATTCTGCTTGATACCAAAGCAATAATTTACTTTTTTTTATGTGAAGCAGCTTACAATCAACAGCAGCTGAACAGGCTCCCCACCCAATGACACCACTTTCTCACCCATGCTTAATTTTTGTTTACATGCAGTCACTGCTATATTTTTTACCTTTAAAAACAATTCAGCATTACCATATTAACAATATGCACACATATAAACCAAAATGTACTATTCAGGACAAAGTTTGACATTTGTGACAAACTTTGCATAGGGTCTTAGAAATAGAATTTAAATATCCTCGAACATTACAAATCATGAAGCTACTAGTTGGTTAGAGGGACCAGAGGGACTAATCGATCAATAATTATTTTTAAGCCATTAAATAACTGTAGCTTTGTTCATCCTACCATGTGTATTTAAATGTAATTTTACAAAAATCATTTTCATAGTAGCCAGTAGTACAGTTTTTTGTAGCCTGATTTTAAGCTTTTAAAATGGTTATGGCCATTTTTTTTTTTCTGTGCTGAAACATACATTACCCAAGTAATTTAGTCCCTTCTTGTGTTCTGTAAATGTTATGCTGAACAGGAATTCATTTTCTATAAGGAACCAAAGCTGATAGTGTGAAATCAAACAAAATCATACAACAGTATGAATCACACTGCCCTATCAAGTTTATCAGCACAGGCTGGAGAACTGTTTCCACTCTTCACGTGATCAACCGAATTACGAGTCACAATATGCTTGTCTAAGCACATCATATCTGCAGTACTCAAATACTGTATGTTCAATAACAAATTGTGCATGGTTGTCTCTCTTAATTGGATTTAGTGCTGCACGGTACATAAAATATGTGGAATGAATCACTGTATTTATATATCACTTTAAATTATTTTGTTCTACTTTACAAATGTCTACATGCACACCACTTTGATAGGTACAATTCCTTGTGTAAACACTCATTGCCAATATTATCAATTTCACTTGCACCATATAAATTCACTCTGTTTTTGGGTGGTAAATTCTTAGCACTGCATGACAATGATGTGGTGATGTGTTAATGTTTGCTGTGCTGGTACAAGTGGATCAGTTCAACACTTTAATGATACTGCTAGACTGAGAATAAATGCACTCCGCACATCAGCAGCCTTTTATGAGCACTGATGGAGGATTATAAGATGACTAACATGAGGATGATGTCTCGAATTCTACAGCTACAAGGTGAAGCAATAAAGTACATGTATTTAAAAATAGGTTGAATTAAAAAAGTTATTAGCCCAACACTTACTAAAGCCAAGAATTAGGCTTAAATGTACATAATTTACTTGTATGTTTGCTTGCTTGTTTTAAAACAGCTCCACTACTAAAGTGCTTCATAATAAACATATAAACCTGTTCATGGATCAGTGTCTGATATCTGATATGGCTGCATGTTACTTATATTTTAATTAAGGAACATCCTGGACCCAGGGAATAGTTTTAGGCTCAGGTGTAACTATATTTAACTTAAATTTGCCCAGTTCACTTCGCTCACAGATGTGTCCTACATAGTCCAGCCTACTCGTGTCCTTTTCATGTGTTCATGCCACGCTTCATGCTTGGTTAAAGCAAAGCATAACACCCCACCATGGTAGATGTACTGTAGTGCATGAAAAATCACCACTAATAAAAGAAGTAATTGTAGAAATAGGAAGTGCATCTCACTGAGCCACTGCGCCCCCATCTACATAGCAAGTGAAACTGACCATTTAAATAAAGGGTGTAGAAACACTCAGGTGTATCCCACAAAATATCTTGTGAAAATGTCATGTTATAGCATAAAAACATAATGGAAGTATAGATTTTTCCCAAAGTAAATGAACAGAAAGGAATACAATTTACAAATACCGATTAGGTGGAAAGAATGTGTAACAAGAGCAATATAACATTTAAATAATATCTAAACATGGCTATTTAATAGCTCTTGTACCTCCATCATTACAGCTGCGTATTGAAATGTGTATTCTTGTACAACATAACCTAATGCATTATTTACTGCAACATTTTACAGTACTACATGACCTAATATCAAACTTCCGCTGGCAGAAGAAAAGACACATTCTGTATTTACAACAGAGACAAAATGGCAAAGCAACTGTGAGTCGCTTTGGATAAAAGCGTCAGCAAAATGACCAAATTATGTATGTGTGTGTGTGTGTGTGTGTGTGTGTGTGTGTGTGTGTGTGTGTGTAGAAATAATGCTGAAAACTTCACTAAAATTAACATCCATGCATAAGTGTTTATCCATGTAATGACATTGTTACATCGCAATTTCATACAGCTCATCCAAGCAGTTGCAACAGACATCGGTCCAAAGACTTTTTGGAAGTCTTTTAAAGCAAAATATATATATTAAATCTTAGCATTTCAACAAAAAAAAAATTGTACAATTGAAGTCAAGACACCTGAAAAAACAAAACACTATCTAAACTGTCTCAGTATATGCTAATCCCACATACTGCAAAACAGAATATTGTTTTCTATGCATTTCTGAAGAGTATGTTACATTTGTCCGATATTTTTGCATTATCAAACAAGCTGTTTGGGGATTTTATTATAGTCACGAATCCAAAGCACACAGACTACATTCTTATCTGTGTGGCTTAAGAGTAGAGCCGGGCAGTCTGCAGAATTGAGCATGACGTTACAGACATAAACATGCTCGGTGCGAAGTTGTTTTACACAATGCAGCAAAAGGGAACAGTGCATAACTCAAAAGACAATGAAACAGAGACTTAGTAGGTGAAAGTAGGCGAACCGGAGAACGCAGTACGCGCCACCACGTCGGTCCACCACAATTAAACCATTTCCATTAGCCATCCACAACGATCGAACGCCTGCCTCTTCACCACAATTACACCATAACGTTACAAAACCAGAATTTGACACTGCTAGCCAGAACAGCCAGTAATGTTTCGGAATTCTCCAGTTACCGGTTTAAGACATTTGGAGATCTCAGAAAGGTGAAATACAGTTGACTTATCAGGTTAGTAAAGGCCGCATCATTAATAAAGCTAGACCGGCGCGATCTAACTAACAAGGCAAACAGAGATTACTCGTTTATTTAGAATAGTAACAACTCTGTTTAAATGGAAAGACCTCACAGCGGAGATAAACAGCAAAACAGACTGATAAATCCATCGTTTGGAAAATAATGAAGTGGCCTGCAGCAAGAAACCTGCGTTTAGGGCGACTGGTCAGAATGCATTGCTAAAGTACACAGAACTTTAACACGTACCCAAAAATTTTCTAGGAAATACGGCTGTATCATCGTGACTAATTTTTCCTCTCGTTTGCTGTAAAATCCCGTGTCAACAGAGATCCAGTCACCGTTCTCCTCGATTTGTTATATCCGGGCTTCTTTCTTTTTACACCACCCCTCTTCCTTTTACTTGAGCTCTGTTTTGTATTTAGTCCTGCGCATGCGTGCATTTCATTGACGGTTTACTACGCCGCTCTGTTTGCCGCTTCGAAGTTTGAATCGCGTGATTTTTTTTATGTCGAAATCGTTTCAAACCGCTGATTAAGTCTAACACACGTTTGATTTCGCATCCACTGTGCCGGTAGTTCTGGCATTTGGAATTCTTTTCACTCTTAAAAGAACTTTGGGGCGGCACGGTGGCTTAGTGGTTAGCACGTTCGCCTCTCAGCACTAGGGATTCCCGGTTCGAATCCCCATCTGGGTGGAGTTTCCATGTTCTCCCCGTGTCCGCGTGGGTTTCCTCCGGGTTCTCCGGTTTCCTCCCACAGTCCAAAAACATGGATCAAGCCAATTGAGTTCTCCAAATTGCCCCATATAGAGTGTGTCTGTCTGTGTGAGTGAGTGTGTGCCCAGCGATGGATTGGCGCCCTGTCCTGGGTCTATCTGCCCAGCGCCCGAGACGTTCTCCCCTGGATAGGAATGGGCAACCCCACCGCGACCCTAATAGAGGATAAAGCAGGAGATAATGAATGAATGAAAAGAACTTTGGGGCGGCACGGTGGCTTAGTGGTTAGCACGTTCTCCTCTCAGCGCTAGGGATTCCCGGTTCGAATCCCCATCTGGGTGGAGTTTCCATGTTCTCCCCGTGTCCCCGTGGGTTTCCTCCGGGTTCTCCGGTTTCCTCCCACAGTTCAAAAACATGGATGAAGTTAATTGAATGCTCAGAATTGCCCCATAGAGAGTGTGTCTGTGTGAGTGAGTGTGTGCCCAGCGATAGATTGGCGCCCTGTCCTGGGTGTGTCTGCCCAGCGCCCGAAACGTTCTCCCCTGAATGGGCATGGGGAACCCCACCACGACCCTAATAGAGGATAAAGCGGGAGATAATGAATGAATGAATGAACTACCAAGAAATGCTTTTTCATCTTATTTCAATGTTCCAGTTATGACAGTTATGGGTTTCCTCCGGGTTCTCCGGTTTCCTCCCACAGTCCAAAAACCTGGATCAAGCCAATTGAGTTCTCCAAATTGCCCCATATAGAGTGTGTCTGTGTGAGTGAGTGTGTGTCCAGCGATGGATTGGCGCCCTGTCCTGGGTCTATCTGCCCAGCGCCCGAGACGTTCTCCCCTGGATGGGAATGGGCAACCCCACCGCGACCCTAATAGAGGATAAAGCGGGAGATAATGAATGAATGAAAAGAACTTTGGGGCGGCACGGTGGCTTAGTGGTTAGCACGTTCTCCTCTCAGCGCTAGGGATTCCCGGTTCGAATCCCCATCTGGGTGGAGTTTCCATGTTCTCCCCGTGTCCGCGTGGGTTTCCTCCGGGTTCTCCGGTTTCCTCCCACAGTTCAAAAACATGGATCAAGTTAATTGAATGCTCAGAATTGCCCCATAGAGAGTGTGTCTGTGTGAGTGAGTGTGTGCCCAGCGATAGATTGGCGCCCTGTCCTGGGTGTGTCTGCCCAGCGCCCGAAACGTTCTCCCCTGGACGGGCATAGGGAACCCCACCGCGACCCTAATAGAGGATAAAGCGGGAGATAATGAATGAATGAATGAACTACCAAGAAATGCTTTTTCATCTTATTTCAATGTTCCAGTTATGACAGTTATGGGTTTCCTCCGGGTTCTCCGGTTTCCTCCCACAGTCCAAAAACCTGGATCAAGCCAATTGAGTTCTCCAAATTGCCCCATATAGAGTGTGTCTGTGTGAGTGAGTGTGTGTCCAGCGATGGATTGGCGCCCTGTCCTGGGTCTATCTGCCCAGCGCCCGAGACGTTCTCCCCTGGATAGGAATGGGCAACCCCACCGCGACCCTAATAGAGGATAAAGCAGGAGATAATGAATGAATGAAAAGAACTTTGGGGCGGCACGGTGGCTTAGTGGTTAGCACGTTCGCCTCTCAGCGCTAGGGATTCCCGGTTCGAATCCCCATCTGGGTGGAGTTTCCATGTTTTCCCCGTGTCCGCGTGGGTTTCCTCCGGGTTCTCCGGTTTCCTCCCATAGTCCAAAAACCTGGATCAAGCCAATTGAGTTCTCCAAATTGCCCCATATAGAGTGTGTCTGTGTTAGTGAGTGTGTGCCCAGCGATGGATTGGCGCCCTGTCCTGGGTCTATCTGCCCAGCGCCCGAGACGTTCTCCCCTGGATGGGCATGGGGAACCCCACCGCGACCCTAATAGAGGATAAAGCGGGAGATAATGAATGAATGAAAAGAACTTTGGGGCGGCACGGTGGCTTAGTGGTTAGCATGGTTTCCTCCCACAGTTCAAAAACATGAATCAAGTCAATAGAGTTCTCCAAATTGCCCCATATAGAGTGTGTATGTGTCTGTGTGACAGTGAGTGAGTGAGTGTGTGCCCAGCGATAGATTGGCGTCCTGTCCTGGGTGTATCTGCCCAGCGCCCGAAACGTTCTCCCCTGGATGGGCATGGGGAACCCCACTGCGACCCTATTATATATTTATATATGTGTGTGCAATGAAACATACTGAAATATATCATAACTTAACTTTTGTTATATTGTTAGATTGTATCCTTAATATCCTTATTCTAGTGCTGCATGTTTGCCACTAAAATAGCGTTTGATTTCGCACAGTGTACGGATCCACTGTGCCGGTAGTTCTGGCATTTGGAATTTTTTTCACTCTTAAAAGAACTTTGGGACGACACGGTGGCTTAGTGGTTAGCACGTTCGCCTCTCAGCGCTAGGGATTCCCGGTTCGAATCCCCATCTGGGTGGAGTTTCCATGTTCTCCGCGTGGGTTTCCTCCGGGTTCTCCGGTTTCCTCCCACAGTTCAAAAACATGGATCAAGTCAATAGAGATCTCCAAATTGCCCCATATAGAGTGTGTATGTGTCTGTGTGACAGTGAGTGAGTGTGTGCCCAGCGATAGAGAAACGTTCTCCCCTGGATGGGCATGGGGAACCCCACTGCGACCCTATATATATTTATATGTGTGTGTGCAATGAAACATACTGAAATATCTTATATCATAACTTGTGCTATAAATGTCACCACTGCTATTGCCACTTAACTTTTGTTATATTGTTATATTGTATGTTTGCCGCTTCGAAGTTTGAATCGCGTGATTTTTATGTCGAAATCGTTTCAAACCGCTGATTAAGTCTAACACACGTTTGATTTCGCACAGTGTACGGCTCCACCGGTAGTTCTGGCATTTGGAATTTTTTTCACTCTTAAAAGAACTTTGGGGCGGCATGGTGGCTTAGTGGTTAGCATGTTCGCCTCTCAGCGCTAGGGATTCCCGGTTCGAATCCCCATCTGGGTGGAGTTTCCATGTTCTCCCCGTGTCCGCGTGGGTTTCCCCCGGGTTCTCCGGTTTCCTCCCACAGTTCAAACCATGGATCAAGTCAATAGAGTTCTCCAAATTGCCCCATATAGAGTGTGTATGTGTCTGTGTGACAGTGAGTGAGTGAGTGTGTGCCCAGCGATAGATTGGCGCCCTGTCCTGGGTGTATCTGCCCAGCACCCGAAACGTTCTCCCCTGGATGGGCATGGGGAACCCCACTGCGACCCTATTATATATTTATATATGTGTGTGTGCAATGAAACATACTGAAATATCTTATATCATAACTTGTGCTATAAATGTCACCACTGCTATTGCCACTTAACTTTTGTTATATTGTTAGATTGTATCCTTAATATCCTTATTCTAGTGCTGCATGTTTGCCACTAAAATAGCCATATTACTCTTATTATACAGTATATTTATTCAATTCCCCCGGGATGAGTAAAGTATTCTGATTCTGTAATGGCCCCCGCGTGACCCTAATATAGGATAAAGCGGAAGATAATGGATGGATGGAAGTCAATTGAGCTCTCCAAATTGCCCCATATAGAGTGTGTCTGTGTGAGTGAGTGTGTGCCCAGCGATAGATTGACACCCTGTCCTGGGTGTATCTGCCCCCCCCCCCCCCCGCAACCCCAATATAGGATAAAGCAGAAGATAATGGATGAATGAATGAAAAGAACTTTGGTTAATCACTCGGTTCATCCAGGAACCGACACAGTGATTCTTAGTTTCAGTACTTTTAGATCAACTCAAGGTGAGTCGAGCTCGTCAACCAGAGCGCAGAGGTTTATTGTTGTTGTAAATGATGATATCTGATTGTTTTACTTTTATTCTCATTGGCCTTTAACACAATCCATGTGTGTAATGAACATTTTAGTGAACCACATTTTATTCGAACCTACTGATTCAGTAAAGAATCGTTCATTCAAGGATCTTTAACCTTGCATTTTTTTTAATGTGCACTACAATTTTTTTGAGATCTTCTAGCAAAATATCTGTTTTACTTGGATAGATGTATGACTATTTTAATAGTATCGGTCAGTAATGCATACCAATCTGTGAGGTCTAATAAATGTCAAATGCAAAAAAAAATCTTAGTATTATAGTACTAAAACATTGTATTATAATTTTTATTTTCATTAAACATTGTATTTGTGATCTCTATTTTCCCCTTGTGTGCAAATATATTCCTGTCTTCACCACACCCAATTAACTAAAAAATGTCAATGTTGTTCCCAGACATGTTGTGTCTTTGTTAATAATTTACTAATGATTTGCAATTAAGCAAAATAACATGAGATAAAAGTTTTAAGATAAACGCTTATTTTTGCAGTGGATTTTGCTTTGTCTACTACTTGTTAGTAAACTGTCATTTTAAGTGTGGCTGATTCTGTTTCACTTATCCTAACCATGGTTGTGATGATAAGCCTCTCCTGCTACCAACTAAAATGCGGTAAAAACATTCTAGAGGCTGTGGTCCCTACAGACAAGCACTGTCTTTCAACGTCTTTTTTCTAGTAACTTCAGTGGTCCTGGAATTTGAATACACAACCTTCAGATTGATAGCCCAACACCCTAACCACTGAGCTACCACACACTTAAATTTAAATTTTCCATGGTGGCTTAGTGGTTAGCACATTCGCCTCTCAGAACTAGGGATTCCCGGTTCTAATCCCAATCTGGGTGGAGTTTCCATGTTCTCCCCGTGTCCGTGTGGGTTTCCTCCGTGAACTCCGGTTTCCTCCCACAGTCCAAAAACATGGATCAAGGTCAATTGAATTTTCCAAATTGTTCCAAATAAAGTGTGTCTGTGTGAGTGAGTGTGTGCCCAGATTGGCGCCCTGTCCTGGGTGTATCTGCCCAGCGCCCGAAACTTTCTCCGCTGGATGGGCATAGGGAACCCCCCCGCGAACCTACTAAAGGATAAAGCGGAAGATAATGGATGGATGGTTTCCTTCGGGTTCTCCAGTTTTTCCCCACAGTCCAAAAACATGGATCAAGGTCAATTGAGTTCTCCAAATTGTCCCATATCGAGTGTGTTTGTGTGCGTGTGTATGTGTGTGTGAGTGGTGCAAAGCAATATATTGGCGCCCTGTCCTGGGTGTATCTGCCCAGTGCCCAAAACCTTCTCCCATGGATGGGCATGGGGAACCTCCCCGCCACCCTACTGAAGGATAAAGCGGAAGATAATGGATGGATGGATAGTGTACATTTCTTTAAAACCACTGCCAACCTGCATTTTTTAAGGTATTTCTGATGTTTTGTGTAAATTTGTCAATTCCTCGCTTTTACCACAAATTCCATTCATTCATTATCTTCTCCTTTATCCTCTATTAGGGTCGCGGTGGGGTTCCCCATGCCCATCCAGGGGAGAATGTTTCGGGCGCTGGGCCGATACACCCAGGACAGGGCGCCAATCTATCGCTGGGCACACATTCACTCACACACACTCCATATGGGGCAATTTAGAGAACTCAATTGACTTGATCCATGTTTTTTGGACTGTGGGAGGAAAACGGAGAACCCGGTGGAAACCCACGCGGACACGGGAAGAACATGGAAGCTCCACCCAGATCGGGATTCGAACCGGGAATCCCCCACGAATTCCATATTCTATAATAATTTGTAAATATTCTGCAGGAAAATTTGCCAAACTGCAAAAATTTCAAAAGCAATTTCATTTTGCAACAACATATACTTTTATTTACGCACACACGTTAAACTAATACGATGTTAAAGGTATTTTACTATTTAACATAACATAAATAGCTGATGTCAAATGTTTTTAACAGATTTATTTTATTTCTGCTTATATTCCGCAAAATAATATCATAAAACTAAAGAAGTAAGAAATAATCGCTTTTGAACAATCTACAGATGAGGGTGTTTTCGAAAGGGTTAAAAGCACCGTTGACGCGTGCGCAGTAAAGATTACTTGTGCGCACGCGCGGTGTTTTTCGGTCTGCGTGAAGAAGCATACTCTGCAGACAGGCAATATGGCGCTCCGCCTTTTAATTTGTGTCCGCTTTGTACTTCATTGTAAAAGAAATGCTCCAAGAACAGCAGTGTTTCATGGCGAACCACAGCCTAGCAGTTTGAACTGTGTGGTTGGAGGTGAGTTCATGCTGCTTGTTGAAGTTGTAAACTGTCTGGTGTTTATTTTTATGATGCTCATGTCATGGTGTAAATAAGTTGCTAAAATCTATCCCATCCATTATCTTCCGCTTTATCCTCTACTAGGGTATCGGGGGGGGGAGGGGGGCCCCATGCCCCATGCCCCATGCCCCATGCCCCCATGCCCCATTCCTCATGCCCCTGGGGATAACATTTCGGGCGCTGGGCAGATACACCCAGGACAGGGCGCCAATCTATCACTGGGCAAACACACACACACACACACACACACACACACACACACACACACACACACACACACATACACTCACTCACTCACACAAACACACTCTATTTGGGCTAATATAGAGAATTCATTTGACTTGATCCATGTTTTTGGAGTGTGGGAGGAAACCGGAGGAAACCCACGCGGACACGGGGAGGGGGGGTGCCCCATGCCCCATTCCTCATGCCCCTGGGGATAACAATTCGGGCGCTGGGCAGATACACCCAGGACAGGGCGCCAATCTATCACTGGGCACACACACTCACTCACACAGACACTCTATTTGGGCTAATATAGAGAATTCAATTGACTTGATCCATGTTTTTGGACTGTGGGAGGAAACCGGAGAACCCGGAGGAAACCCACGGGGAGGGGGGGGGTGCCCCATGCCCCATTCCTCATTCCTCATGCCCCTGGGGATAACATTTCGGGCAGATACACCCAGGACAGGGCGCCAATCTATCACTGGACACACACACACACACACACACACTCACTCACACAGACACACTCTATTTGGGTTAATATAGAGAATTCAATGGACTTGATCCATGTTTTTGGACTGTGGGAGGAAACCGGAGAACCCGGAGGAAACCCACGCGGACACGGGGAGAACTCCACCCAGACTGGGATTTGAACTGGGATTCCCTAGTGCTGAGAGGCGAACTTGCTATCAGCTAAGCCACCTAAAAACTATTAGATTAAGTAAAATGTACGTGCTTAATTGCATTAGTAGTCAGATAATATTTTTATGTGAAAAGCACACCGTCTGCAGTTTGTTTTAATTTTTACTATCTTAATCTTGGCTGATTCATATTTTGTCCATACAATAGGGAGATATTAAATTATTTAAACAACTAGTGCATTTTTCTAAAAACTGGCTCCGTTGAGGGAAAGATAGCTCAGTGATTAGGGTGTTGGGTTATCAATCTGAAGGTTGGGGGTTCAAAGCCCAGGTCCACTAAAGGTACCAGTGTGGGTCCTTGAGCAAGGCCCTTAACCCTCATTGCTCCAGGGATGTTGTGATTAACCCTGTGCTCAACTTGTAAGTCGCTTTGGATAAAAGCGTCTGCTAAATGACCAAGTGTAATTTAATAAAAGATACCATGTCATTGAATTAATTATTTGTGTGCTGTGGGAATTGCATTGTGGGGAGAAGTTTAAATTGCCATGTTTGAGAACGCCTTAGTTTTCATTTTAAAGGATGAAGATTGTGACAGATGAGCATCCAATCTTAGCAAACATTTTATTAATAATTTTCCTCTCACATTCAAACTGATTTTCCAGCCAAGCGTTTTCTTTTATCGGAAGATGTGGTGAGATTACAAGATTTTCAACAGAGAAAGCTTGCTATGGCCCAAAAAGTGTCTGGATCAAAAAGTTGGTGGTGAATTTTTTTTAAATATTTTCTATTTTAATATTAGTTTCCAGTAGCTTTTTAATGTCATTGCTTGTCATGGTTAATTGATTGAATTATTTATAACAGCCTCTCTAGTGAGAGTTCTCCAAATTGCCCCAGTGACTAGTGTTTTCATTTGGTCTATGCAAATCCAAGCTGCTTTTTTTAACGGTTCTTTAACATTTTTCCATAAATCTATAGGTGACTTTTTCCAGTCATTAAATAATAAAATGGCAAAAAATGAACTGATTCTAGAGGATGAACTCCAAAGTGTTCTACATCTTTGTCAATCACCTGAGGATATGGCTGTGGCTCAAAATGCTATTTACAGGTAGGCTTTAAAAAGTAACAATTGTTTTCTCTGCAAAATGTCTTTAATAATCATATATGTACATATGAAATTGCATTTGGCAATTTGGCACTTCAGACACTTTTGGTCATTTTAATGCTGATAATATTTTATCCTAATCATCTGTAACATCTGTTAATCTCTGTTTTGTCATTGTATGGCTAATTTAAACATTAATATCTCACCTGTAAATGCTTATGTATTCATGTTTATTAAGCATGATGGTTAGTGTGATATCCTATTCTTTATGCAGGTACCACAAACAGAATTATAATTTGGGACGTGGAGGGTTCCTGTTTGGACCTTTGTTTATGAGGCTATGTTATGAACTGGGACTGGACGATTTAGCAGTCTCCACTCTAACTGACAAGGTACTTATGAAAGTACTTAAAAAAAGCACCAAAGACTTGACCAAAAAGTCATCCAGCAAAAAAACATGGGTTAAAATTAGATTTATTGGTTAAACACTTGGGTTTGTATAGATTTTACTTCCGAGTAATTGGCAAACCTTAAAGAAAAGACCTCATGGCTTTATTACTAGGTCATATAATACAATTGTATAAATTTAACTGTTATTTGCTGATAAAGTTACTTGAAGAATAATAGAGCAATACATGTGGTATAATGTGAAGTGAAGTTTAACATTATTTTCTCTTTTCAAATTTGGAGAGATTGAAAGGATTCTTTTCTGACCGCACATCCTTTAACCTGGCAATTGATCTGCTCTTTACTAAAGGACACTTTGCAGGTAAAGTGGTATAAAATATATTTGTTAATTGAGGTGCATTAATGATAAAGCATCAGTTGACTTATTTCTCATTTTAATAGATATTTTTTATATATCAGAGTTATACACTTGTACAAGTAAATTTGTCATATGACTTTACCTCTATCCTCAGTATTGCTTTATTTACTGTACTTTACTGTAGACTTAAACTGTATTATCTCTGTTTGCGTTAAACACTTATGTCCACAAATGCATTTAACAATGAAGTGCTTTTGTAATGCTGTACAAAGTTATAATTACAAGTTATTACAATACAGAACTGTTGAAAACACTGTAATTATATAGAAGGAAATTAGGATTTGCAGTAGAGTGCTTTTGCAAACATAAATAAGAAAGTTGAAGAACTGCAGTAAAATTACCTTAAACTTTATAGTATTATGTCAACACAGCTGTGCCTTTAATTTGAACAATTATAAAAAGGACAGCATCTTGGCTTTATCTTCATCAACTATTAACATTTATCTTTTGCTGCTGTTTTGTGCTTGTGTGTATATGTTAGGTGCATTGGAGCTGTTAATGGAAATGCAAACCCAAGGAGTTACTTTCAACAAGGACACTTACATTTTGGCTGCTGCTACCTGCTTAAAACTAGTATGATTCATTTAGTTCTATAGCACTTTCTCAAAAGAAATTTTATTTGTAAACATCTGCAATGTGACTTTTAAATACCTGTTTCAGTGTTTGTAATGTTTACATAATACAAGTCATGAAAAAGTAAAAAAAAAAAAAAAAGTTGTTATTCTTTGTTATTCTTCTTTGCGTTCAGAATACGCCAAAGTCATATCGTATCTTTTTGGCATTGCTGGAGGATGCTCAGGCTAAAGACGCATTCATTTCTAGACATGCTTATTGCATTGCAATGGCCTTAGCCCTTAAACAGGTAAGTCTCGGCTATTGTTTAAAACTAATTAATGAAATTCAGGAAACTGAAAAATATTGTTCTGCCTTTAAAAATGATTGTAATATTCTTGAATTTATGTCTATTGTTTTAGCCTTATAATATTCATAATTTGTTTTTCTTATGTTCAAGTATAAAAATACATAACTGTTATACAACTACGTTTGTCCTCCTTTTTAGGTTGTTGACACTTAAAAATGGACAAAATTTTTATAAAACAAAATGTAAAGTCTAATATAGTAATGATAAAATATAATGACCTGTATTTTCCATGTTTTCCTTTTTTGTCTTATTCATACTCCCTTTTGTTCAATCCGATATGGGATTGAGTATTGTGTATTAATTAGAATATTTATTGTAATTATTAACATCTGAACTGTGAATGGATTTTAAAAGCTCATTTCTGTCACACTGAAATGTATTTTTAGATAGTTTAGGAAATTGTGTAAAAAAAAAAAAAAAATAAATAAAAAAAGCCCAACATTGTCACCTAGTGGCCACTTCAAAATAATTTTATAAGTTCAAAATTTTAGTTTTTTTTTTTATGGGTCAGAATGTTTTTAATAAACATTAATGACCTCCACCAGTTGTTGTGAAGATCTCTTGCACCACCTGGTAAAGTGCAAACTGGTTAACAGTTTTTTACTCTTAACACTAAAAAAACAAGGACACTACTAAAATAATTTTATTAAAATAAAATACTTTATCAAAAATAATACAACACTATAAAATCTTTTATAATGTCTAAACTAAGTTAAAGCTAACAGGACTGTAGCTTCATGACCATTACAAATACTGAGAACATTGCTTAAGGCTTTCTTGTGTCTCCATCCTGCAGGATGATCTTAAACAAGCAAGGAGTATGTATGCTCGAATAATGAATACAGACAATCTACTTTGTCAGAACCTGAAAGTAAGTAACATGTAACTGCCATCCTAGCTCTATCTGAGTATGCCATTATTGGAATATGTCTGTCTAAAAATATTTCATGTTTGGTGTTTTAGCTGTTGATGTTTTCCATGGATCCAGAAACACATGAAGATGCTGTCATGATCCTCAAAAAGGCCCTTTTGTTTCACAGTTCAGTATATGTAAAGAAGCCGCAGTTTTGCCAGGATGTGGTAAGTTTACATTTATTCCTTGATATTTAGGTATACCGGCCAGGCCGGCCTCTGAAGGAAGATGAGTCCCCCACAGAGCCTTGCTCCTCCCAAGGTTTCTTCATAAAAACAAAATTAAAGGGAGTTTTTTTCGCCCCCACTGCCGCTTCACTTGCTCTTTGAGCGTTTAGGCTCATAACACTGTACAGCTGTTTTGAGACAATGTACTGTTGTAAAAATTGCTTTATAAATAAATCACTTTAAATCACAATATTTTTTAAATTTAAAGTAGATAAAACCTCTGAAACCTCTTAAATGGCAAACACCTTTCAAGAATTAATAATGTAGAGCTAATAATAGCTAATTAATTAAAGGATTCAGAATTTATATATGAACCCATTTTCAAATAAAGCTGGGACAAATCAAACAGCAAAATAATAATTATTAACCTGCAATTTTTCAGCATTTTAACTGTTAATAGATCAGGTTATTAAAATGTAATATAAAAGAATATTTGCATGCAAGCATGGGTCTTGGTCACCACCTTGTTTTAAATTCTGTAAGAGAATTGTTAGAATTAAAAATTGTTTAAGTAAATTACTACCCTAAATGTGATGGCTTACACTGGTATTTTTTGGAAACCTACATATTTTACATTCATTTTTTACTGTCAAATATAATTATTTATAATTATATAATTGCTGTACTGTCATATTTTGTTTTGTGTTCATCTTTATCTTTTTGTTTTTTTACAGCTAGATCAGCTGAGAGAAAAAAGTGAAGATGGACCTTGGAAGCTGCAGGTGGAGCAATTGCTGAGAGAGCTTAAGAAGGCAGGTCAGATTAATGCACAGAATCTGGAAAAAATAATCTTTTACACTCCTGCTAGGATGAGGAGGCTTACTGCTTTTCTAGAGAATGGAAGAAAAACTTCCCAAAGACCTCTGAGATTACTGCTGTGTGAATAAGCTCGTGAAATCATTTATTTGTTGCACATTAAATATTTTTGCTTTTGCAACATTTTCAAAGCTGCTGTGAAATGATTAGGAATTCTCTCAATGAAGGGAATGGTGTAGTTTTGGCCTTACAGGCTAACGTATATGTAATTAGGATATGGTGTTTATTAATATTTTGAATATTTAGATATCCTGTTAAAAAAACATTTTGCATGTAAATTCTTTGTGAATTTCTGTAAATAAAACCATGTAAGAATAATTTGCTAATATAAAAATATCTAATAAATGGATTTGTCCAGTTTCTTAAATGGTTTATAAATGTATTTCTATATAAAAATGTAAATGTATTAAATTTGAAAAATGTGGGTCCTACAAAAAATATATAGGGTGGCACGGTGGCTTAGTGGTTAGCACGTTCGCCTCTCAGCACTAGGGATTCTGGGGTTCGAATCCTAATCTGGGTGGAGTTTCCATGTTCTCATGTCTGCGTGGGTTTCTTCTGGGTTCTCCGGTTTTCCCCCACAGTCCAAAAACATGGATCAAGGTCAGTTGGATTCTCAAAAATTGCCCCATATACAGTGTTTTTGTGAGTAAGTGAGTGTATGCCCAGCGATAGAATGGTGCCCTGTCCTGTCCCGGGCATATCTGCCCAGCGCCCGAAACGTTCTCCCCTGGATGGGCATGGGGAACCCCACTGCGACCCTAATAGAGGATAAAGTGGGAGATAATGAATGACTTAATTAATAATTTGTTACAAAGTGATGCCACTCCACTCTTTTTAATCCTGATTCTGATATTGTATGTGTGTGTGTGTGTGTGTATGTATATATATATATATAGGGTGACACTGTGGCTTAGTGGTTAGCATGTTCGCCTCTCAGCACTAGGGATTCTCGGGTTCGAATCCTAATCTGGGTGGAGTTTCCATGTTCACCCCATGTCTGCGTGGGTTTCCTCTGGGTTCTCCGGTTTCCCCCCACAGTCCAAAAACATGGATCAAGGTCAGTTGGATTCTCAAAAATTGCCCCATATACAGTGTTTGTGTGAGTAAGTGTGTGCTCAGCGATAGATTGGTGCCCTGTCCTGGGTGTATCTGCCCAGCGCCCGAAACGTTCTCCCCTGGATGGCATTGTGGAACCCCACTGCGACCCTATATATATATATATATATATATATATGTGTGTGTGTGTGTGTGTGTGTGTGTGTGCAATGAAATATCTTATATCATAACTTGTGCTATAAATGTCACCACTGCTATTGCCACTTAACTTTTATTTTGTTAGATTGTATCCTTAATATCCTTATTCTAGTGCTGCATGTTTGCCACTACAATAGCCATATTACTCTTATTATACAGTATATATATTCAATTCCCCCGGGATCAGTAAAGTATTTTGATTCTGTAATGGCAAATAGTCCAGGGTGTTGCCCCACCTTTCAACTTAATACTTTTAAAAATTTGATGCTTGCGGGGAAACCGTGAACTTGCTCTAAAACCACCATATTTGCCACCTTACGGGTCAAATTTAAGTGTCGTGCCTCCGCCTTCCCACAGGCTGCAGTCTTGTCCGTCTCGCAAACCGGCTACCGTAAAACTCCATGTACATTGCGCATTTGCGCAAACACGAACGTGCGAGATGGTTGATGGAGCCAAGAAGTGACCGCTGCAAGATGATGCGTCGCATGCGGTGCTAAACATGTGCCAAACGCCCGGGCGTGAGCAACTTTATCAGATTGATGAAGACACCGTTCTTTCTTTTGCACCCTTTCTGAAAAAAAAATGTCGCCTGAATGAACGAGGGTAAGCGCATCCTATTCGCCTCAGCCGCGGCGCGATTGCTTCACACACTGACTAAACGGAGGAATATCGATTTTAACTCCGAATGCTAACCTGCTGTGGCTTGCGGTGTATTTTTGCCACGTTAAGATTTACTCCTTCGTATTATGCTAAAATTGTTTTAAGTAGTAGTTACGTAGGTGATGCGATTTTTTTTGACATGCGCAAGAAACATTTCATCGATGCCCGTTTCTGCATGTCGCATATATTCATAGATGTTCATTACGGTCGAGGGATGTCATGGTCGCGCTTTTAACGCTGCAAAGATTGTAGTATCAACAGTTAATGTCCACCGAACTCTACTCATCATTCAGCCATTTATCTTTTGTGATACGCAGTTTGGATTGAACGCTTACGTTTTTACATATAAAGAGAAGCTGCAATAACCTCTAGTAATAAATCCTGAAATGTCACTTGGTGTACAATATTGAACTAGGCATGCTAGGAGCATTGAACCCTGTCCAGGCCTTCCTTTACATCCCACTCACTACAGAGGACCAGGGATTACACTAGAATTGAAGGACACATTTAAACTATAGCATTTCACCTGTCTATTTGACAAATAAAAAAATGCAATTCATGTAAATAAATTGATGGCTCGCTTAAGACATTTAAGGGGTGATTAATTAACAATTAATTTGATTTATTTAGACATGATACCCAAACTAGTCGAATTGAACTCTATCCTAACTGCTTTTAATACTTACACTAAATGGAGCATTAAGTGTTAAAATGTATTAAGACACACCTCTTACTAGTCCCATTGCAATAGGAATATAAAAATCAAGCACCCAGCCATGCATGTTGGACAATTGTATATTACCAACTGTATATTGCAAACAGCTGGGAGGCTTATTTTTTGTTCTAGCATGATCTACCAAGCGCGATCCAAAATTCAAAGATTTGTGTAGAAGAACTTGACGAGCCTGCAGAGAAAGCTTTTTTTAATTAAAAAAAGGAATTTCTCGGGAAACACTTTGTACAAAGCTGTTCTAAAGGAGGGCGGCACGGTGGCTTAGTGGTTAGCATGTTCGCCTCTCAGCACTAGGGATTCCCGGTTTGAATCCCAATCTGGGTGGGGTTTCCATGTTCTCCCCATGTCCACGTGGGTTTCCTCCGGGTTCTCCGGTTTCCTCCCACAGTCCAAAAACATGGATTAAGATCAATTGAATTCTCCAAATTGCCCCGTATAGAGTGTGTTTGTGTGTGTGTGTGTCTAGCGATAGATTGGCGCCCTGTCCTGGGTGTATTTGCCCAGCGCCTGAAACGTTCTCTCCTGGATGGGCATGGGGAACCCCCAAGCGACCCTAGTAGAGGATAAAGCGGAAGATAATGGATGGATGTTCTAAAGGAATCGTTGCCACTGTAGCTGCACAGGGGGAACCATTAAAATGTAATGACCATATGGTGTATTTTTCAGTTATTTATATTATTTTTGTTAAATTTCATTTGAAGTCATAATTTTTTTAACTATTTAGTTTTAATACCTGTAATCAAATTAATCTCTTATACAATATAATTTATAAATCTGTCTTTTACTAGAGCTGCACGGTAGTGTAGTCATTAGCACGTCCGCCTCACAACGCTGGGGATCCAGCTTTGAATTCCAAATTGGGTGGAGTTTCCGTGTTCTCCCTGTGTATGTGTGGGAATTCTCTGGGTTCTCCACTTTCCTCCCACAGTCCTCACACAGTTTCTACTAAAGGTGGATTGAGATTCTGTCACCCATGTTTGTGTAGGTGATATTAATGTTGTATTTGAGGGTCTATGATTAAAATATTTATTTTCTCGGCCAAACTATCCAGTGTCCATTAGCTCTAAAAGTTTATCTTAATTGCAAAAACCCATTTCCCCAACAAACCCTAACAGAATGACCTCCTAACATAGTTTCAGTGATCTTCTTGATAGTTCAGGAGAAGAATGGGTTGCTGTCAGTCAGCATTTGGCTCAACAGCTTATATCCTGCATGCCAAGGGGAAGGTTTTGAGATAAACATAGCAAATGAAAATTCTTTGCCTTAAACCTCTCATATTTGTCAATAAAAGTCAAAAAAACTTTTAAAATGCTTTATATATATATATATATATATATATATATATATATATATATATATATATATATATATATATATATATAAAAAATATTTTAGTGTACCATAGAAACTAACTAAAAAAACTAAAAAAAACTGTGAAAAAATTTGTTAGTCTTTAGCTTCGACTGTAGATTTTCTGCAGTACATCCTGGACCACATCTTTAACTAGCTTCTGTGCATAGCTGATTAAGTTATATAGCAATACTACTTTAAAAACCTAAAAATAGGTTCCAGAACCTATTCCAGAATAGCTAATTATTTTGCCTTTAAACCACAAAAAATATTATTGATGGGTTATTATTTATTTATTACGGCTGTATAAATTGTGCAAAATACACTTTTAATTTCCAAACGTACATTTACATTACATTTAGTCATTTAGCAGACTCTTTTATCCAAAGTGATTTACAAATGAGAACATTACAAGTCAGAAGTTATGCAGAAAACCAACTACACTGAAAACTCATCAACCTGATTGTTATTTGATGTTGCGCCCCCCCCCACCCCTTTTTTTTTTAACAACAGGTATTTGTTAAAAAGATGTGTCTTTAGTAGTGTGTTTTATTATTATTATTATTATTAATAATATTATACTTGGTAAAACAAAACAAATTGTAATGTTCTACACTGGCTTCAATATACAGTTCATTAGTGTTTTTAAACAGATGACAAAGCTAATAATTACCTCGGCAATGTCAAGTGTGCTCATTTACAGGACATGTAAAACTGCGCTATGGATTTAAACACTATTATTAAGTTCATAACAGACCACTTCTAAACTAATAAGCACAATTAAACACTGGTATTAAGCTTATTGCACTTCTGTATAGATATAAATACAGCATATGATAATTAGGCTTTATGCAGATTGTGCTTTATTCAAAGCACTTTAATCATCAAACCAATAACAGTCTGTATAATTCATAGACTTAAAAACTTTTATTTATTACATGGAGACTTCAATCCACATAGACTAAAATCATTTCATTCAACTTCACTGTGCTGTTTTTACAAGGAATAATATTTTATATATAACATTAAGTCACATATTTGTATAATTACTAAGATTGTATTTTAAATGGACTATTTTGACATTTTGTAATATGAAATGTTTATATGGCGGCACGGTGGCTTAGTGGTTAGCATGTTCGCCTCTCAGCGCTAGGGATTCCCGGTTCGAATCCCCATCTGGGTGGAGTTTCCATGTTCTCCCCGTGTCCGCATGGGTTTCCTCCGGGTTCTCCGGTTTCATCCCACAGTCCAAAAACATGTATCAAGTCAATTGAATTCTCCAAATTGCCTCCATATAGTGTGTGTGTGTGTGTGTGAGTGAGTGTGTGCCCAGCGATGGATTGGCGCCCTGTCCTGGGTGTATCTGCCCAGCGCCCGAAACGTTCTCCCCTGAATGGGCATGGGGAACCCCACCGCGACCCTAATAGAGGATAAAGCGGGAGATAATGAATGAATGAATTAATGGATGTATTGCAGGCAGTGCATCATCTACAGACTATATTTGCATACCTGCTGCAATTGTAAAAACTACATATTTTAATCAAATGAAAATAATATTTATTTTCATAATCACTTTCTACTCTCTGTTTACCGGTACATTAAAGAGAAGTGTAGGTCAATTCTCTTAGGTGAGAGATTGGAAATCACCTGAAAATTTACAGAATGCTATGCTATGTTAGAATTTTATTGAATAATTATGTACTGAATAATTTCCTACAGCACAACCTTTGTGGCCCAGTAGTTGAAAAAATATAATAAATAGTTCTAGTCTGTAACAAACCTACCTGGATAAGATACTATGTTTATTTTGGCAGCATGCACATTGAGAAGCAAAGTAAGTATCATTGTTGTAGATTAACAGAAAACATAGCATTTTGAGATCAAGTCTTCAAAACAAAATATAGACACAATATCCATGACAACACATTATTGGAAATAGTTTGAAACTTTGGCTGTTGTCATCAAAATATAAAGCTAAGCAATTGACTTTAATCGAGACTTATACTGGGTTTGGAAGTTTTTTTTTTTATGAGGGTCACTACAAAAGGATTACTACACTGAAAAAAGTGACTGTTTAAGAAATAACAGTTTTTGTAACTCTGGTTCTATTTTCCTAATTTTAATTTGAGAAGAAAATGATTTATAATGTTAATTATTATACATATCTAATCAATTAGGCAAACATTCACATCAAAGCAAACTGCTTATTTTATTGGCTCCTGTATTATTGTATGTGAATACAAACATGATCATTATTTTTGATTGCTCAATACATGATTTATACATGTCTTTAAAGCTGTGGCTCATGTTTCAAACATGGAAAATTTTAAAAATCCCTGAAAAAAAGAAGAGTATGGAGGATTGGTTCCCGGCCTCCACAGCGGAGGCTGAATTCATGTTTGGCTTGCATCAAGGGTAACTGAAGCACAGATGAGGGAGCTAACACACATTGGCAGAAGCAAAGGCCAAAATAATCTACATATTTATGTACCTGTGGTTGGTCTGCCTAATGTATTAACATATGAATCTCAGGTTTCCAAACAGCATGCAAAAATGGCACAGAAAGAAAGTTTCATGATTCAATTATTTTAAATGGACTATTTTGACATTTTGTAATATGAAATGTTTATATGGCGGCACGGTGGCTTAGTTGTTAGCACGTTCACCTCTCAGCGCTAGTGATTCCTGGTTCGAATCCCCATCTGGGTGGAGTTTCCATGTTCTCCCGTGTCTGCGTGGGTTTCCTCCAGGTTCTCCGGTTTCCTCCTACAGTCCAAAAACATGGATCAAGTCAATTGAATTCTCCAAATTGCCCCATATAGAGTGTGTCTGTGTGAGTGAGTGTGTGCCCAGTGATGGATTGGCGCCCTGTCCTCTGCCCAGCGCCTGAAACGTTCTCCCCTGAATGGGCATGGGGAACCCCACCGTGACCCTAATAGAGGATAAAGCGGGAGATAATGAATGAATGAATGAAATGTTTATATTTCTGTGAGACAAATGTAGCTGTAAGAGCACAGAAATTAAATTTGAAAAATGTTTACTTGCTTGTAAATATTGGTTGCACATAGGGCACAGATTATTACTTTTTATTATATTTTTTTATGTAGTCAACAACATCTTTGCACCCTATTTACATAGACATCTTTCTTTTTTTTGTTGTTTTGTCTTTAACTTTAGCAAAAATCAACTCCAAACATCTAGACAGTGAGGTTCGGCACCCAAAAAAAAGCACAGGATGAGAGCCTAGTGGAAGATGGGTTTAAAACCATTACACAGATTACACAGTTTACACAGACAAGCTCCAGGTGGGATCCATTATTTCACATGTCTCTCTGGCATCCTTGTAAAAGAAGTACATGTCGTTGCAGGAGATTTTAACCAATGCCACCCAAACAGGCCTTTAATTACCCACAGTGCATTTACCAAAATACTTGCCAAATTTGTATAAATGGGTTTTGTCACAAAAAAAGAAAGTTTAATGAACAGAAATTTCTACAACAGTTTGACTTCACTTATTAAGATCCCACACCATAGCATTTGCCATAATGCAATATTTTGGTTTTGTATTTTTGCAAATTTTTAGCTAATAACGGCTTCATCTTTGGACAAAAGCATCTGCATTTACATTACATTTACATGACTAAATGTAATGTAAATGTTAATCATTCAGGGTCACAGGGGTTCCTGGAGCTAACACACTGGACTGGTCACCTGGTCCTGGTTTTTGAAAGCTTTGTAGTTTTACTTTAGTTTATGAACATATGTGTATTGTTATTATTTAGAATTATTATTAATGTTGCTCATTTGATTAATTTTCAGGATATAATATGAAATGGTTCTGTGAAGAAAATTAAAGGAGGAAGATGACATACACAGATCTGCCCAAAATAATAGGTTCTACTATGTATCGAGCAGCTGAAGTGAATGCCCACTTAACCCAATCCAAGCCCCACCATTACTATAAACAATGTGATGCAACATACATTAGTCCACATGAAGATAGACGGACCAGCACAAAGGGGCATTGTCATATTTTTGATACCGCAGCTCTGCACAAACCCAAGTATAACACAATTGAAATGGAGCATCCACACAGACAGGCTGAAAGCTTTACAGCTAATCCAGAAGTTGTCTGGAATACCATTGCCCAGCAGCAAAGGCACAGGGTTCATCACTTTTCTTCTCCAGACTTATATAACTCACGAGTGACTCCTCAGCCTTTAACTTCTGAAAGGACCAGTGAGGTCTCATATAAAAGAAGAAATAGAGCAAGAAGTACTCCCAGAATCCAGACCAGCTACCCTCCTGTCAAAGTTAAAGGTTCGCCTCCAAGGACAAGAAAGGATCATGACTTTACCAGGTCTCCAAAGCATCGACACAGGGAGTCAGAAGTTTCACAAAAAAGGGAAGCCACTCATCCTCTAAACTGGGCCCTAATCAATCAGTTAAACCCTATTAACCTACAGCCACAAAGAACTGATCCCATGTACACCCCTTATTATGTGACTGATGTGTTGCATGAAGTAAGACCTGACAAACTTTCCACTAGTCCACATGTAAAGTGCCGGGTAGATATAAAACCAGATGAGGCAGCTTTACAGCAACATGGGCCTAAATCACCCACACCAAAAGTTCATTTAACTCGTGCAAGGTATGCAAGCAGTGGCTCCCAGAGTCTTATAGTACCTCTTAATTTCTCAGTCTCCAGAACACCTACTCCAACAGAACCCTTTACAGGTGATTACAGAGTATATCAATATTCCCAAACTGTGCCAAACACTTACCCACAGCCTCTAAGGACCCTACAACAAACAATGCCTGATCAGGAAGAGATGACTGATTACTATGGAGCACAACAAAGAGTTCACACAAGCCCTAATGTGCCAAGGAAGTATCAGTGTGCAACAAAAGCAAGAACTTACAATGAGGATGACTATTTCATTATTCCTACTCAAACCCGGTCACCTAAGGTACACTGTGCCCAGGACCTAAGAAATAGTGTTCTTCATACTTTACCTGTCAGGCCACATTTTACACAGCCTGACCCATATCATGGTCCTCCGCCTGAATTTCCAAAATCATATGCCCCCAGTAAACATGGGCAATATGTATTACAAACACCATTAACGCATACTTTCTACATGGATGATCACAGGAAAGTTCCACCACAGATCTTTTATGTAGGTGATCCCTATGAGCAACAATTTGAAACTCATATTCCAGCTTACTATCCTGAGAACCTGCATCATGCTCATGTAGTTCAGCCCCAGTCACATGACTGGTATGGCTCAGATGTGTCTGGCTATTCTACACAGTATCCTAACTCACAGGCATCTTCAACACTAGTTAAGCAGGAGCCAATGCTCGCACACTGGTACAATAACTCCTGTATGGAATTAACGAAAAATAAAAATGATTCAAAGCCCTACTCTAAGTCATGGGACAACATCCTTAGTACACATGTGGAGAGAGAGCAACCTGTGTCTCGGAAAAAAAGTGACGATAGCTTACTATGTTTGGGAAAACCGAATTTGTCATCAAATGATAGGCCAAAACCCATGGTTGTCAATCTTTCAAGCTCACCTAGACGATATGCAGCATTGTCCTTGTCTGATAATTCCCTGATTGAAAAAAGCCCAAGCAATTCCAAGAGCACTTCAAGCAAACAATGGTTTATCACCCCTGAGATCACCATCACAGACAATGATATTAAACCTAACAAAGCTGGTAAAGCAGCCGAAGGTTCTTCAAATGCTGGTATTCTAGATTCTAGAAGTCCAGATAAAGATGTCTCATTCTCTGAAACTGTTTCCAAGACAAATAACAGTGTCTCACTTAAACAAAGCTTGGAACAACTTGACAAACTTTAGCTGACCTCGTCACAGATTACAACCCCCCGACTTTTGAGGGATCTGATTCCACTCTGCTGGACCAAGTTAAGATGTCTACTGCTGAAAATGAGGCTCTATCATCAGGTATAATGAATTCGAAATCAGGACTGGTTGGAAGCATACCCCTTGACAAACAACCAGCTTCCTTCAGAATAGATTCTCATATCATGAGAGACACAGAGAGGAGTTGTGATGAATTTCAAAGTACAGAGGAGTGCTCCCCTGGACAGAGTCCTGAAGAAGATGATACAATGATATGTTCCAATAATAAATGCAGACGAATCGAGACACTGTTTAATGCTTGCCTCTACTTTAAATCTTGCCACAGTTGCTACACCTACTACTGCTCCCGTAACTGCAGAAGAGAAGACTGGTATATTCATAAAGAGAGCTGTCTTTATGGACGAATTGGCAGTGTGTGTCGTCACATTATAAAGTACTGTAGGGAAACCGTGGAGGTGCACAGAGCTTTCTCACGAATAGCTAAAGTAGGGTACCTATCCCGGGGACGGGGTGTACTATTTTTGGGATTTCCTAATACAGGATCGTCAACAAACTTCCTTCAGCTTGGTTTAGAAAGCCTTTTGGTGTCTCCTACGTACCTTTCTGTACGTGAACTAGAAGGTTATAAGGACAACCTTGGTGAATACTATGAAGAGCTTCAAGAGGCAGGTAAGGAGTATGACCCAAATGAATGCTTTCTCTTGAACGTATCCATTGCTATTGGTGAACAGATTTTTGACGGACCATCACCAAGGGTTCAAACCCCAACTGTTAGGAAGTATGCCAAGGTTGCTTTAGCATCTTACAGCCCAGAAAAAAAGGTCCAGAGAAAAGAGAATGACATGGAAACACTGATTCTTACACCACCACCAGGCACAGCTGACATGGACAAAGAAGGTGAGGAGGGGAAAAAAGCTAGGGAGATTTGTTTTATAAACATTCAGAGAGAACTAAGAATTCGTGGCGTTTTTCTTCGTCATGAATACCCACAAGTATACCAGAAACTTTGTGAGTTTGTGGAGAACAACAGGAGGTTCACTCCTACTACGATATACCCTATTGATAAGAGAAGTGGCAAACAGTTTATGTGCATGATTATGGCTGCTTCTGAGCCGCGGACTTTGGACTGGGTTGCCACACCTCACCTTCTAGATGATATTATTTAAATGCAAACATATATATACATATATGTGTGTATATATGAGAAAAAGAAATACCAGTGTTATTTTGTATTTATTTTATTACTCAATATTTTTAGTAATATTTTGCATTTATGTTACATAGTGTGTAATCACTCCTTTGGCTTGAAACAAATATGTGTGATATATAAATGGAATTTCATTTTGACAAATTATTAGCATACAATGAGAAACAGTAGTGTGAGAACACTTGAAAATGCTTGTATGTTTGCAATTTCTAGAATTATTTACAAATCATATAATCAGCATAATCTGAATGAAATGTGTTCTTTGAAAAAATTGTTTTCAGGTCTTCAGAAACCTTTAATTTAATAAAGATATTCAGTTAAGAACATATTATTTTGCGGTGGTCAGGAAAAGTAAAAAAAAGTTTAAAAGTAAAAGTCCCCTGAGGAATAATGACGTAAGCTGTTTGTGCTGAATCTGATTGGCCATGTAATTCCAGAATAATGACATTATATCACAAAAAGTGGTTTCGGTCTGAAGTGATTTTATTATAGAAATAGATGCTATAAATGTGTTGCTGATTGCATGATTTGTACTGACAATTTTTAAAAATATAAAAAAAACATATCCAATTTGAGAAAAAAAATAACTAGAAGCATTTTTCTAATGTCCTCAGACTTTTGGCCCTCTGTGTATTAATGTTTCTAAATTTTATTAGGAAAAACAACCCTTAAATCAGTTTTGTGTGTGTGTGTGTGTGTGTGTGTGTGTGTGTGTGTGTGTGTGTGTGTGTGTGTGAGTGCGCGTGCGTGCGTGCGTGCGTGCGTGCGTGTGTGTGTGTGTGCGTGTGTGTGTGCATGTGTGCATAAAAGAAAGATAGCAAAAGGGAATTGGTTATGTTTATATGTGTGGAATGACTATACATTCTATATTCATTCTATATATTATTTTTAGGCTACATCCCTATTTTCAGGACATTGTAAATACATTGCTTAAATTAATACTTTAGTTAGATTGAGGTTACTTGTGAGTAGGATCAAGCTATTTATAATAGCATTGCATTGTTAAAAATAAAAAAGTTGTGTGTGTAATATTACAAGGAATATTGCCTACCAAGATTTTATTTTCCAGTGACCTTATAAAACTGATTGACTTTCCATTTATCTGCAATGTTTAGCACGTTGCTAAAAAAGTACTTCAGTAATGTAACAACTTAAAAATGGAAGTTCAATTACTTTGACTTTACAGATATTGCATATAATAACTACTTATTACAAGATAAAATACATTTCAATAATTTATTTTACATATGTAATAGCAAACCAGCACTGCATTTTACCATTAATTTATTTAATTACATATGTGAACGACAAGACTGAAGTAACCAGCACTGAACCCATTTTAGATTGTATTAATTGTTACTGCATTATTTATTTGAAAATTGTAATTAATTACTCCTCCGGTCAGAAATACTGTGTTAATTTCAAACCTCTAATAACCTGTTGTAAAATATTGTTTAAGATGAAAATTTTCATGAAACACAGAGGAGGTAGAGGATCTGAATAGTCACTTTACAGAGTAGGTTTGTAATATTTAAAGATGTTTTTACAAACATGAGCTGAGAGCAGTATTCGCTGTTGGCAAAATCAGTTTTAATTTGTTGAATCTCTATTATATAATTTAATTGGCCTTTGTGTATCAGATGAGCTTAGTTTTGACCCACAGTTTCTTCCACCTCATTTAGATGTAATACATTTTTATTTTTAGAAAATAATTTAATGGAACTGGGTATACAATCAACTGTATATTGCAGGCTTGGTGGTGTGTTGGGTAACAAACATTAAAGCATAAAGAAAATCATCAATAAACAGAACAGTATTGAGATCAGTTGAGCAGAGTATATATATTTGGTATATACTGTTGTATGTACTGTTCTATAAACTGCACTGTGCTCTTGTTTATGGAAGATAATACTTTAGCCATTAATGAAACAATGGTAATTATATATAGATGATGGATTTGAATTTTTATTCATTTATTTAAAGAAGAAAAGAAATATTGAACTATTGTCATTAATACTATTTATTAATCCCACAATGGTCTGTTAAGATGTAATCTGATTGCACAAATACAAAAATAAATAATTATTTTTAAGAATGTAATATAGAATATTATGGATTAATGTTTTAACAGTATAGATAAATGGTTTATAGATAAACTATTTAAAAAGTTATGCTGAGACATTTCTATTACTGAAAGAAACAACTGCAGTTATTTTTATAAAGGAAGCATATAGCAACCTAATTGCAAAAGGACTCAGGCTAAATTACACAGTTAAATTTTGCACTGCATTTATTTTTATTTTTATTTTATTGTGTGTTAATTGTTTATTGTTAAGTATAATATAGCTTAATGTAATGCAAGTTTGTGTTATTAGCCATCTACCTTTAATCATTTTGATTGATTATTTTCATAAAGGTTGGGGATTCAAATTGATTTATATGCTGATGATGAAAAATATATATATATATATATATATATATATATATATATATATATATATATATATATATATATATATATATATAACAAGATGTATATTGTGGAGTGTTGAGAATTTTTCATTGGGTGAATGTTTTAAATTTGGGTTGAAAACACAGTTCAATTATTTTAATTAAAGGGAAAATGCAATACAATATGTTAACCTGTGTTCTCATGGAAATTATAAGGTGATATTTAAACTTAAATATTTTAGGTTTATTAAAAAGTGTAAAAGTGACTTTAAGTAGGTTCTCACACAGAACAGTGAGTATTTAACACTTTCAACAATTGCGTTAATAAAGCAATTCAAACTGAAATATTCTGTCAGTTCAGATTTGCATCAGACAGTGGTATTAACTAAATTACATTTAATTAAAATAATTGAAACTAGGAACTGTTAAGTAAATAAGTTATTACTTAAATTTCAATTGAGGGGTTTTCACATTATAATGGATAGTTACATTTATAGTAATATCACTGGTTACTATCATTCATGTGAACAGCGATTTAGAAAATTATTTATTAGAAACTTATTTATACTAAAATTGTTGAAGTGTTGAATATTCATTTTTCTAATTTGGTTTTTCTAGATGATTAAGACCTACAATATCAAAATATTTTCATTCTTTTCTGACAAGGGTGTGGCTATGTGGGATTTTATTTTCTCACAAGTGATGCTTTTGGCAACTAGGCTAAATAGCCCCCCCCCACCCAGCATCTCAGCACAGTCAGTGCCAAACATGGCATCAATTAGTGAAGTAATACCCTTTATTTATGATTTATTCTTTTATTTGTGTAGATGTTCTGGGGTATGTAATGTGCAGTATAGTAATAGTAGTGCCATTCCTACTACCAAAAAAAAACACAAAATACCATACCGTAAGATACATACGCTTACTACTATACTTGTGCATTAAACATACCTCAGAGATCATGCACCATTACTGTAAATCAAGAAAAGGATACAAAAACAATACCTACCAGAACTGATGTGGTGAGACTGAGACATGACCATACTAAGACTCAAAATGACCTCTCAGCCATATAGCATTAATATCTTATGGTTTGACTCTGTGTGATACACCAACGCCTCAGTGGAGTGCAGTCAGCCATAGTCCAGTGTCCCAATTTATCTCAGTGTGACACTTTTTTTGTGGGAGCATCCAGAATCACTTACGTGTACCAAAACTTTTAAACAGATTTTTATTTATTAATGAATCGCATTGAACAGGTTTTATAATACTGCTATTTTTTTCATGTTGCATGACTGGTATAGAAAAGAATTGTGGAAATAGCATGTGACAGAAGAAAGTGTGTATACGAATGTGTCTGAAAGAGGACAGACACCAGAAAATAGGTCTGTATGAGAGGCAGTGTGTGTGTATGCGCAAATGTTTTTGTGTCTGTATGGGAGATACGAATATAGAATTAAGTTTTAAATTATTTGTGCTTGTAAATTGATATGTAATTAAGATGTGTAGTATAATGAAATGCACAAGAAATGGAAATATATATGCATTAATGCTAATAAATATGTAAAAAAAAAAATATATATATATATCATTTCAATATATACAATAAAACTCTGTTTTGCACAAATGACTGTGACTGGTTAGACTCACATTTCACTTTCCGGATATTTTAACAACTGCTGCAGCCTGTGACGGTCCCACTCTCACCCACTGCTACCGCATGTTGAGCTTCTTTGATGGGCCAAATTTCTAAACTTACCAGCCAAACACTGCTGTCCAGTTCAGTCAGAAAAGAGAATTGTCCACTCTGTCCAGCTCCAACATCCGAGAAGTCGTGCAGATGCAAGCTTTACGTGTCATCAGCCTGTCCAGCTTTACAATGCAAACCACTTTAATGTCATCTAGCCAGAATGCTACATTTTGTGCTTCACCAAGTTGACCTGCAGCGTCATCTTCCAGAGCTCCATCTCTCTGGTGGCTGAACAAAAATTTCAACATCTCACTGATGTGCTTGCTGTTTGTGATGGAAACATGTGTAACAGGTTCCAATATTAAACCCACTGGGGGGAGCCGAAGGGTCCACGCTGGTAATTGGAAGAGTGGTTGCAGGTGCTGGAGTTATTTAAGCAGCATGTGCTGCAGCATTTTTAAGCTCTTACTGCCTAAAGAGAAGCCATGACGCAGCGCATGTTGCATTCTATATTTTAGGGGTGAGCTGCAATATTCGCTGATTCGACGATTCGATTCGGAGAACCATAGTCGACTATGAACCTCATAGTCGAATGTACCATTTTGACCACATGGGGGTGCCCATGGCTGCTGCTAAGCATTAGTTTTTACATGAAATGTCTTTGTTTTCGTTATATATATAGCCTTTTGTCAAATAAAATCATCATAATTTCTAGAAAAAAACAACAACAAAGGTTTTCTTTTGTTAGAAAAACAAGTAAAATATATAAAAAAAAAATCTTTTTTAAAAACTATGCTTATAGCGCCATCTTGTGGTGAAATTTTAACTGATTCGACTATCAGTCGACTATAGGGAAAAATCTGACGAATCAGATTCGACTACGAAAATCTGTAGTTGAATACAGCCCTACTATATTTACTGCCTAATTACTTTGTACTTTAATACCGGTTGCTGGTTTAAAGAATGGGGCGGCGTCTTTACTTTTTCTTCCTTATGATTTTTTAATTAACTCAACTTTCAGCATTAGCATCCATGGCAATAGAAAAAGACTTCTTGATGGATCTAACTGAAATCTTTTTAAGGAAAAAAAAGGAAGATGGATTTTGTGTACATATAATCAGCATTCAGTCAGGGTTTTCGATAAGTATTATATTCCTAAATAATATTGCAAAGGTTATTGTTAGTGATTGTTTATGTGTGGCTACAGGAATGTAATGGTGGGTACCAGAGCCGACCCCACCTCACTGTTATAAATGAATCATACTCTCATGCAGAACAGATCAACCAGTTTTTAACAATCAAAATAAACACATAATTAAAAATGGGAATGCTCCACAACTGTGACAACAATGCAAAAATGCAATACAAATTATCTAATTTGTGTAAAATAAAAATATAAACATTGAAATTACATGAAAGAAAGGTTTGTATAAAAGAGTGAAATTTAAGTGTGAAGTTAAAAGCCATCCATTATGTTTCTTTAAGGTTATGGTGACACGTTAAAAAATAATGGGCTTAAAAAAGTGTTTACATATGTACAATCTGTATGATTTAATGGCTGTGACTTCTGATCATGGTTTAAATATTGAATTCATGGATTGTGTTTTATTTGGGATGATTGTCCACCCTTCATTCTGACAGACTGTACTGCCCTCACATAGCTTTGCTATAAAAGCCATGGTATCAATGCAATTTCACTTTCACAAGTAGACAACCAGCTTCCTGGAAATCTTCATCCATGGCTCTGCCGACGAATACTGGATGGAACCTGAATATTAATTGGACTGGCGGTCCTGCAGGACGCCCCCTAATGGACTCAGATATAGTTTTCCAGTTGTTAGTTTTTCCATTTGTTTAATATCTGTACATGGCTGTCCTACATTGTTGTTGCTGCCGCTCAAGGAGGATGAGTCCCCCACTGAGTCTTGGTCCTCCCAAGGTTTCTTCCTTAAATAACAACTAAAAAGGGAGTTTTTTCTTGCCACTGTCGCTTCGGCTTGATCTTTGGGGGTTTAAAGGCTTTTCATTCTGTAAAGCTGCTTTGTGACAATGTACTGTTGTAAAAAGCGCTCTATAAATAAATTACTTGAACTTGAACTTGAACAACAGTATCTGAGGACATCTACATCATGTGGTGTTCACAAGTGATGCTCCCACCAAAAATGTAGTTTTTATTTAGTTTTAATGTACTTTACAGATAAAATAGTTCCATATGATTGTTTGAAATCTTTACAACATTATTTTCATAATTGTACTGATGGTCAGTACTCTTTTGACAACAGCCAGGGTACCCATGTTGACTCCTGTCCAAAACTAGCTGTGTAAGATAAAGTATTGGACCTTTGCACAACGAAAAAATATTTATAATTTCTCATGTTTTGCACAGTATGAACAGTTGGATATGTATGAGTTGTTTACTGGGAGAAATAATGTTCACTAACAAAAAAAAGGTCATATGATTTTATGCCACTTGTTCAAACTTTGCTGTAGACCATGTTTATAATGTGTCATATCTGTATGTTCATATAAGTAAAGTTAAAACTTTTCATGGAATGAACTTCCTTACACCTGACTGTATTTCACAGTGCTCATAGAAGTGTAAAGAAATGTAATACAAACTGTAAGACATATCACTTTTATTAAATACACAGCAGTACAAGTAACATTTCCACTGAGAAGCAGCTCACAGGATGCACAAAGCATAGAATACTTATAGAATCTAAGCATTTAAGAGATTGATTTTGCAAGAGGCATTAAAAACCAAGGAAATTAATATTTTTGTACACAAATGTACCACATTAATGAGCTAAAACACATACACACTTGTCTTGTGTGTATAAACTCGAAATGATAATTCAAAGAAAGAAATAATAAAAAACGGTGTAATCTTAGAAATTGGAAACAAACAAGAGCCCAAGGTGGGTAACATTCAAAAAAGTTCCCATTCCATGTAAATACATTCAAAGGAAAGTAATACAGTGTTCTAATGTCTGGTCACAGTTCTTCTTTAGAATGGAATGTTGGCAATTATATGTTAGCAATAAAGTAAACAGAAATGTGAGGTGAAATGTTTAATGTGTTGGAAGCCATAGCTATGATGATTATCGCCATGGACACTCACCCTTAACAAATAAATGACTTCAAATAATCAAAAAAAAAACAACTGAAATGATTAAAAGCTAGAATTTCACTGAGGCTAGGAACAATAAGCAATAAATAGTATGTTAATTATTATTTTTACAATTATACAACAAATTATAATCACAAAATAAATTGTATTTACACATACATGTTTGTGGGTGGAATGTTTCATTCGCTCCCTTTCTAAGCAGTGTCATGTCTGACATGATTGCTTCTTTGATCAAAATTGAACACACACACACACACACACACACACACACACACACAAAATTAAGAAAGAAAAAATAAAGAAACAAAACACTTTTATAATACAGAAGTATTTGAACTTTACAGCACAGGCTATGTATTAAAGGCTGGTTATTCATAGCACACATATCTTTACGGTACAAAACAGAAAGAAACCCGTTTACCTTTTAGCAAATCTGTCACAAGCCAAAAAATGGGATGGGGTCATTAAAGACTTTGGTCTGACTATAATAATAGAAACTTTGACCAAAATATTTCTTATTTTTCTGTCATCAAACAATAGCATTTATTAGATTTTTCTCTCCCATCTTCCATATAGAATTTGACTAAATTAGCTAGCCATAACCTAAATGCTAAAACACATTTCAGTAATGAAACCTACTAGCACAACAGATAAAAACACTTCTAACATCATAAACCAAGTAATGAATTTAAAAACAAGTAGTGCATTTTTGCAGTGTTTACAATTATATGGTGATGATTACAAAAAATACATCCGACACTTATATAATACTTCACCGTTTTAAAGACCACAAGTGCTGAGGAATCTTTTCACATGAGAATTTTATGGTGCCCTTGCTTAATGCAACACTGTTTCATAAATGTTGACATTTTGCACTCATTGACAGTCACACAATAGGTCACATAGAGATAGACGATGAGAACCCCCAGCAAGGTAATACTATGACAATTCCTGTACTGAATTATTAACATATCAGTAAAAGAACTTAGTATAGTATATAAATTAGTATAACAAATAGAAACATGTGCATAAATGCTTAAACAGAAAACCAATTCAGAATCAGTAAGAAGATATGGTAGGGCAAGGTTTCTACTACTGATTTTGTCCGCTTTATAAGTTATGTACAGCTGTACCCAAGAGACACTTATCCTGGCTCCCCTTGATTTGTCTTCTGATAATCACACCAGGGTTTATGTCATAAAGGGCATATAAAAAGACAAAAAGGCATAAAAAAGTAACATGACATAATTGCAGTGATTTCAATCTGGTTATTAACTTCCCAAAATTGATTGTTTCTTTGCTGTTACTATGAATAGCAAGGTAAAATGTAAAATGGCATATTTAGACAGTGACCTGTTCTCATAGGCATTATGAAATGTTGCTGCTATTGACAATACCAAAAAGGACAATGTAAGTGATTAAAAATAGAAAAATCAAAACTCATCCCCAGTAAAACTGATTTACAATGGCAATTATAAAAAGGATTAAAATGTGGATACCACTTCCTGTGCTTTGGTTAAGAATATGAAAAAGCTTCACTGTAGTCTCAGGGATGGCTACAAATGAGTTTTTAATTGTAACAATAATGTAAGTTATAAAAAAGAGATTCACAGCTGTAAAAACTGTATTCAGTTCACACATATAATCATGTGACCCAAGTAGCAGTTTTGTTAATAAAGGAGCCTTTGTTTCCATCAGGATGTTCACATCATGCCTGTGTGAATCCAAGTAAAAGAAATAAACAATGCCACCCACCATTGCACAAAAAAATCCATATAAAGCTGGAGTTCACAAAATGTTTCATTTGAGTCATTTATGTTTTACAATATCTACACTGCTTTCCACACCCCAAACTTGTATAGATTTTCACCTCCTTTTCTATGATATTTAATTTTTTGAATTCATTTTTTATATTATTTTTTTTGCTTAACCATTAGCTTTTTGTTTATGAACCATTTCCCCACATATTAGTTTAATGACAAAATAAAATCCTTCACATACCAGTTGATAATCAGAAGTATTTACATCCATCAGTCTGATTCTTTGATTCCCATCTGCACAAATGCTTTAAAAAGTACAGTTTGCTGTAGGGTATATATGGATGTCTGTACGAAACAAAAATGTACAGGAATGCAAGCAATCGACTTTAAGGCCTTTTGTCTTGAAAGCACAAGCAAGATCACAGAAGCCCAATTTTGTACACTTTTCCATACATCCACAGACGGTCAACCCAGAATGTCCAAATAAACAGGTGATGCTTTGGCCAAGCTTTGAAGCAAATTATGAATTTCTTTTATGTTAAGTCTCATGTAGGGTTCACGCTGCCAGCAGCCCAGCATCAGATCGTAGACCTCTTTGGGGCAGGTACGAGGTCTCTGTAGTACCCGCCCTTGTGTAATGCACTCAATGACCTGCAGATAGATTCAAACCAAATGAAAATTAATCGATAAACTGCTGTGTTATATATATCAGAATCAGGTTTATTTGTCACATGCATAGTTATACATGGTACAGCCAGCAGTGAAATTCTTTGTTAATTAAAATATATTAAAATACTTTAAGGGTATAATATATCTGAAATTACATTTAATTTCTTAAAACAGTGTCTCTAAATAATACAATAAACACTGGTACTTTGAATAGGTTTTGTGAATTTATACATTTTTCAAAAAGTTGTTTAAATCATCATAAAATGTAAAGTGACATGTGATTTTAAATCAGTTAATGCTTATACTGTTTAATTTGTAATTTAATAAAATTGAATTTATTCATTATTTATATTTATAATAAAATGTTACTTCTATAGATCTAGTTCCAAACACTATATAGAACTGAAGTAATATGTAACCACTGCTCATATGTGCACAATATTATTTACTTTATATCACAATTGAATTTATTTTTATAGTGCCTTTCAATATTAATGTGCACTATGAACTTTTGCCAATCAAACATTTTAACTTAATTTCAAATATTACTTCACTGTTTTATCAATTGACTGGAAAATCAAAATATTTAGTAATATGTCAAATACTAATTTAACAAGAATAAATGGTATTAGAATGCTCAAGTTTAAGAATGCCTACATAAATTTATGCTGCTGAAATAAACAGCATAATGAAATAGAATTAAATGCATTAGTTATCCAATGTCAGGGCGTAATAAATGAGTATAAGTAAAAAAAATATATATATTTACATCTGTATTATATTGCAAAAAACAACAAATCACATAAAAGCAACAAATAAGCAATAACACAGCACCAAATATTGTCCAATTATTTTTTTTCATTGCAGAAAACAGAGCAGGGACTTTTATTTTTCTTTAATTTTGTTAACTTATTCCACTGTCTGCTATATTAAGCTCTTCTGAGCTTTGCTCTTTAACTAACACCACATTTTTAATGATGTTTGGACCAGGGAACTGAAATTGTCTTTGCAGAAGGTTAATTTTGTCTTTAGAAAATTATTTTGTACAATTTTTCTAAATCACATGCTGGATGATCCCAAAAGGAGCCATTTTTAGATTTTTGTCAGAGGCAGGCGGAGTGAGAAAGAAATGTTTTTCTTATTCATGATTCTATGTACACTAATGTGTTTTCCAGAGCATTTGGAATTAAAAATATCCTACATCAGTCATTTTTTATTTTGCCTTTATGCTTTCATGACTGTTTGTTTCAAAAAGCTCGATGTCATAAAAGTTATTTTCTTGACATGCCTTTTAAATAAACTATTGACAGGAAGGTAGAATCTAATTGTTTTATAGACCTTGTGACACTAGGAAACATTTCTTTTTCTTAAGAGAATACTGTAAGAAGTGACAGAGCAGTCAAATTGAGTGCACACAATTAAATTAAGGGAAAAGTGGATTGACCTTTGAAAGTGAGATTTTGGTTGTTTATTGTGTCGACATGTAAACGATTACATGTAATACAGTAATATTACCACACCGTAACAAGTTGCTAACCGCTGGACCACCATGCCAGGCTCATAAGTAAGGAAATGGCTTCAAATCACTACTTGTCCGAAAATGTACAAATCCATAGTCAGTGCAATATTCAAAAGTATTAGATAACTGGACAAACTGCTATAACTGCTGTGACAAATTTGTCTGGCCAAGAACCAATTTGTCCTGACAGACAGTGTGAATTATGTTACCTCCATGCCAACAGCATTTACTATAATTGAAAAAAAACAAGGACCTGTATTCAATGCTTAAAAAATTGCAAACATTAACGTTCTTGTTTAGCACAAAAAGGACAGCTTCCCAGAAAAGAACCCCTAAACCCATTATGAAGTATGATAGATGATTTTGCATGCTGTGGTGTTTCATCTGTCCTCTACTGCTGAATTTGAAGGTATTATTATTGTTATTATTATTGTTGCTAATGCCACATTGGCTCAGGAGAACTTTTGAAAATTGTCACACTGTGACAGTATTTTTTTTCCATGCTACTTTTCTCTCCACAATAATTTAGAATATGTTGTCAGTAAGGGCGGCACGGTGGCTTAGTGGTTAGCACGTTTGCCTCTCAGTGCTAGGGATTCCCGGTTCAAATCCCAATCTGGGTGGAGTTTCCATGTTCTCCCCGTGTCCGTGTGGGTTTCCTCCGGGTTCTCCAAATTACCCCATATAAAGTGTGTTTGTGTGTGTGTCTGTGTGAGTGAGTGTGTGCCCAGCGATGGATTGGCGCCCTGTCCTGGGTGTATCTGCCCAGCGCACGAAACGTTCTCCCCTGGATGGGCATGGGGAACCCCCCCGCGACCCTAATAGAGGATAAAGCGGGAGATAATGGAATGGATGTTGTCAGTAGGGGTGTTTAATCGAGGATCAGCTGAACGAAGAAGACAAGGCGCAAGCTCATAACCAGCAATAAATTTATTAACATAAAGTCAAACAAATTAAAACTACCAACATAAATCATTTTAAGATTATCTCAAATATATTTAAAAATGGCAACAACAATAACAAGTCAACAGGACAGGACTAGCATGACAATAGAAAGAATGGCAATAGAAACTTGATGAAGAACAAAATAACTTAATAATCAAACAAATCAGACCTATTAACAGGAGCAATGGCTACAAAAACACATGAATACAGATGCAAGGAAGGAAACGAAGCAGACACAAAAATAATCATAAAGAATGCAATGTAAGCTACAAAAAATGAGAATTATTAAAATTATTAATGAAACAGTATCTTCAATTACAAATTATAATAGATATGGTTTCAGCGGCACGGTGGCTTAGTGGTTAACACGTTCGTCTCTCAGCGCTAGGGATTCCCGGTTCGAATCCCCATCTGGGTGGAGTTTCCATGTTCTCCCCGTGTCCGCGTGGGTTTCCTCCAGGTTCTCCGGTTTCCTCCCACAGTCCAAAAACATGGATCAAGTCAATTGAATTCTCCAAATTGCCCCATATAGAGTGAGTGTGTGTGTGTGTGAGTGAGTGTGTACCCAGCGATGGACTGGCGCCCTGTCCTGGGTCTATCTGCCCGGCGCCCGAAATGTTCTCCCCTGGATGGGCATGGGGAACCCCACCGCGACCCTACTAGAGGATAAAGTGGGAGATAATGAATGAATAGATATGGTGATATGTCCCAGCGGTAAACTTGCATTGTGTTGTAGCCATTTATTTTTTCATTAAGGTTCAAAATTTGTTATGCAAATATATTTGTTCATACAAACAATAAAAATATTTCTCTTTGTCTTTTGCCGACCTGTTTTTTATGTTAGTTGCATACGTTTATTTTAGGGTTACCCAATTGTGGGTTTTTTTCTTTGTAGGTGACCCTATTTTTTAGTTTTTGGTTGTCTTTTGTTGTCTTACTTCATTTTGTTATCTAGTTATTGGTTTGAGTGTAGGTTTATGCTTGCAGTAAATATTGTACTTTAAGTATTGCTGCCATCTGGAGGTCAGGTAATGTATCTGGTATTTGCGTTGGTCACAAAATCAGGCCAAATACCAATTTGATGTAATAAAATTAAAATCTCTTAACTTAAGGCCAGTCATGATTAAAGCATTGTGACTTTAGAAACAGAGGAATGTCCTCATACTTGGATACCATTTTATGAACAGTACAATTTTTAAAATTAATTTAATTAAAATGATGTGTTAAGTGTAAACATATAGACATTCCCTCTGACCTCATTGTTGGATAGCTGGTACCACGGTTGCTTTCCATATGTGAAGATTTCCCATAGCACCACTCCCAAACTCCAGACATCACTCTCTGTAGTAAATCTTCTGTACATGATGCTCTCTGGAGGCATCCAGCGAATAGGCAGCATAGTGTGACCACCCACCTACAATCGAAAATAAATAAAATGTGTGACATGGCATACTACCTGCAGCTTGTCAATATTTAAAATACTACACAGTTTGCAAATTAGATTAAGAATGCAAAATCAGCCATGATGTTTCTTTTAAATTGAATTCATCTAAATAAATTGAGCAATTCTCTAATAATAAAAATACGATTAGAGTATCTTGGTTTGCATCCACAGATCATGCAACATTTTGCGACCGGTCTGATCACCAACTTGGTGATCTGTCAACAAACCTAGGAGCAGTCAACTGTCAACAAACCTAGGAGCAATTCGAAACGCTTTAATTTGTCTACTAGCATGTTTTTAGATTATCAGATGAAACCAGGGATCACTGAAGAAAGCCATGCAGACCCTGTTCCTCATATACAGGAATCAAAGCTCAGGATGTGCTAACTATAAGACAAAATCTTTAATAACCACAGTTTATTCTAAATGTTTAAATACAGCATACAGATATACATTATATATTTTTTTATGTTGAAAAGTTTCAACATTGTTATAAGTGCAATTTTGGAAATATTTTGAATAAACAATGACCATGGGACCCTTTGGTGGTCTGGTATACAAAATATATAGTATTGGATTTTAGATTTATTTGTCTTTGTATATATTTAAAGCAAAATATAAAAATGATTACTAGTGGTAAAACTTTTTTTTAAGTAACTGGTAAGTGTCAAGGCTGTACATGTTTCATAGATTTTGTCTGAGTCTCAATTGTGTAAAAATAGTCAACAGTATACAAATAAATTACCCTATAATAATCTGTGCTGTACACATCTCTGGACATTCCAAAGTCTCCTATTTTCACAAGCAGATTCTCTCCCACCAAACAGTTGCGTGTGGCCAGATCTCTGTGAACAAAATGCTGTGAGGCCAGATAAACCATGCCGGCCGCGATCTGCTGAGCAATATGTAGCATCTGTGACTGAGTCAGCTCAACCAGTAAACTCTGCTGCCCATCTGCCATTAACACTGCATCTGGCCCATGAGACCTGCAAGACCAAAAAGGAATCATCTAAGAAAACACCTATAATACAAATTTAACACCAACCATGTTTACAGATGAGAACTGCAAACTGTAAGCACAAAAAACAGCAAACATTTCTATAACTAAAATGGTTTTACAAAAGCATTAATATGCACAAAATCCAGAAATACAAAAATACATACCTAAGAAATTTGTTAAGGTCTCCGTGTTTCATGTACTCAAAAACCATGATGAGAGGATCGCTCTCAACACATACACCATAGAAAGTAACAATGTGCTCATGCTGCAGGTTAGTCAGGAGCTCTGCTTCTCGGTGAAAGTCAGCTCGTCCACTCTCGCTGGCCTCTTTCAGGGTCTTGAAAAAATTGATGGGATTAATCGACAACAAAAATATCATCACATACTATACTGTATCTACAATGATTTAAAAACTGTGAAATTAGTTACCAATTGCTAAATTTATAAACTTTAGAACAAATCTTATTTGTTCTTAAATTGATATAAGACAATAGTGCAAATATAATACTGTAGTACTTTAGGAGGTTTTTATGATAAAATGTATTTCTGACACTTAAATGGGAAATAGCGTCACATTTAAAATACTATTCAAATCTATGAATACCATGATTGTTATTTAAGATTAACAACACTGACATTTTTTATGTACTGTGTGTTAAAATGCTGCTTATATGTTAAAAAATGTACTGTGACCAATTAAGACATTGGTTGTCATAATAAAGTCTGATTAAACATGTAAAGTCTTCTCTAAAATACAGTGATTTCCATATAAACTGAGAATTTCAGTGCTTCATACCTTGACAGCAACAAGAATCTTTTCCTGTTCAGATGACAAGTTATAGCATTCAGCGAGGAACACCTTCCCAAAAGCCCCCTCTCCAAGTTCTCTCTTCAGGACTATATTGTGGCGTTTAATGTGCTGCACAACTATTGAGAGAAGCACAGATTGATTGAAGAACATGACACATAAAATTGTATTTTTACTTTTTTTTTTTTGCTAAAATCTGCTTTGCCATTTAAAGAAGAGATGAGTTTTATTAAGACAGCTGGCAGGAGTAACTTGCCACTAAAATTTGAGGTGTTTGTGGTATGTGTATATTGAAAATGTGTATTCATCTTCTAGACTTAATAATGTTTAATGTGCTATGGCAACACCACTTACAGGTGTCTGGTTTTAGCACGTTGCTAGGGTTGCGGAAATACTGTGGGTTTTCGATGACTGGGATCTTGGTCATGCCAATGATAACAGCATCTGGACCCATCTCAGAGGACGATGGTGTGTTGTTGCCATTGGAGACGTGATGGAGAGGGCTGGCTGAGTCGTCATCATTACTAATTACTGATGAAGAACCTGTCATATGGAATGGAAACCAAATATTGCATAAGAAGTTATATATATACATGCAACACATGTTGAATTATTAAGTGACGATTGTGTATTCAAGTATCGTAGACGTAAAACTTGCAAAAATATATAGTGTATGTGTATATGTATATATGTGTGTGTGTGTATATATACATACACACATACATACACACAACATTGTATATATACATTATATACTGTATATATATATGTGTGTATAGATAGATAGATACATAACAGGCTAAGTTACCAACCCCTTTAACCCTTTAACGTCCTGCTCAACCGTTTGGTAGAGGTGTGTATTTTGAAAACTGGGGGGTCTATTTAAAAAAAAACACCAATTGTTTTTATTAATGCCCCAAACATATAAAAAAAGAAATAAATAATTTTTCCTTTGCTTTTTTCTTGGTGAGGACATTAAAGGGTTAACATAGAGACATAAAGGTCATTGTGAATACACCCTGGATTTAACTGACTCTCAAAACAGATGTTAAAAACAACTTATTTCGTATAAGTTTTAATTAAACTAAGTCTTAAACATTATATAAGCCGTTGTTCTTATCACAGGAATCTTACTTTCATTAACTAATGAATTTGTTTTCAGAATCATTAATATTAATTACTTTATCTTTTAAATTAACTTAATGAACATTAGATAAAGGTCCCTCATAGAAGTAATTATAGAACAAAAGTGGGTATAATACATATCATTTATCATACATCGGTATAACAAGCACAAATGATAAAAATAATTTGAGTCTAATTTGCGAGAAAATCATGGTTGAGAATTCTCATTTCATTACACAGTTTGTACACTAGACCATCTGTAATTTAAAATATTATTGCAGTAGACAGCAGATATTTATCAACTACTTATATAATAGTCATTCATTCATTCATTATCTCCCGCTTTATCCTCTATTTAGGGTCGCGGTGGGGTTCCCCATGCCCATCCAGGGGAGAACGTCTCGGGCGCTGGGCAGATAGACCCAGGACAGGGCGCCAATCCATCGCTGGGTACACACTCACACACACTCTATATGGGGCAATTTAGAGAACTCAATTGACTTGATCCATGTTTTTGGACTGTGGGAGGAAACCGTAGAACCCGGAGGAAACCCACACGGACACAGGGAGAACATGGAAACTCCACCCAGATGGGGATTCGAACCGGGAATCCCTAGCGCTGAGAGGCGAACGTGCTAACCACTAAGCCACCGTGCCGCCCTTACTTATATAATAGTATTTTTTAAAATTCATCTATGATACAAGGCTTACCTTTCAAGCCGAACTTTGAGTTTCTACCATACTTTAGAAAAATCAGCATTAATATGCACCCAGTCAGTGCAACCCCAGCAATTCCAACCACAGCATATACCTGCAAAAAGTAAGCAATATGTTTATTCTGTTGTAATCAGGTTTTCTTACATTTATTATACCCATAAACATGTGATAATATCAAAGACAATTCCTTGTTTTTAATATTTCTTTAGCACATTCAGAAACATTTGATTAAAAAATACACTTACAGCAACTTTCCCCTTCTGTTCTCCAATAATTTCTAGAAAAAAATATATAAATGAATTTCAAATTTAAATTAAATATTAATTGCAAACATAGAAAGAATGTTCATGATATTTTTAAACATACCTGGTGGGTCACTTGTGTCTGAAGAGTGAAAAAGACCATAAGCAACAGAATGTTATAGTTTTATATGACATTTTTATACACATGTTGTAATGTGACAAAAAAAGGGTATTTTTACTGTAAGAAACAAACAATTATGACAAAATAAAATCATTAGGGGTGAAAGTTGTTACATAATATCTGTTGCTATTTTTTTTTCTAGCCATGTGGATAGTGACAGCATAGCATTGTGATCTGCCACAATGATTTCCATCATTCTGTGGTTGCACCTGCTGTCAATTATCATTCCTATTAAGTTTTGTTGTATAACTTGTGATCTTTTGCAAATTTTAGCCCTTGGCTCTGATTTAGAATCAGCAGTTGGTATTCTTTTTTTTGGCTTTTGGCTGGGTTTTTGCACCTTGAGCTTATTTCTTTAACTGTGCTAATGATCATGGTTAAGAGGCTAGTTTAGCCAAAACCTAGTTGCCCACGTTGCTGCCCATCTAATAAGCATGCAGGTCTGGAGTCTGGTTTCTGCTGCTTCAGCAGCCTCCTTGAGTGGTGCTCCTTCCAAACAGTTGGGGTAGACAAGAATTCTCCCAAGTTCAGTTTGATCTGATCAATTTCAGTTTGATCTGATCAATTTCAGTGTGATCGGGTTACAAGCGCATCATGTAAAGCCATGCATGGAATGTGTACAAACACTGAGGTATTTCATATTACTATCATTAAGTTTATCTTTATATAATAATTTGTCTATTGTGGTTTTCTGTGTCATGCGATTGGGATCGTACCATGCCCCATAAATGTCATTGCTCTATTATGATATTTTGCCTATGATACAATATTACTGTGATCATTTACATTTTACAATTCAACAAATATTGTAAATTTTTTTAATCCTGGAAAAAACAAAGCAACCAGAAGAACAACCAATAGAACCAACAACCCATATCAGCACAACACACAGCTATGTTCACGCTATATTGCACTGCTGCGAATCATAAACCATACAAATAATACCAGCTCTGTGTAGATTCTGTGGTGGGCCATGATCATTAGATACCGCTAAAAAGGGAACTAACAAAGTATATGAAGAAACTACTGGACTTTACTTTGTAATTGTTGACTATATCACATATACCACAATACTTTATAAAAAGTTCATAAAATATCAAGCTGAAGCATATAGCAACTCTCCACCTATTTCATTCATTCATTATCTCCCGCTTTATCCTCTATTAGGGTCACGGTGGGGTTCCCCATGCCCATCCAGGGGAGAACATCTCGGGCGCTGTCTCCACCTATTTAATCTTTATTAATCCTCTAATATCAACTGATATACCAAGTTTGAAAATTTCTGCTGGAAATTTGTGGCTTGCAGGCAAAATCAGGCAACCAAGCAATTAGTCATGAAAATGCCTGTTGGCATGTGACATGTGAATTGCAATTTGCAAAATGAGGACAAAAACTTTTGGTTAATTAATGTGTGCTTACCATATATGATCCCATCTGAAAAAAAAATATTATCACAGTTAGAACACTATCACTGTTTACACAATATGCATTTTAGCCTCACAAAAAGCCTCGGCAAATTAAATGTGAACCCACCTTCTCCTGAGGGTTCCACATCAGGGATGTGCATAAAGTGTGCAGTCACGTTCCTCTGGTCCTCACCAAACTGATTAGTTGCCACAAGCGTGTAAATGCCATTGTGGATGTGTGTGGGGATATCCAGCTGTAGGCAGCCATGGTAGGTGCTCCCTGTTTCCTCATGAATCTGAGTTTTGATGTACTCCTGCTCCTTCAGTGGTTTGCCCTTGTGGTACCAGCGCAACTCTGGTTTAGGGTTTCCTATTACACTGAATGGAATGCACCAATCCTGGTTGCGTTCAGGCTCATACAACTCCACAATGGTTGGAGGAACTGACATCCAGAAATGGGATGTTAGTAGGTCAGGGAAAAGGTCAGGACAGGTCAGGAAGAAAAAGAATGGAGGAAAAGTAGACAAACCCGGATTGGTAAAGGTGGAAAATTCAAAGTAAATTGGTGTGGATTAGCATTACAGAAAGGGAAAGTACAGAGGGGCAACTTGGTATAGGAATTAAGTAAAATAGCAAAGCTTAACAGGTCAGTAAACAAACTATTATTTAAAAAAAAACAGTAGTAGTGAAACAGTAGAATTATATCTAATTTGTTACACTAAGTAAAACACAAACAAATGATAATGATAATAATAATCCTGACATATGTATCTTAAATTTAAATAACACTAATCATAAATAGTGTTAAGGCACAATTGTAAAAATCACATTTAGCAAGTACAGTAACTGACTACTAAAAGATCCTCACTCTGTATGTCTATTTTTAAGGTGATACAGACATACACATAATATACATATACAGACACACAAACCAAAAATTCCAAGCTGTGTTCTTACAAAGTATGTCAAGGAAAACAGAGGCCCCATTTCCTCCAACGATATTTTCAGCAGTGCATATGATCTCTTGGCCATTGTCACTAGGAGAAAGGTCTCTCAGGGTCAACTTGGAGTGCAAGTTTGATGTATTCATCTGTATACAAATACAAAATGATGGAAGAAATAATTTTTATAGTTAAAAAATGTATAACCTACACTGGCAGCACTGATACATAAATACATTCACAGATAGTTTTAAGGCAGCTGTTAATGTGTTAGCAGCCAAAAATGTTTAATGACAACTGCTTGAAGACATTAATCCCATCAGTTAACTTGATGGCCTTCTTGTGTGTTAATGTGTATGTTTCACTGCACATATGGGTTAAATTTTAATTTGCTTATCAGTCAGGCTGTTTTCTAAAATGTCTTATTATAATATTCACACTTATTACATTTCCTTTTATCATTAGGTTCACCTTGTGCTGATTGTGTGCAGGCCAATTATATTTGGATTTGATGTTATATTTGATGTTTGGATTTGTGTTATATTTTGTCTTTTAGATGTTGTTACATCTAAATGTTCTGAAGATCACCATTTTCCTAATGATAATTTTGACATATGTATAGGAAGCTTTTTGTTGTTAATGCTGAAATAGAATTTTTTGGCTATGAGCATGAGCTAATTCTAAACTTTTTTACCAAATTTAAAAAGTCCATATACTGTAGATCAAATAAGACCTATGGGGTTAATTATAAAGAGTTTTCGTATTTAGAACTATAAAACTACTTTACAAACTACTTTACAAATTTACAAATGAGATTGGAAAAGGCTTTATTTTATTGTATTGTACACAATGTTGAACACAAATACTTTTACTAATGGGGATTTTCTAAAGTATTTTTACCTCGTGTCCTGTTGTAAGTACTGGGTGATCAATGGATTCCAGACTCCAAGAAAGTACTGGAGCAGGAGAACCTGAAGCACTACAGAACACTTCAGCATCACTACCTGCCATCTGTTTTACAGTGGTGGGAGCAACTTCCACTCGAGGATGTTCTGACAAGTAAAGCACATAAATGTTATTATGTAAACAAAAACAGCAGGAAAAAAGGTTTGATAATTCTACAGTGTAGCTGGTTTTCTCCATAACTACTGACTTGTGGTGTTCTCATTTGTAGGTCACTTTGCATAAAAGCGTCTGCTAAATGACTAAATGTAAATGTAAAAACCTGTTCCATATTTTAACTTTAAAATTTTAAGATAAAGATGTATGTATGTGCTTCTGAGTAAAATAGGCCAAACCACACAATGCTAAATAGTAAGTTTTTATTAGCTCTTTTAGAACATTCCCATTAAAATTTCTCGGGAATTAAAATTACTTGGGAGCAGGACAGCAGCAATAACATAAATGAATATGACCCACAGAATAGTATAGAAGTGGAAACTAAGCCAAGATAGTTCTAGTGGCTTAATTTATTAATCAAATTCTTGCTAACCAATTACTTACTGAAAGGTGTAATATTTTGCTGTTTTGGGTTTGGCCTTACAATTTTTTTCATTCGTAAAGACATCAAAATGTCCTAATTCACTATTGATGGGATAAGATTCTCTCATTACCACATGATGGGACGGTAACTTTGGAGAGGGTCATTATTCTACCCCCCTGTAGACACTGGACTTCTGCCTGCTCACTCTCATCCAGCCATTCTTTAATCCACATATTTGCACATATACACGAGAGTGGGTTTCCGGCCAGCAGTCTGTAAAGTTAGAAGATTAGGCTGCTATAAAAATGTAAATCCTCAAACTTGACTATCTAAGCACAGGCTGAAAGAACTACAATGTCAAAACGTTCCAAACAATCACATATGTAATGGAAATGGCGTGTAGTGAGTGGTGTGGGGTGTGGATGTGTGCTAGGTGCTACTTTGCAACAAGGCACTTACAAAGTTGACATGTTTGAATTTCGAATTGCAGTCCATGACATTGTTGACAATCTGTTGTCTCTGAGATTCCTTAGAAAACAGAACAACAATGCTTAAAACACCTTTTTCATTATTTTCTTTAGCCATATTATATGCTATCATATTTAAATACAAATACAAACTTCACTGCATTTCAAAATTAAATGTACTATTTTCTGTATCACTTTAATTTATTTTTAAAATATAAAATGTACAAAATTAATTATTAAATAAGTTTTAAAATCCAACACTTAAGAACTAGTTATATTTTAGATGTCTGAACTGATTGTTCCCTTTAAATTTCTGACATGGTTGAATTTCATTAAATATTCAAATAATGTAATTATTCATTCATTCATTCATTCATTATCTTCCGCTTTATCCTCCATTAGGGTCGCGGTGGGGTTCCCCATGCCCATCCAGGGGAGAACGTTTCGGGCACTGGGCAGATACACCCAGGATAGGGTGCCAATCTATCGCTGATAATGTAATTAATCACCAAAAATCAAAGCTAAAGAAAATTAAAAATAGCTGCACCGTCAACAAATGTAACATTAATAGGCTGTTTACACAATTATGCTTCAGTATAATCATTAAGTATCATTACTATTAATTTCATATATAGCAGGACTAAATCATTCATTTTACTTTGAACCTTTAACTACAATTTGCTAATAGAGTTAGTAAGTTTTCTTTTTAGTAAGTTGTCTATTACATGGCATTGGGTATTTTCTGAATATGAATACTTCGCTCAATGTTTTAGTGATAAAACAAGAAAACAACTTTTTCGCAACCTGTTTGTAAAAGTGCATAATGGCATAAATGAAAGGCATTTCTAAAGATCTCTAAATATGTGTAGCTGATGCTCATCAAACTGGAAAACATTATAAAATCATCTGAAAAGTTTAAACTCCACAGTCAAACTATTATAACTAATAATAATAACTAATAATAACTGATTAGACAGGACAGCTTGCCACCATAAATAGACTGTGGATTGGTAGAGGCTAACTTCTTATAGTTTTGTAACCTTTTAATGCAATCCAATGAGCTTAAAGAACCTTTTGTTTTGAAATCCTCAGCATTTGTCTCAGAATTCATATTTCATTCATTCATTCATTATCTTCCGCTTTAGTAGTATATCTTCCTATAGTAGGGTCGCGGTGGGGTTCCCCATGCCCATCCAGGGGAGAACGTCTCAGGAGCTGGGTAGATAGACCCAGGACAGGGCGCCAATCCATCGCTGGGCACACACTCACTCACACAGACACACTCTATATGGGGCAATTTGGAGAACTCAATTGAATTGATCCATGTTTTTGGACTGTGGGAGGAAACCGGAGAACCCGGAGGAAACCCACGCAGACACTGGGAGAACATGGAAACTCCACCCAGATGGGGATTCGAACCGGGAATCCCTAGTGCTGAGAGGCGAACGTGCTAACCACTAAGCCACCGTGCCGCCCCGCTGGTAGATATTTGTTTTTTTTTAAATAAAACAGAGAAGCCACTCACACCTGATCATCACCCTATTGTTTGAAAACACCTTATCTTTAAATCATCCATTAATACATTTGCCACTCATATATGTAATAGGCGGCATGGTGGCTTAGTGGCCTCTCGGCACTGGGGCTTCCCGGTTAAAATCCCAATCTGGGTGGAGTTTCCATATTCTCCCCGTGTCCGCATGGGTTTCCTCCAGGTTCTCCGGTTTCCTCCCACAGTCTAAAACCATGGGTCAAGGTCAACTGAATTCACCAAATTGCCCCATATAGAGGCAATTGTGTGTCTGTGTGAGGAAGTGAGTGCCCAGAGATAGATTGGCACCCTGTCCTGGGTGTATCTGCCCAGTATCTGAAATTTTCTCCCCTGGATGGGCATGGAGAACCCCCCCCCCCCACAATTGATGGATGGATATATGTAATATTGGATCGTTTTCTAAATAAATAAATAAATGAACAAGTATAATATTGTTGTCTTATTCCATTAATTTTGTTTTCTTTATGAACCTTAAGAACTTCACATTACCTTAGCTGTCTAATGTTCACAGATTTTGGATTAAAACATTTAAATTAAACCGTAAGTGGCATGAAAAGATATACTTACAGATACTGAAGTCTGGCATTATTGACAAAAGCTGAAGCAGATACAGATGTCAAACGAGTGTTGATTATTGTTCTGTATTGGACAAAGTTGTGATGTTATAATAAAATAATTAAAAATAAAATGACTTAATTGTAACATTATAGATCTACGACATGTAAGTAGATGATACTTAATAAACACTCACAAATTCCTGAGATTTGTGTAAAATTTCAAGGTGTCATCTGAGAGGGAACGGAGTCTATTTTGATTTGCAATGTATCTGAAACAAGACATAGTGGCACAGCATTTGGTGTTTTGAAAATCATAAAACCACTGGAATAAAGCGACATGATTGCACCTTACTCGCCTAAAGTGGCTCCGCCAAGCCGTTGTCATGGAAATCTAGTGACATATTTGCGTAGGCACTGATGTCTATTGTTCTGAGCACTTTAAACTACACAACCAAGCATTTTCCAACAAAAACGTAAAAGGGGCCGGCGATTGCCTTGTTTTTTAGTCAAGCGTTGTCATTTGATTTATTTTGCATATCAATACGCGTCGTGTCGGTTGTGCAGAAGGGCATCTTGTGGGCTATAGGATGTTTTTTTTATTGCTGAGCTCATCAGATTGTAATCGTCGGTATTCTAGCCGTCATTATCCATGCAGTCCAATATATTTTAAATAGGTTAATATTAGGTAGTATTAACTTGACGGCTAATAGACGTGACCGACTGTGCATAGTGTATAACGTCAGCGATTCAAAGCGTAATCCACCCACGTCGCACTGTGCTTTTAATTTCTTTGTGATCTATGGTTATATGTTGCTATTACTGCAGACATTCTCAGTCATATTGGCTGTTAGAAATGTATGTAATATTATTTACCATGCCACCCACCCCTTACAGATGCACACACGCGCAAGCGCGCACACACGACCGTGCAGGTTTATGATAGGTACACACCGACATAAATAAACGTTGAAAAGTCAGCATTTTACAATACACACATTCCATCCTGATTAAAAAAAAGACGGATGGAACACATCAAACATCCTCAGTCTAATGTGTTGCCTTAATAGGAGGATAATAAATGGCATAGCATATCATCCATACCATACGTACACATTGTACAGCCACTAGTTCTACAATCCATCCTCCTGTAGGCTGCTATACATCCAACCGAAAGATGTTGGCGGTGGAATCGGGGGATTCTGATGCCTCCTGTCTGTAGCGCGACTCGTCTCTTTAGGCAAATCATAGCCCAGGATACTTACATGTCGGTGATGTTCTCCATATCGATCTCCGGCACCAAGATGGGAAAATTCTCAATCCCTCGCTCTTGATCGACACACGTAATTCTGGACGCATTACAAAAACAAGATGCGGGACAAGAAGTGCTCAGCTTTAGAAAGCTCATCAAAACTCCATAAAATCCCCAGCAAGTCATTCCAACAACCACTGCGACCATGTTAAGTTCCCGCAGGCAATGCCTCAGCGCTCGGTGAAATTAGCTCGTCGTTGTCGGCGATAAAGGATTGGAATTCAACAAATCCGCTCAGCAGGATAAATCGAGATGCCGTGGCTGATGTGAGATGCGCAAAAACCTTCAGCGCGTGATGAGGTTGTCATGGCGTGGCTTTCTGCGGGCTCCGCAGAATGGTGGGCATACACCATATATATTGCCGTCGCATTTCAGTGTGGCAGGACGCTCGCCCTCTTGTCAGTGCGAATTCGTAGCGTCTTTGCCTTTTCGCTACCAAAAAAAAACCCCCACAGTTCAAATGTGGAGTGGAATATGATTGGCACCGACTGACTCGTCGTGCAGCAGAGGATCCAAAAACGCTTGGCTGACGGCGATACAATCCCGCCTCCTGTTTAGCCTCGCCGTTCGTCTAACTCCGTTATTCCCAGCAAGCTCGTTGTTGTTTTGTAACTAAAACTGGGCGAAAAAGCGAATGGGAACGATGTGTTCAGTCTCGTTTTCTGCTATTTACACCGCGGCTGCGAATTCTAGGCTTTCCCAGGTCTTTACTTCAGGGTGGGCGGACTGATGCCAGAGCAGAGCAGACCAGAGCAGAGGTGTCGCGGGCCGCACGCTGGAAGCGACGTAGCTGGTGTCTAAGCTGCGTTTTGTTAAACCTTGCTCCCGTCTTAGATCATTTGACTGGTTTTATATGTGTCTTTGAATTCAATTGAATGTTCGACCTTCGATAATAACATAACCTCCCACACAAAATACAATCAGACTAATTCCCAGCACGTCTCTACTGACAGGCTTAGACTTTGTGCAGATCATTGAAAATTTCTCTAAATGAGACACCAAAATGCCATGCTGGTAATGTAAATGTGTCTGTCCTGACTTTAAGGAGCTTTAATTTAAAGCTGGTCACTTGCGGGCGGCACGGTGGCTTAGTGGTTAGCACGCTTGCCTCTCAGTGCTGGGGATTCCCAAACTGGGTTCGAAAAAAAAGTTCCAATCCCAATCTGGGTGGACTTTCCATGTTCTCCCCGTGTCTGCGTGGGTTTACTCCGGGTTCTCCGGTTTCCTCCCACAGTCCAAAAACATGGATCAAGGTCAATTGATTTCTCCAAATTGCCCCATATAGAGTTTGTCTGTGTGAGTGAGTGTGTGCCCAGTGTTTGGGGTGGCGCCCTGTCCTGGGTGTATCTGCCCAGGGCCCGAAACGCTCTCCCCTGGATGGGTATGGGGAACTAGTAAAGGATAAAGCCGTAGATAATGGATGGATAGATGGATGGATGGCTGGTCACTTGCGCTAAATAAAAAGACCATCAAAAAGTGGGTAAATAGAACAACAGTGTAAACAACAGTTACTAGATTTAGAATATGGGGTATCAGAGTTAAATAGCATGGTGCAATTTGTACATATTTAAGACTGTGATGGAAGTATTAACTTCTGCTTAACCAAAAACAACTTTTTTTATCCTAAAGTTTTTTGCTGTGCAAAACAATTATTAAAAAGCTAATGTTCTAAACTAGTAGTGAAACTGAAAAAAAATTGGTATAAATTAAATTAATTTATTTACACACAAATGTGGTTAGTTCTCGGCAACATACACACAATTTTTTGTGGGAGTTGGAATGTACAGGGATTTGGAATAATTTGTGCCACCTTTCTCACACCAACATTTTTTATCAATTAATTAATTAATTTAATTAGTTTGACAACAAAGTAAAGAAACAATTTCATTAATTCTCTTATACCTATTTCAGATCTTAGCCAATTTTATTTGGCATGTGATGCTGTTCATAAAGAGCTTGTATAGCAAACACAAAAACAGTTATGACATGTAGCTGTATGCTGTTCTCTTTAGCAGTGAGCAGAAAGCTGGACATAGTCATCCTGACTACAGACAGTTGTGTATTATTGTCTACCTTGTTAAAGATAGGCCAGGTGCCATTGTTTTACACAATGTTGGTTGGAGATGTTTTTGTTGCCTGGAAATGAAAACTTTTATTTTTATAACCAATTTTAAAATTGTCCACAACATAAATGAGACACAGACAGGATAGGCCCATCAAGACATGAGTGCCATAAAAAATGTATCTGTGTTGAAAACCCTTATCCACCTTAGCCAGCTACATTGAGCAAGCCCAGACCGCAAGGCATCCAGCATGGTGCTGAAAAAAATATACTCAGAGTGGAGAAGTTGTATATATACTATTTTATATCAATAAAAAATAAGAAAAAATTGTAATAAAATGTGAGTAAAATTTAAGTTGGTATGTGTAAGATATGTTTCCTCAGAGGTGACTCCACCATCTTTTTGGTTTCTAAAATTTCGGACTACTCTCCTAAATTGAAAATGTAGGACAAAGAAGATGATTGAATAAATAATAATTATTCATTTTATTTCAATTGTCTTTTCAACACATTAGTAAAATGCACATAATAACATTCACCTCAAAATAAATTACATTTCTTTGAATGTAAGTTTTTCCATTTGGTTTGAAAATAGCCACAGACCCAATTTCCCTAACTGGGTTTCACAGGAATATAGCCCGGCATGGAGCTGGTTGATGAGATCAAATTGTATTGAGTGGGTTTGTGAGGCTAAAGTAAATCAGAGAGATAAGTGGGAGGCAGTCTGTTTAGAGCCTTTTAAATGAAAAATAAAACTGGCAGCAAGAGGAAGTAATAAGGAGTGAAGGTTATATGATCTCAGGGCTTAGCCTGAGTTAACACCCTGGCAGCTGAATTTTGTACATGCTATATCTGATCAAAAGACTTCCCTGGCAAGGCAGAGGAGAATTACAATAATCTAGACAGTAAGAACAAATGGATATATAATGTTTAAACTACAATATTTGCAGAATATAGGAAATATAAGAAAGCTTTTATTTTATGAAATATTGTGACTGTAACCGGCCAGAAAGATACTCAAGCATCACAATTCATGATGAAGAAAGGTCTACATTTTTTCAACAGATTCTAATTGACAAATTTGGTTTTATTGTTAAGAGTCTTATGTTTATAAAAACAAGAGAATAACATTTGGGAGTTAAATAGACATCAGTCATATAAAATTGAATAAGAAGTTCCCAAATAAAATGACTTTTTCAAATACACTCTATATAGTATGGCATACAAATTATGATATATAAGTAGTATAATTAACACTATATACTGAATTATACATTTTTAGCTGAACTTGGGCAGCTGTTCATCACTCATTTACCACAAACAATGAATTAGAAAGAATTGATATGCTAAATTATATCAAGATAATTTTATTGATTGCTTGAGTAAGTGATTATTTGAGTGACAATGAAGTAACCACAATTCACAAATCACCATGCCTTTGGATTGTGGAAGGAAATCAGTGTTTCCAGTGGAAACCCATGCAGGCATTGGAAGGATATGCTAATTTAAATATCCCAAAAGAAAATATATTTTTCCATCAAACCCAGCTGTTAAACCCATGACTTTCTTGCTGTTAGACAAGCTCACTAACCATCTTCACTCTATCGAATAAAGATGAGAACTAATAAAATAAAAATTGAAATCTGTCCTGAATAAGCTGCACATAACACATTAACCATCTACAGCTGTTTAGCTTGTACAACAAAATTAAAAATGCTTGTTTATACATATATACATAAATAAATACATACATTGTTCATACATACACTCTCTTTAACAAGTCTTTTATTAGTAATGTTTATTATTGAAGAATATATAAAAATGCAACTGTCCAGTATATTAACGATTAAATAGACTACAATAGAAGTATAAGGCTGGCATGGCTGCTTAGTGGTTAGCAGAAATTGCCTTTCAGTGCTGGGGCTCCAGTTTCAAACTCCTGATCTGGGTGTAGTTTTCATGTTCTTTCCGTGTCCACGTGGTTTTCCTTCGGGGTCTTGTCACAGCAGACACTAATATAAAGACAGTAAAACTTCCTGAAGAGGTCGCTTGTCTATTACAGCAAACTGTTTTAGTAAAGTAAAATATCAGATGCACAAATAATATTTGTCAGTCATTTTGCTGTATTTTATCTGTGTCCTAATAATAGTCTACTTTAAAGTGTAAAGTGTTTATTGGCACAAATGACATACAGCAACAGTTAACTTAATTACAGCTAAAAAAAAGCGCACTTACATTATGTTGTTCAGTGTAATAATAATAAAAAATAATTGTTACTTTGTTAAATAAAATAATAAATAATATATACTGTTTCTATTATATATAAGGAAGTATTTTGGTATGAAAAGACATTTTTATACATTTTAATGAGTTTCCATGTTCTCCCCGTGTCTGTGTGGGTTTCCTCCGGGTTCTCCGGTTTCCTTCCACAGTCCAAAAACATGGATGAAGTCAATTGAATTCTCAAGATTGCCCCATATAGAGTGTGTTTGTGTGAGTGAGTGTGTGCCCAGCGATGGATTTGCGCCCTGTCCTGGGTCTATCTGCCCAGCGCCCGAGACGTTCTCCCCTGGATGGGCATGGGGAACCACACCGTGACCCTAATAGAGGATAAAGCGGGAGATAATGAATGAATGAATATATATATATATATATATATATATATATATATATATATATATATATATATATATATATATATATATATATATATATATATATTCCTGGTATATCTGGTATTTAGACCAGATATGTAAATTCATGTGCCTTATACTTGAACAAACGTGATTTTTAAATTAGTGGTTAGCACGTTTGCCTCTCAGAGCTAGGGATTCCCGGTTCGAATCCGCCTGGGTTTCCTCCGGGTTCTCTGGTTTCCTCCCACAGTCCAAAAACATGGATCAAGGTCAATTGAATTCAGCAAATTGCCCCATATAGAGTGTGAGTGTGTGTGCCCAGCTATAGATTGGCGCCCTGACCTGGATGTATCCGCCCAGTATCTGAAATGTTCTCCCCTGTATGGGCAGATACAGTTACTGATTACAGTTACGTTTACCCCCCCCCCCCCCCCCCCCCCCGCGACCTTAGTAGAGGATGAAGCGGAAGATAATAGATGGATGGATGGATGATCGTGCACACGTGCGGTGTAAATACGCCAGGGGGCGCCAATCGGGTGAGCACACAGTCGCATGTGCAGCGGGGCTGCAGCCGCTTCGTAGTAACGTCCGGTCGCGCGCCGTTACGTTCATAACACAACGGAAATAGCCGCAACAAGAGAGACTGCACTGTGACACCATTCTAAAGCCGTCAGTAAGGTCAGACATTTCGTTTGCAGGTTTACTGTCACTGTCACCCGAATGTTTCACATGTACATTTGCTCTCCTGAAGGTGTCGTCGCTCCGTTTCTTTCTCCTGAGCGACTGCTGACAGAACAAGTGCTTGTTTACTTCTGTGTTGCTAACTCAGGCTTTAGCTAGCTGAAGTGTTCGGTCATCTTTAAGACTGTAAAGCATCGAAACACCTCCGTTTAATACTTTACATTCAGTATGGATGTCGTTTATTATTTTTTACTTAAGTTTGTTTGTACTGTGCGAATGTCATTGTCCCTGAAGCGTGTTTTTGTCTCTGAATCTCGAATTCACATCGACTGGCTTCGTAGATCGTCCCTTGAAAGCATTCATTCATTCATTCATTCATTATCTCCCGCTTTATCCTCTATTAGGGTCGCGGTGGGGTTCCCCATGCCCATCCAGGGGAGAACGTCTCGGGCGCTGGGCAGATAGACTCAGAACAGGGCGCCAATCCATCGCTGGGCACACACTCACTCACACACTCTACATGGGGCAATTTGGAGAATTAAATTGACTTGATCCATGTTTTTGGACTGTGGGAGGAAACCGGAGGAAACCCACGCGGACACGGGAATACCTAGCGCTGAGAGGCGAACGTGCTAACCACTAAGCCACCGTGCCGCTCCCTTGAAAGCAGATTTATGAAATCATGGAAATAAAATTACGATCAAAGTTACACGTGTTTTCAACGTGTAATTTTATGCAGATGTTGGTACTTTAATAAAAAAAAAGTGAAGTAAATATACTATTTAGGCTTTTCTCACCATATAGTTCAGTGTCATTCATTACAAACTTCAAACCGCTTTTCAAAACTCTCTAAAACATTCACAATTCAAAGCTTTTATTGTCATATACACATATAGAAACATGTTTCCCTGTGCAATGAAATTCTTATGTTGCCGTCCGCCCTGGATGAGTAAGAAAAGTAAATATAATAATAGTAATGAAAATATAAATATATACAATTTGAAATAAATCTTGTAGTTAGATAGAGAAATACTATCTGCAGAAATCCTTTAAACCTTTAAAATTTTGTCCCAAAGATGCTTCATACGGTTACGATCTGGAGACTGCGAAAGCCAGGAAAAGGAAAATAAACTTGTCATGTCGATGTCATGTATCCAATTCATGTGAATTTTGGGTCACTGTCCTGCGGGTACCATGGGGAGATGTACATAGGTAAAACCTAATGGCTAACGTCCATCCACAGGTATCATGGAACAGTCTGTCTATTTAAACTGAATTCTAACCTGTAAGACACGTTATTGCAATTTTTTTACATTAATTCGCCCATTGGAGTCCTGTCTTTTTGCAGGTTAAGGATGTAAAGATATCTTTTAACCATTTAGGAGACCAGGAGTCAGCTAGGAAATTGCAAAATAAGTGTCCTATTGACACATTGACTATATTCCAACTTTAACAAAATAAGTGCATGAACAAGATTAGAATGAGGATGGAATAAAATTTTGCATGGGCCATGAGGTGGAAGATGACTTTGCAAATGTGATTTTAATAGGTAAAACTTAAACCTGATGCCAAGGTTGGTTACTGGTAATAGAACGTAATGTGGGTTATACAATAGTACCGGTATTCTGACTCTTTTTTAGGAGCTAATATCAAGCAGAACTTCACGTTTGTTTAATTTAATTACAGAAACTTGTTTTATCCAGTCTTTTATTTTCTCAAGGTATGAGGCTAATGTTGCCGAGAAACATGGGGCAAAGGATCTAATGTTGGCTGATGACATAACCTAAGGGGAAGCATATACTGTAGATGGTGAACAGGAGCCATCTGAGAAATGATACTTGATGAAGTCTAAGTTGACAGGAAATGCAGATAACTTAATGTCTCTTAAAGATATATAACCACATCAGTCTGACAAGTATGATTGGAATCAATACAATGTAGATGCAGAAAAACCACAGATGTTGTAGAGATGATTGAGTGAGATTCTGTGGTCACTTATGTAGAAGGCAGCTGTCTGATCAAAGAGAAACCTGAATTAGCAGCAGTTTATTTGTAATACCAAGTAAAGCTATTTCTGTGCTTTAAAACTGTGGGACGCCTGACTGAGACTTCTCGCAATTGGTGCTGTGCTTAAAATGATTTTCAAGCCGGATAGTGATTACTTTTTAAAATCTTGTAAAGAAAGAGGAGATTGAAAAAATGACTGGAATTGGTAAGAGCTTTGTTTATTGTGATCAGTTCAGTTTTTAGAGCTGGTGGGAGTGTTAAATTATGGTAATCTGGATATTATACATTATATATATATCCATCCATCCATTATCTTCCGCTGTCGCGGGGGGTTTCCCCATGCCCATCCAGGGGAGAACCTTTTGGGCGCTGGGCAGATACACACAGGATAGGGTGCCAATCTATCGCTGGTCACACACTCTATATGGGGCAATTTGGAGAATTCAGTTGACTTTATCCATGTTTTTGGACTGTGGGAGGAAACCGGAGAACCCGGAGAAAACCCACACGGACACGGGGAGAACATGGAAACTCCACCCAGATTGGGATTCAAACAAGGAACCCCTAGCGCTGAGAGGAGAACGTGCTAACCACTAAGGCACCGTGCCGCCCACATTATATATATATATGTTGTTTACTATTGTAGTTCTGGAGGTTACAGTAGTAAACACTAGTTTAAGTTGGAAAACCTTCTGATCTTACAATTTATAGAAATTGCATTGTATATATGAATGATTCAATTATGTTGAAAATGCTTTGTAATTATTTCTTTTTTTATTTATTTATTCTGTGACACACACCATAAAACACACACACACTGTATTTGGCATATCTTTAATGGGATGTTAATGCTTTATGAGATATGTTTATATTACAGCTTCTGTAACAAGTTTTGATACAATGTACTTTACTATGTATTTTAGGAAGGCGCAGATGGTACACTGCAGAGGCGAAAACTCAAACCATAAAACTAAGATGGCTTCATAAGAAACATCGGTCAACATTGAGTGGAGCCTGATTAAAAAGAAACGTGGATTAAAACAAATTTGAGGGGAACTGCCACTTAAAATGGCTTTCCTTGATAATCCTACTATTATACTGGCTCACATCCGTCAGTCCCACGTAACCAGCGATGACTCAGGAATGTGTGAAATGGTACTGATTGACCAAGATGTGGACCTGGAAAAGTGCCACTTGATTTCAGTGTCTTCGGGAGTTGGATCAGTTGGGGGTTTGTTAGCGGATGGAAGTGTAGGAGATGGACTGGCTTTTGACCTCTCTCAATCCATGGACATTACTTCAAGTTGGGATTTTGGCATCCGTCGTCGCTCCAACACAGGTGATTGTCTTAGTAACTAAATTATATAGTTTACAATGGATAGCAGTAAGTCATGGGTTTGATACCTTGGTGAACAACAAGTGTGGTGTTTGTATGTTTCCTTCAGGTATGTCTGTCTGGGTAAGCAGAGTGCTTAGGGCCAATAATAAAAAATCTGTAATCTCTTTTAGAAAAATTATTATCTAACCTTCAACAAATAGATTGTTGCAGCACTGCAATAACCAATAGCACTACCTACGATCCTCCAATTCCAGCCCTGAATTTTCCTTTGGGATCAATCTATCTTTCTGTCTGTCAATCAGTCATTAAGTCATGTCTTTATTTACAGGGGAACATGACCAATCTTTTTTATAAGTGAACCAAGGTTAATTTACCTAGTCTGAATTTCTACCTCTTGTTTTATTTTTTATAAACTTAAAAACCTTACATAACACATGTAGTAATCCAGTAATGCTCTTTACTAAATTATATTGTTACCTTTAGTATTAACCATTGCTTCTATTTTAAAGCTCAGAGATTGGAAAGGATGAGGAAGGAACGACAGAACCAGATCAAGTGTAAAAATGTTCAGTGGAAAGAAAGGACGTCTTCTCAAACAGGTGCTTTTCACTCAATAATTTTTAATATTTAAGTTGAATGAGAAATGCTCTTAGAATTTTATCATATGTTACATTGACAAAACATTCTAACAATCATCTATGTTTTTTACTTTTTTGAATTTCTATAACAGAAGATGTAAGCTCCCTTTTTGACAAGAAGGACTTTAAGGACAAGGTTCGAAGCGCAGGACTTAAATCCACCCTCTCTTTGCGCCTAGAGCAGTGTCCTCATCAGCTCAATAACCCCTTTAATGAGTACTCCAAATTTGATGGCAAGGTATATATTTGTTTATGTGTAGCTTATTGTAGTAGCTTTGGTAGGGAAGAATATGTACATTGATGTGTTATGAATATCAAGATGTGGTCATTCATGTTAATACTTGATAAATGTCATAAATATTTTAGTTTCTGTAGATTAAGTATTTACTTGTGGTGTGAAATATTAAAATACCTTTTCGAAAGCCACTTATCACTTATTTACAACTTTATTTTTGTGCAGGGCTGTGAATCTAATCAACATTTTCATAAATTCAATATCTAATGGCATTTGGCAGCTTTAGTATTTAGCTTTAATGAATAGACAATATGTGTAATGTATTTTATATGAGTTATAAATATTGTTATTTGTATGAACAGGGTCATGTAGGTACAACTGCAACCAAAAAAATTGATGTCTACCTCTCAATGCAATCTACTCAAGAGAAGTTGCATCCTATGACTGTGGTCACAATGGCTAATGCAAGGGTCCACGATCTAATCGGTCTCATCTGCTGGCAGTACACTAGTGAGGGTCGTGAACCAAAGCTCAAGTAAGGACAAAATAAGGATAATGTTTTACGCTTGAAAAATTGTGTTGCTACACACTTCATTAATTTGATTTATGCACATGTTAAACTATTTGGTTTTTTACTATTTTGGTTGGGGGGGGGGTGCAGTATCAAATAACAATCAGGTTTGATGAATTTACAGTGTAGTTGGTTTTCTGCATAACTTCTGACTTGTAATGTTCTCATTTGTAAGTCGCTTTGGATAAAAGCGTCTGCTAAATGACTAAATGTAATGTAAATGTATTTAAATTTTAAATCACACACAATAACACAGAGAACAAGAGCAGAAGAACAGAAATTAATTAATTAAAAATTAATAATACATCTTTCTTAATTTCAACAAATTATCAATGTATGCTTTATTACTGATACGAGTATGAGGTCCAACACTCCTTTTATATTAGTATAGTAAAACAACCTTGATGGATGCACCCAATACCACTAAGAGTTCCTAATGACAAGCCTCTTACAGACTCTAGAGGGAGACAGAGGCAGTCTGACAGGGACTAATGAACTTTAGAATCAGATACACTGCTGCATTACATCTTTACATAATTATCACTAAATTAAAACTAATATATATATATATATTGTGCCGCCTTATTTTAGACTTGATGGTTTACCTACATTTAAAGCTTCTCTAATGATGTGATGTTCTAATTCATGTCTCCATAGTGAGAATGTCAGCGCATACTGTCTTCATATAGCTGAGGATGATGGTGAGGTGGATACAGATTTCCCCCCTTTAGATTCAAGTGAGCCTATACACAAGTTTGGCTTTAGCACCCTTGCTCTAGTGGAGAAATATTCATCTCCTGGACTTGGACCCAAGCAGTCATTGTTTGTCAGAATGTAAGTAAATACTGAAATAATCTTCTGTTAAATTTGGGAAGTTATATTACAGAATTAATACTTATTACTTAAGTAGGGTATCTAAAATGTGTCAGGCTTTGACCGCTTTTTGCATTGACAACTATTGAAGTCTACTGTACTGTTCATTTGTTTTTTTTTAGTTTACTGTGATTTTATATTTGATGGTTTATATTGTCTCATGTTACAGAAATGCAGCACATGGTTTCTCCCTGATTCCAGTGGACAATTTAAAAGTAACTATGAAAGAGATTCTCCAGAAGGCATTGAAAAAAAGAAAGGGCTCTCAAAGGGGTCTGGTAAGTGTTTTAATCAGCCTTTAATAATATTTAAGAAAATTTCTGAATAGGAACATTTATACAGACTATTATTGGACATTGTTAACTCAGTTTAGGCTGTCTAAACCAGTCCTACAGTCATAAAAATTGTAATTCTACCATTATGTATTACATCTAATAATTGATTTGTTTAATACATTAATTTATCTGGACCCTTTTAAAATAAGAATAAAATTATTATATATATAATTATATATATGTAAAAAAAAAAAATTAGACCACAAATATAAAAAAAATACATTACAAGCGACTATATTTTCCCTTAATTTGGACCTTTGTAGATATTTGGTCAGGTATCCAGACAGTGGGATAAAAAAAGTTGTAAAAATTAATGCCAATTCAAAGCTGATTATTATTTCAATGTTGATAAAATAGCATGCATTGTGTCATTGCAGGTCCTTTGTATCGGTTGGAAAAGCAGATGGAGCCGAATGTTGCAGTGGATCTTGAGACCACATTAGAAAGCCAGGGCACAATGGAGTTCTGTCTTGTTCGAGAGAACAGTGAGTATTATTGTTCATAATATTTCATTTTCTTTTGCTGTTTAATTTGTTCATCACTCTCTTTTGAACTTTTGACACCCCCACCCTCTGCTCTTTTTCTTCAGGCTCCAGAGGAGAGGAGAGTTCAGAGGAAGATCCACCCATCGATATTAATACGGTGCAAGACATGTTAAGCAGTCACCATTACAAGTCCTATAAGATAAGCATGATTCATAAGCTCCGCTTCACCACGGAAGTTCAGCTAGGTATGACACTTTAAACAAGCAGGAATGTGCCATCAAATTGCTGTAATATGATGTGTATTAAGAACATTTGGAGATCATTAGTTGACTAACAGATATATGTGCTATTTCAGGGATATCTGGTGAGAAGGTGGAAATTGATCCGGTCACTAATCAAAAGTTTTGGATCCGACAGAAGCCTATCTCAATTGATTCAGATCTGCTCTGTGCTTGTGACCTTGTGGAGGAAAAGAGTCCAAGTTAGTATCTCAAATTTGTCTATGGAAGAAATGTAATGCTGTGAAGACCCCAAGTGGTGATGGTGCTTTATCATAGTTTTGCAAATGCAGTTACAGCCAGTGCTGTTCATATAATTAAATATAAGCAATTAGACACTGTTACTAATGACTTCTTAAATGACCAGTTACTTCATATTGAAGTAATACATTTTTAGAGAATGTTAAGTTCCAATCTGCTATCTACAACACCAGCTACATCAAAAAAAGCTTGAAAACCTGCCCATAACATGTGATGCTGATCAAAAACAAAAGTAATAAGCTAAGAGCAAATTTTAATTTAAATGTAAAAATTACGAGCGGCATGGTGGCTTAGTGGTTAGCACGTTCTCCTCTCAGCGCTAGGGATTCCCGGTTCGAATATTTGGGTGGAGTTTCCATGTTCTCCCTGTGTCTGCGTGGGTTTCCTCCGGGTTCTCCAGTTTCCTCCCACAGTCCAAAAACATGGACAAGTCAATTGAATTCTACAAATTGCCCCATATAGAGTTGTGTCTGTGTGAGTGAGTGTGTGCCCAGCGATAGATTGGCGCCCTGTCCTGGGTGTATCTGCCCAACGCCCGAGATGTTGTCCTCTGGATGGGCATGGGGACCCCCCCCCCCCATAGTATAGTACAGGATAAAGCGGAAGATAATGGATGGATGTAAAAATTACATAATTTACATTCCTACCAAAATTTATTTAATTTTTTGCCATATACATTGTTAATTATGGAAATTTGAACCTTTAAAATTTTCATTATTAGATTTTGGTTTCTGTTGCTTTAGATTATATGCAACACTATAATCGGGGTCAGTTAATATTTCAGTCAGCATGTCTTTGAACTATGGTAAGAAAGAAAGAAGTCCTCAGAGTAAACCCATTCAGGCACAGGGAGGACATGCACATCTTTTTTTTTTTTTGTTTGCCCTAACCAGGAATCGAATCCAGAACCATCTTGCTGTGAGGGGTTAGCTCTAACCTGTCTGTTCAACTGTGACTCCTTGACTAATATGTTATTTCTTGATCAAAATACTTAATTATTATATTGTGTACTACTTTTATGTCAAGTATTCCACTTTTACATTTTATTTTGTGTTTTTTTTTGCAGGTCATGCAATATTTAAGATTACATATCTTAGCAACCATGATTACAAGGTTGTTTACTTTGAGTGTGATGCTGCTACAGTCAACGAGATTGTGCTTAAGGTAATAATTCATCTCACACTTTACATGCCTTATTGCTGTATCTTTCATTCATTTAAAAAAATACTTTTAGCAAGAGATCGCGATTTAGAATGAATCACATTGTGTGTGTGTGTGTGTGTGTGTGTGTGTGTGTGTGTGTGTGTATAAGCGCTTCAGATACAGTGTTGTAAAAAAAAAAAAAAGCGCTGATACGTGATAAACAATTTTTTTTTTTTTTCAAACCTCCTGACACCCCTTTGACGTATTGAGCACCCCTGCTTTAGATCATTTGTATTTTATTAAACCTGTATTTAATAAAGCTGTTACACACAGGACACCCTGATAAATAAAGTCATAACTGGAACATTGAAATAAGATGAAAAAGCATTTCTTGGTAGTTATCATCTGAAATTTACGCCTAATGTGACTTTGTTTTTTCCAGGTCAACTACATTTTGGAGTCTCGTGCCAGCACTTCCAGAGCAGAGTACTTTGCCCAGAAGCAACGCAAGCTGAGCCGACGTACCAGTTTCAGTTTTCAAAAAGACAAAAAGTCAGGCCAGTAGCGCATGGAAACAGGAACACTGTGATTAAACAGAAGACATGAAGACTTGAATAAAAGAAAAATGTAGTAGTTTGTGATCTGCTAGCCCCAGTTCGTCTCCTTCATCCAGTGAGGGAAACGACCTGAAGTGGAGACTTGATGCAGAAGAACCGCCCTCAAAATGAGAGTAATGAAGTGTAACGAACTTTTTGTAACTTGCATAAACTTTGTTTCAAAAACTTGTACATCTTATCCAAATAGTCAACATTTACAAATGAGTTAAACAAAAGTTAATCTGGTCTACATGAACTTTTTGCCTCATCGGATTTGAACCCATGATCCAGAGAGCTGCTTTTTGTGCCAGAGCCTATTTGCCTTTCACACTGCACATCTTCAATGTCTACATTTGTTTGAAATAGAAGTAAAGGACACTTGCTCTGGTGTTATATCCAAGAAGTTACTGTATGTTGGCTGAACTTTTAATACATTAAGAAGTTCTAGTTCTTCTTTTCTTTATGTGAAAATAAGTAATGCTTGTGTCAAATTTTACATATGTTCCAGTTATATTGGAATATTACGAGCATATATTTTCTTTTATTATGGCCCACTGAGTAGTGACCCAGGTCCTTTCTGCATGAAAATGTCTTCTTGAGTTTTCTCCAGGGGCCCCGGCTGTTAAATAAACATATTGACCCTAGATGTGAATACAGTGGGAATTCCACACTCCTGGTTTTACTTTTATTCAAACAGATGGTCCACTTATTCCAAGGGTTAATATTGATCATGCGGAGTGTTTATTCATATCAAAAATGTTTCTCCTCAGGTTCGTGACTGTTAAGTTAGGGTGACTGGGTGTGATTCGCTACAGATGATGCAAGGCAAAGACATTTTTTGTGAGGTTCAGAGCAGAGCAGCATGAAGGCATTTTCAATGTTTTAAGTAATGTTTAAATATTGTTAAGAAAGATTGTATATTGTTCAAATGGATGACTGCTGTATATATAAAACATGTTTCTGGAATAAAGACTTGTTCAAATTGCTTATTTATTTTTATGTAATATACTTTTTTTCATCACTGTTCAAATCACATGCTGTATAAATGTATCTCTGAGTGTTAACTCTATAAAAATTGTAAAAGTGTATTTTTGTCTTTTCCTTAATAGACCTAAAGGATATCAATGAATGTAAAAAAAAAACATGATCTAGACCTAAAGGATATCATAGTCTTGGATCTTGTGGATGTAAACAAATTGATGATAAAAGGATTCAGAAGACTGACAAAATGATTGTTACACTGGCTGTGCACTGTTAAATAAATTGCCGCTGAATAAAATGCTGAAATGAACATTTTTGTGCAGTAAAACTGCTACAGTAATGCAAAATAGAACAAAGCCACTTTATCAAATACCTAGATCTGTCAAGAATTTAAACACGTTCAGATGGTGAACAGAAACTAGCTGAATCCAGCAACAACATTCAAGAGTATAGCTTTTAGAGGGATTTACATTAAACAATGTCAAATGTAGGCGGCACGGTGGCTTAGTGGTTAGCACGTTCGCCTCTCAGCACTAGAGATTCCCGGTTCGAATCCCCATCTGGATGGAGTTTCCATGTTCTCCCCATGTCTGCTTGGGTTTCCTCCGGTTTCTTCCCACAGTCCAAAAGTCAATTGAATTCTCCAAATTGCCCCATATAGAGTGTGTCTGTGAGTGAGTGTGTGCCCAGCGATGGATTGGCGCCCTGTCCTGGGTCTATTTGCCCAGCGCCCGAGACGTTCTCCCCTGGATGGGCATGGGGAACCCCACAGTGACCCTAGTAGAGGATAAAGCGGGAGATAATGAATGAATGAATGAATGTCAAATTTAGATAATAAAGAAATATTGTATGTGACGCGGCACGGTGGCTTAGTGGTTAGCACGTTTGCCTCTCAGCGCTAGGGATTCCCTGTTCGAATCCCCATCTGGGTGGAGTTTCCATGTTCTCCCCGTGGGTTTCCTGCGGGTTCTCCGGTTTCCTCCCACAGTCCAAAACCATGGATCAAGTCAAGTGAATTCTCAAAATTGCGCCATATAGAGTGTGTCTGTGTGAGTGAGTGTGTGCCCAGTGATGGATTGGCACCCTGTCCTGGGTCTAAACCAAGACGTTCTCCCCTGGATGGGCATGGGGAACCCCACCGTGACCCTAATAGAGGATAAAAGCGGGAGATAATAATGAATAATGAATTGCATGTGACATTGAGATGTATTTTATAATAAATCTACATTATTAAGCGAATATGTCATCCTTACCTGTTTCAAATTTCTCTGTATGAGCTTACATGTACCTGTAATTTCTCACTGCACTCTTAGTTAGAGAAAGGTGAATTTGTCTTTCCGGACAGTGGCATCTTAAGAATTTGATATAAAGCTGTGATCCTTAAATAACTTAAGAATTTAATATCTATTCTGATTTCAAATCACAAGGAGAAGGCTATTCATACCAGACAGAACACACATGATGAATGACTAAACTCTGAGTCCTCTGGCTGCCTCAATGGAATTCCATAATTATTATTTAGTGATGCACTCTGTCCTGTAAATTAGCTAAGAGGATTCCAAGGGCAGCAGTTCCTCTTCTTAAATTTAGCGATGCGGGGTGTGAAAATCAGAATATCACAAAAAGTGTCAAACACTGAAAATACAGTATAAAGAAACACAAATGTCCATATTTCTGAAATCAGTAGCACAGTGAGTGGTTTATTATTTTTTTTAATGACTTTATAAAAAACATCTGAAAAAACGAGAACAACTTTCCAGATTTATTTAAAACCATTTACAGTATTTATTATTAACATTATTATAAATTATTACTGGTAACAGGGAGTCATGAAAGATTAAAAAAACAAGTACATTTACAATAAAGTGGTTAAGGAACTCAAGATCAAATGATCTAAAAAAGAATAAACTGGGCTAATGACATGCAGTTGATGTGAAACAAAAACAATCTAAAGACACAATAAATATTCCTATTTTATGTGCCAACATTTGAACTTTAGTTTAAAGTAAGACAGACAGTATTCACAGCTCTCCAACTCAGAACGGCAACTCTGAACGAAACGCTTCTCTAGTTCACCTTGGTTCCAGATTCTTTTAGGCCTCAGAACCCAAAGGAGTCCTGGTTGGACTGGGGGGCAGACGGGCAGCAGCACTGTGTTCTGTGCGGAAACTGTACTGATACTGAGACACATATTTCACATGTCAGAACAAACAAGAGAGACATTTAGAAACTTACTGATTAATGGTGTACATGATGACATTTTATCGTATATCAAAACAATTAATATACCGTATTTTCCGGACTATAAGGCGCACCTAAAAGCCTACAATTTTCCCAGAAATCGGACGTCCGCCTTATAATCCGGTGCGCCTTATACGTGTACTGAGTTCCAAAATCTATAAAAGTATTGTTGTGCAACCAGGTGGTTTTTTTCCACACATCACCGTCACTGCTGATCTGAATCAGAATCATCTGTGGCTCCATGTGCGCTCATCTCACAGAAAAGCAGAGTGAAGAAAATTAATTCAGAGCTTGCCGTCATTCCGGGAGGATTAAATAAAGAACTCCGACCGCTGGACATTGGCGTAAACGGGGCGTTTAAAGTAAAGTTGCGAGTGGCGTGGGAGCGATGGATGATAGACGGCGAACACACGCGTTTACTAAAACTCAGGAGGCAGCGGCGGGCGAGTTACGCCACCGTCTGTGAATGGATTGTGGATGCCTGGGCTGAGCTTTCTGCTGTAACCGTTGTCCGAGCTTTCGCGCAAAAGCCGGCATCACTGCTGACGGACTCAGACATCGATAAGAGGGGGTTCCCGGAATGCTCGATAGTGAAACTGCGCAGCTCTTTAATTCAGACACAGAAGACGAGGACTTTGATGGATTTGTGGGAGAAGAGTGATTAAAATAATGTGTGTTTTGTCAAGTAGTAGAATAAACTTCAATTATAAATCAGCGTTTTGCATCCTTTACTTTTCTTGTAGATCGTATGTTTTAGCGAGTGCCTTATAATACGGTGCCTTACAGAATAAATACCGTACAGAAATAGAGTCCGTAATTGAGACTGCGCCTTATAGTACGGTGCGCCTTATACGTGGCTCAAATACAGAAATAGACCCCGTAATTCAGACTGCGCCTTATAATACGGTGCGCCTTATGGTCCGAAAAAAATACGTATTTTATATATTCAACCCAGGTGTAGTATTATGGACACTTTATGACACTTACCTCTTTTTCTATTTCTGCGTGGGATTTAATCCTGATGCCCATCAGATCCACTTGTTGTAACTGCAATTTAAAAGAAATTTAAATACATGTGCTGACTGATCGCATGCTGTGCGCTCACGTTCCTGCAGCTCATTGCAAAATCTGTCCCCCAGCGCCACTGCGCTCCTGCACAATCAGCCTGAAATTCTGATAGATCCAAGTTCTTTACAAATGTTCATGAGCGTCTCAAACATTTGCATTAATTTAAGAAATTAAACAGGTATAATCTTAGACTTACATCATTGGATGCACACGCAAATTTCTCAGAGACCATAAATGGAACTCCATCCATAGCTGAAATGTATAAACAAAGGTTTAACAATAAAAAAAATAACACTAGCTACTATAACACAGATTTCAAAACATATTTCATGCAATGCGTTTTAAAGTACTTTTATATTAACAGTCTATTACTTTATAGAATGTCTTAAACATGTGGAGCCTCCCCAATCAAAAAAGTGTAGATTTCTTCAAACAAATCACTGACAGAAGCTTTGCAAGCCAGTTTTATTGCACTGACCATGCTTAGCTTGTAAGACCAAATGTAAAATAACCAGGTCTATAACCATGAATACTTCTACTGTGAGGCAGGTTGTTGAATATACAGATTGCCCAGACCTTGTGGAAGAACATTCTAATTTACAGAAGATTATCATCAGGACATGAACACTAACCTGATATCGCATACAAGTTTGAATTCTGGTGTTCAAAATCAGGTCTAGTGGAACTCTTTCTGAAACTGGCAGGCAGGGTCATGGATATGTGCCTGTGGGAGGAAAGCATCGTCAAATAATATAGTTTCTAGTAAAATAAAATTAGTTTATATATTAATATGCTTTGTTTAATTTTTCCACTTGTGATTCAATCATAATTACTATTAACATTAATTAGGAAAAATGTGATTTTTTTTGCATATACTGTATTTTTGCATTAGTTTCACTAAAAGAATGACATACTTCGGAATGATAGGCACAAGTGGGGAGCTGCTGGTGACTGTCTGAACGTTGTTGGTGGAAGTCGTGGTTGTTGACGAAGAGTTGGCTTGTATTGGAGACAAATCCTGGGTTTGAGGCACCTTACCCATCCGATACCAAATCCCCATGTTGTTCAGTTCTCTGTGAATAACCAACAATACACACATTTTCAAACCATAATTGAGTAGTTGTGAATATAGTTGTGAATATAGTAAAATTCAACAGGGATCCAGCCATCCACTATCTTCCACTTTATCCTATATTAGGATCGCAGGGGGGGTTCCCCATGCTCATCTAGGGGAGAACGTTTGGGTGCTGGGCAGATACACCCAGGACAGGGCGCCAATCTATCGCTGGGCACACACTCACTCACACAGACACACTCTGGATGGGGCAATTTGGTATTCAATTGACTTGATCCATGTTTTTGGACTGTGGGAGGAAACCGGAGAACCCGGAGGAAACCCACGCGATCACGGGGAGAAGATGGAAACTCCACCCAGATGGGGATTCGAACCGGGAATCCCTAGCGCTGAGAGGTGACCGTGCTAACAACTAAGCCACCATGCTGGCCTTCAACAGAGATATTTAAAAAAAATAATAATATTATGATGTAATACATAAAAAAAAATATATTATTTTTTAAATTGCATGTTTATAAAACATGGCATAAAAAATAAAATTAAGCAAGCAATAATAATGGAACACATTTTGTATACAGTCATGTTAGCTGACCCTATAAAAGTATACTGTGGAGGGGCCTGTTTGGAGCGTCCCAAGATTCGAATGTCACAAATAGCAGCCTCTGTGGAGTCTCTTGGGATGAACTTAATACACAACCTTCTCTTTCTGAAGGCCACCTCTTCTGCAGAAGAAAAGAAAGTTTACAGATGAAAACCATATCAAAACTATTAACATTGCTGATTCTTGTTTAATGACTAATAAAGACATGTACCATAACTGTCATAAAAAAAATTATAAAGGTGAAGAAATATCAAAAATCATTACGTGTGTCCACTGTCTCTTGGATTGGAATAAAGCCCACAGGAAGGGTATCTTTAATGTCAATTAACTTCATGTCCACCAGCACATTTCCTAAATGACTCTGATAAAATATGAAACATATAATGTAGAATAAGTAAAAAAAAAATATGTATAAAAAAATAAAGATGTCAGAGATAATGGTTGGTTTATGAACATAAATAGACTATATTGCAAGTCTAAATAAATATAGAATTACAGCTGCACCTCAGCAAAATTACACAAATATTAATTTAGGAGAAATGAATGACTTACATTTTCCTTGGAGAAGACCCTTGTGAAGCAAAGGTAGCGGGTCACCTTAGATTTAAACAGGCCATCTTTCCATAAGTCTGCATCCATTCCATCTGTGGTTTGTGCGATCTAGGGCAATACATGTATTTTTTTTAAATAAACTTATCTGGATTTAGAAGAATAAAGTTTAAAACTAATAGAATCTTCAATCCAAAGAAATTTAAGAGAGTTAGTGTTCACTATAGCCAGGAATAGACCAAACACATAGCAGTAAGCAGAGGTGAAACCAAACAAAGCCATCAGATAAAACAGAAATATTTCAAGAGTGGTTGATTTGCTCAGATGATGAAACAGAACCACATTTACATTACATATAGTCTTTAAGCAAACACTTTTATCAAAAGAGACTCACAGAACAATACAAGTCAGTAATTTAACATAATAACTGCAGTTTTATGAATCATGATCATTTGCCGAATCATGATCATTTGCAGTTTTATGAATCATGATCTTGTTTTAAAACCTAGATTTTCTGCACAATTTTATATTTTGTTAATTAAAGCAAGTGCTTCAGGAAAAGAAAAGTTATCAATTGTTTCTTGGAAACATTGAGCATTACAAACAGAGTTCTGGATCAACTGGAGGCCTGTGTTGAGCCTAGGTTCCAATCAGTGGTATAATCTTAGACTGTCTGTTAGACTGTTTAAAATTATCTGGAAATGTACAATTGGTAAGAAAAAAATACGCTAATGTGTGAATACTTGTTTGATTGAGGCAGAAATGAACTGAAGGTGAAATGGGGTTTAGTAGAAGAGGGAGATGGTCAGTTTGCCGGAGAGAACAATTTTAAAAACCTTTATTCTCAAAAGAAAGAGAAAAAGTTGTTTTTATATATAAATCAAACCATAGGCATCAAAGATGCTGCCAAACTGTACTGCTCAGAGAAAACTACTTCTAATCTACAACTTAACTAAATCCTACACAGCACACCTTTATTAAAATACACTATTACTCTCAGGTAGAAAATGCAATAAAACGATTAATCAAAGCTCTCTGAAAATACTCCTCATTTACACAGATCAGTACTGATGTAAATCCAGCATATGAAATGTGTATCCATGTGTTTTCTCTGCAAGATGCAGTGGTGGATGTTCAACGGCATTCATTCCCATTCACTTAAAGAAAATGCACACAAGCTGTTGCTGATCATGCAGGCAGAGAGCCACCACCCTAAAATTTAGCATTAGCAGGAAAATCAGATGAAAATTAGGCTTTAGAGGGTTGCTTTCCAGCAGATGTCCTACTTGCATGTGCAGCAAACAAAGTGAAAGGTCTAATGCATGATATTTTCAAAATTTTCCATTGTGTCTGGGCATTCCAATTAATTTTATCAAGCATTCTGAACATGCATACTAATGCGCGTTGAATGAACCTAAGAAAGGATCATTAGTTCTTATTTTAGCAATTTTATGACAATGTTTTGATTAGTTATCTGATCATTCAGTAGTTTGTCCTTAATAATTGCATTACTTAAACATGCCGAATATATCATATAACATTAAATTAATAACCTGATAATAAAAAAGCTCAAATTTGTTATAAGGTTGCATACACACACATACATATATACACACTATAGAGTAATGGATTTATTATTTATTTATTTATTTATTTGACTGCAGTAAGTGGTGAATCATGGAATCATGTTGCTATTTTTCATAAATAAATAACGATAATGTTATATAGGAAAATAAATTTTAACTTAATTTTAGAATATAGATCACCAACCAGCTAAGTTTCTTTACTAATTTTTCTCTTTTGTTGCGATATGCTTCCCAAATTTTAATGAACATCTTGCAGACCAAACAGGGAAAGGATGGATGTGACCTAGAGGATGTAAAATGGTTGGGTCTGCTGAAGATGAGTCTTAGTATATTGTCACTAAGAAAATTAACTTGATTGGGGTTTGCAAAGTTTTCCGTTTTTATTATTTCTTTGGAATCAAAAGATAATTAAGCAGTGCTTTTAGAATATATAACACTTCTATGTGCCTGCAGTCAAGGAAATGTTTAATGTTGTTCATGTTTTTACTGTGCAGACAGCATGAGATCCATGTTTTTCATGGAGCTTTAAAAATACAATACAGCTTTTACACCTGACCAAACAAAACAAACTCATGTACAAAGTCTCGAGTCCACAACACTCCAGAGTGAGAATATATGTGTGTAAGTGAGTCTGTGTTGTGCCTTGTTAATTGTTTAACTTTGCCAAACATTGACAGCACATTATTGGGTTTCCACTTCTCTTTCATGTGTCTCTTTTGGATCCACACAATTCTTAGTCACAGTCTCTCAATTCCAAATGACTGAAATAGGTAAAACAGATTTTGGGAAAAAAAAAGCTTGAATCCCTGTATGCTAATCAGGCATGATCCATTCTTTGAGCTTCGATATTGACTGGGTGGAATTAATTTCAGGTGATCTAATTATTCAAATGATATCTGGTCTAATATAAAGTGTCCTATATTTCAGTTATCAAAACTATTAGGTAGCAAATGCAGCAGAAAGGTTGAGCAGGACATCACCTGAAAATATTTAGCATTTAGTGCCACACTAAACTGAACAGCAATCGTTCTGAAATTTCAAGACCTTGCAACTTTAAGTTTCAAGGTCAAAGTTCTCAAAGGTTTTATGGTCAGATGAGATACCATTTAAATGTATTAGTTACTCTTGCAAGACCAGACAGGTGGACTTTGACTGATTACACAATAAACTTTTAGTAGCAGACATTATTATATTATAACAAATTATTTGAAATAAGTTTTTTTTAAGTTTGTTTAGATTGATTTAAGCACACACACACACAAAGTTGCGGCAAAGTTGTTTGTAAGCTTGTTCTTATGAGATGATAAAATACTAAATTTTTCATTCCTAATTAGTATACTTACCACATCATAGCCTGTGGGCGCCCTGCTTCTTGACGCTATAACACCAACACCTGTGATAGGATCCATAGGCATGTCAGGTAGAGCATCTGATAAGTCCCGCACCTCAGGCATTATAATGTTCTAGAGCCAAAAAAATGTAAGAATTAAGACAATAATTCAAAAATATATTGTATGTAGTTAAATACTAATATTCAACAAAAAAGAAAGTCTGGCACAACAGAAAACAAACATTTACATTTTGTCATTTAGCAGACGCTTTTATTCAAAGCGACTTACAAGGTGAGCACAGGGTTAATCACAACATCCCTGGAGCAATGAGGGTTAAGGGCCTTGCTCAAGAAAAAACATTGGTAACTTCAGTGGAACTGGGATTTGAACCGCTGCCAGCCTTCAGATTGATAGCCCAATGCCCTAACCACTGAGCTACCGTGCCCTAACGTTATTACATCTACAAAACTTTTTTTTTGTTTTTCCTCCATCCCATACACACAATGTATTCAATTAAAATGTATTTATCAAATAAAAATGTTTTGCCAAAGAATATTGTCTCAAAGCAGCTTCACAGAAATTAAAGGTCAAAACCCATAGAGTTAAACAATGGCAAGAAAAATAAACTATTTATTTTGGAACAACCTCAATAGGACCAAAACTTGCACAAGCAAAATAACCAGGATGTTTTTGGACTGACATGCAAAATGTAAATGTATGTCAATAAGGTGATCAAATGCTTTAGCCTGCATTTTTGTGAAATTTAAGCCATACACACACACACACTGATATCACAAACATCATTTCCTTTTTTTGTACTTTTATGAACCACAGCTATATCAACCAAATCTTCCTGTGGAATTTACTTTGCATTCCTGGCCAACTTATCATCAGTTCTGCCCCAGTTTGTTTGGTCTTTGGGGTTTTGCCTTGTCTTTTAAATCTCGCCAATGCGAACTTGCTTCATACATTTGTGAAGCGCAAAACACTTTGAGATTAGTGAGCATTACTTTTAGTTTGACAGTCAGCTGAAGCCTTATTTTCAAATCCTTATTCAGCTGTGTAACTAAATCATACTGGTTTGGTGTCAACACAAAGTATCAGCATAAAGTTGAAACTTGTAATAAACTAAAAAATACTTTCAACCTGTCAGATAAATCCTTAAAGATTATTTAATATTAACATACTAAAGTTCTGAGATATACAATGGATGGCATAAGTAAATTGTTAGTATAAATAAAAAAAGCCAAACTTTGGTAGTAAAATATATTCATTCATTCATTATCTCCCTATTATGGCCGTGGTGGGGTTCCCCATGCCCATCCAGGGGAGAACATCTCGAGCGCTGGGCAGACAGACCCAGGACAGGACGCCAATCTATCGCTGGGCACACACTCACTCACACAGACACACTCTATATGGGGCAATTTTGAGAATTCAATTGACTTGATCCATGTTTTTGGACTGTGGGAGGAAACCGGAGAACCCAGAGGAAACCCACGCAGACACGGGAAGAACATGGAAACTCCACTCAGATGGTGATTCGAACCGGGAATCCCTAGCGCTGAGAGGCGAACGTGCTAACCACTAAGCCACCGTGCCGCCAGTTAGATTAATCAATAGGAAATTAATTTTTAGGTGCAGACCTAGTTAAATACAACCTCTAATAATTAACAATAACACATAACAAATGACACCATTACTCAATCATGACCATTTAACTTAAAAAAAATGAGGAGTATCAGATCATGATACGCTGTGTAATGATGACACATTGTAATGATTATGGCTACTTCATATTTGAAAATTACTCTTTGCTGTACACTGAAATCCAAAGCTCTTGTATCAACCCTACAGTGCTTTACAGATCAGGTGCTCCAAGTACTCAAAGGACCAAAACAATATCAAACTGTACTGTGTCCTAAAGACATCTACACCGTGAATTTTGTGTATCACAGAGTAAAGCAAGTGAATTAATTTTGTACTTAATTGCCAAACTGGAGTAGAACTCAACAAGCACTTATATCTTTGATTTTTACAGAAACAGTTCACTGGACTATGTTAAATGAATACATCTAGGGTAATATTTCAAAAAAACACAATACGTATTTTGAACCTCAGTGGCAGGCATGTGGAGTAATAAAATGATAATATTAGAATTTCAAATACTGAAAATATTAAATCAAGTCTTAAATTTAACAATAAAACTTTTTTACAGGCATAAACTACAAAATGTTCATTGTACTTCACTTCATTTGTAATTTTCTGGTGTACAGTGTAGTACAGACTACACAAATCTGCATCCTAAAATGTTTAACTGGGTCACCAGCTCATATGTTGTATGATTCTGATAAGCGCATACCTGTGACTGATTCTCCTGCATATTAACATGCTTCTTATTGTAAAGACAGTCTGCTATAACTTAGTATACAGACATTTTGATAAACTTCCTCGTTTTTTGTTCGGTCGCATATATGTATATGTAACATCTAAAGCAGAACTAAACAGTATGGACAACTTACTATATACAAGGACTCACTCTTTAGTCCTCATGTAGCCTAGCAACTGCGCTAACTGACTGTTAACGGACCGTCAGTAAATTTGAGAGTAAAAAAAGTTACTTTGAAAACAGCTTGCCACATTTCTTTTAGTATTTGCTCAATGTAAGTTCAAGTATGAAGGTTAATTGTTAAGTGCGTGCATTTAAAAATCACTGTCCACAAATATCGCAATAAGATTTTTTTTTACCACAGAGTGTAATCGTTACAGCATCATCCTGTTTAATAACATTGTCAACATATTATTATTATTAGGAAGTATTTATCTGCATAAAGACTGCGAGTATTTAAGGTACGACGTGAGATAATGTGTCATTATTCCGAGGTGAAGCATATTATTGTTCAATATCCAGCTTTGTTTACGTTCTGTCATTATTCGCACAGAGAATCGTGATTCCGACATAGCGACGCGTTTAACGGAATTTAAACCTCGTATTTTGACTTATACATGCAGGAACATGAGATTGCGCTGATAACATTCAATAACAGAAACGACTTGAGGTTCTCAAATAAACTGAGAACTGATGTACTAGCCAGCTAGCTAACCAAACCATTTAAAGTGTAACTTAAGCGGCAGCCACTAACCCATCTTTTCTTGAATGTCTGTCTCCATTTAAATGCTTCGACTTACCTGCTTCTTAAGACGGTCTTTTTGTCTTTACTAAAAACAAACCCTACACTTTATTATAACGCTTACTGCGAACAGAGCCACAAGAGCCGAGGCTGAGCTCCAGGCCCGAACCGACCAAATCTGCAGGGGCTTGGGTATGTGACGTCACGTGCGATCGCTGTCCCGATGACATCTACACACACACACACACACACACACACACACACACACACACACACACACACACACACCTATTCACCATAACCTGTAGCCACGTATTTTTTTTATTTTTTATTTTTTCAGACGACGGGCGGCACGGTGACTTAGTGGTTAACACGTTCGCCTCTCAGCACTAGGGATTCCCGGTTCGAATCCACATCTGGGTGGAGTTTCCATGTTCTCCCGTGTCCACGTGGGTTTCCTCCGGGTTCTTCCGGTTTCCTCCCACATTCCAAAAACATGGATCAAGTCAATTGAATTCTCAAAATTGCCCCATGTAGAGAGTGTTTGTGTGCGTGTCTGTCTGTGTGAGTGAGTGTGTGCCCAGCGATGGATTGGCGCCCTGTCCTGGGTCTATCTACCCAGCGCCCAAAACGTTCTCCCCTGGATGAGCATGGGGAACCCCCCCGCGACCCTAATATGGGATAAAGCGGAAGATAATGAATGAATGAATGAATTTTTTCAGACGCCCAAAACACACACACACACACACACACACACACACACACCTATTCATCTATTTACCTACGGAAACCATAACCTATAGGCACGATTTTTTTCTTTTTTCAGACGACGGGCGGCACGGTGGTTTAGTGGTTAGCACGTTCGCCTCTCAGCACTAGGTATTCCCGATTCGAATCCCCATCTGGGTGGAGTTTCCATGTTCTCCCCGTGTCCACGTGGTTTCCTCCAGGTTTTCCGGTTTCCTTCCACAGTCCAAAAACATGGATCAAGTCAATTCTCCAAATTGAGTTCTCCAAATTGCCCCATGTAGAGAGTGTTTGTGTGCGTGTCTGTCTGTGTGAGTGAGTGTGTGCCCAGCGATAGATTGGCGCCCTGTCCTGGGTGTATCTGCCCAGTGCCCGAAACGTTCTCCCCTGGATGGGCATGGGGAACCCCCCCCGCGACCCTAATATAGGATAAAGCGGAAGATAATGAATGAATGAATGAATTTTTTCAGACGCCCAAACACACACACACACACACACACACACACACACACCTATTCATCTATTTACCTCCGGAAACCATAACCTATAGGCACGATTTTTTTCTTTTTTCAGACGACGGGCGGCACGGTGGCTTAGTGGTTAGCACGTTCGCCTCTCAGCACTAGGTATTCCCGATTCGAATCCCCATCTGGGTGGAGTTTCCATGTTCTCCCCGTGTCCACGTGGTTTCCTCCGGGTTTTCCGGTTTCCTTCCACAGTCCAAAAACATGGATCAAGTCAATTGAGTTCTCCAAATTGCCCCACTGTGTGTGTGTGTTTGTGTGCGTGTCTGTCTGTGTGTGTGAGTGTGTGCCCAGCAATGGATTGGCGCCCTGTCCTGGGTCTATCTGCCCAGTGCCCGAAACGTTCTCCCCTGGATGGGCATGGGGAACCCCCCCCGCGACCCTAATATAGGATAAAGCGGAATATAATGAATGAATGAATGAATTTTTTCAGAAAATTTTCAGAAAATTTTTCAAAACACACACACACAAGAGTATGTAGAGTGTGTATGTGCGCTTCTCCCATGTAGAGTGTGTATGTGCGCGTGTCTGTGTGAGTGAGTGTGTGCACAGTGATAGATTGGCACCCTGTCCTGGGTGTATCTGCCCAGCACCTGAAATGTTCTCCCCTGGATGTTCTCCCCTATATAGAGTGTGTTTCTGTGTGAGTGAGTGTGTGCCCAGTACCATATATTGTTATTTCTGTTTACAGTATAATTGAAATTAGCAGTACTACGATTACAGGCTATAGTCCATCTGTTTCACTCTACAGTTAGTTCCCTTCTCTTTGTGCAGGACCACCAGTGATTGGTGGTGCATTAGTCTCAGCACACAAGTGAGACTGATGTCATTTTCAGCATCTGGTAGGCAGCATGTGTGAGCACTAAAATAGCATCAGTGGATGACAAACAAATGGTGCAGCAAAAAAAAGCATTTGTCTCTTATTTTACATCTACACTGTGGCTCAATAAGTTAGATGTGTCTAACAGAGTACACACTAACTGGAGTCACCCTAACTCCAGTCAAACCAGCATCACACAAACAAAAACATGGTGCTGCCACCACCATGTTTTACAGTGGGATTGGTGTATTCCGAATGATGTTCATTGTTAGTTTTTTACTACACATAACATTATGGTCAAAAATTCAACTTTGGTCCCATCTGACCAGACCACCTTCTTTCCCATGTTCGCCTTCGGCTTTCTATACGCCATGTGACAGACTACAAACTTAACTTCTTATGCACTTTTTATACTTTCAAAAATGGCTTTACTTCTGCCATTAACCTCCTCCAGAGTGACCATGTGCCCCTTGGCCTTATCTGATTTAATTGTGAATTAAATTGAGTTGTTCTTTCATTCACAGAAGTTTTTTTCATGTGGCCCCTTCAGAAAATAAACTCCCCAGAACTTCCATCCATACATCCATCTATCCATTATCTTCCGCTTTATCCTATATTAGGGTCGTGGGGGTGGGTGGGGTGGGGGTTCCCCATGCCCATCTAGGGGAGAACGTTTCGGGCGCTGGGCAGATACAACCAGGACAGGGCGCCAATCTATCACTGGGTACACACTCACTCACACAGACATGCGCACAAACACACTCTACATGGGGCAATTTGGAGAAATCACTTGCCTTGATCCATGTTTTTGGACTGTGGGAGGAAACTGGAGAACCCGGAGGAAACCCACGCGGACATGGGGAGAACATGGAAACTCCAACCAGATGGGGATTCGAACCGGGAATCCCTAGAGCTGCTAACGACTAAGCCACCGTGCCACCCTCTCCCCAGAACTTCCACCCTTCCATTCATCATCTTCCACTTTATCCTCTATTAGGGTCGCGTGGGGGGGTCCCATCGCTGGGCACACAATCACTCACAAAAACACACTCTATATGGGGCAATTTGGAGAACTCAATAGACTTGATCCATGTTTTTGGACTGTGGGAGGAAACCGGAGAACCCGGAGGAAACCCACGCAGACACGGGGAGAACATGGAACACTCCACCCAGATAGGGATTCGAATTTGGAATCCCTAGTGCTGAGAGGCGAACGTTCTAACCACTAAGCCACCGTGCCGCCCTCTCCCCAGAACCTATATATGGTAAAATGAGTGGAACTGCACGTACATGTTGCCATCTAGCGGTTAACATATTCACTGCATGAGATTTTGTGACGTTAGAGGACAAGGACTATAACATCCGGGTTACGTGCGTGGTTAGGTCATACGGAACGATTTGTACTTTCAAAATGTTATTACGGGTGCGTAACAAACTTTTACAGCTTTAGTAATATTATCTTCATTACAACAAGCTCTCTTTTTCTCTGTGCGTTTAGTAAACGTTGGTGTGTGAGCTAGGTTAGCAGCTCGTTAGTTAAAGTGCGTGTGTAATGGCTTCAGGTTGTTTAATTGTGCTAATGTGTGTTTGTTTTTCAGAAAGCGCTGCTCTGTGGATTATCCACTCTGAAACACACGCGCTCGTTTCATCAGACTGCACCATGGAGAAATCCACTCATCCCTATAGTAGTAGAACAGACTGTAAGTCACATTTATTTCAGTCACATTCCAGTGCCATAATTCATTCATTCATTATCTCCCGTTATATCCTCTATTAGGGTCGCGGTGGGGTTCCTCATGCCCATCCAGGGGAGAACGTTTCGGGCGCTGGGCTGATACACCCAGGACAGGGCGCCAATCCATCGCTGGGCACACACACAGACACACTCTATCTGGGGCAATTTTGAGAATTCATTATTCATTCATTCATTATCTCCCGCTTTATCCTCTATTAGGGTCGAGGGGGGGTTCCCCATGCCCATCCAGGGGAGAACGTTTCGGGCGCTGGGCAGATAGACCCAGGACAGGGCGCCAATCCATCGCTGGGCACACACTCACTCACACAGACACACTCTATATGGGGCAATTTTGAGAATTCAATTGACTTGATCCATGTTTTTGGACTGTGGGAGGAAACCGGAGAACCCGGAGGAAACCCACGCAGACACTGGGAGAACATGGAAACTCCACCCAGATTGGGATTCGAACCGGGAATCCCTACTGTTGAGAGGCGAACGTGCTAACCACTAAGCCACCGTGCCACCCTCAGTGCCATAATGATGCATATAAATATAAATAAAAAAAACTTTGAAGACTTTGACACCTAGGGGTGGTTTAGTAAGCACGGCATACCTTCCAGCATGTTTTTGGATTGCAAGGAAAACCAATGCAGACATAGAGAGAACATACCAATTCCACACAGGTAGGACCTTGCCTCACCTGTCTGGGAACTGAACCAGCTTGTAAGGTTAATCACCATGCCACTCATTAAAGAATATTGCATTCCCTAAAATGGAGGGTTCATCTGTGAATGAGAAAAACTAAGGGCATCTGATCAGGGATCTGAGGGATAACAGGTTTTTATATTAAAACACAGCATTTGACGCAGCACGTCACGTTGATGTGATTATTACAAACATGCTTATCGTGCATGCGCACAGAGGAATTTGACCTCCACAATTAACCTATCCATGCAGTGAAACACACAGACATATATATATATATATATATATATATATATATATATATATACACACACACACGCTGGTAAAGTGAGCACACAAATTAGAACAGTTGCCAATTCAACAAAATGTTCCATCAACAATATTATAATTTTTTCTCAGGGCAGAGGAGAGCGTGCTTATGACATCTACTCACGTCTGTTGAGAGAGAGAATCATCTGCATCATGGGTCCAGTAAGTATCTTCTGATACTGGAAATGATATTATTATCGTAGCTAAATCATTTGCAAGTGTATGGGATGAGATGTGTAACTGTATTTTCATCTCTCGGTGTTATGAAATTTATAAGTGTATACTGATTTGAATGTGTGGATTAAGCTAAAAAAAGTATATGTATGTTTTTGGCTTAAAACACAAAGTAAATCTCGTTGCTAAAATGGTTATGTCTGAATATGCAGAAGGCATTGAATAGTGTATGAAAATTCCTCAGATAAACCAATGAATTTTTTTTAATATGTATGTTTTATACAGCGTCCTTGGGTGTTCTGAAAGGCGCTTTCAAATAAAATGTATTATTATTATTATTAATTGAAAGCCATTTTAAAGTAACCAGACATTTGCAAATTGTTTTGCACGTACAATAATTCTTCAATACAAGAAAATCTAATAAGTTTTTTTCAAACCTTTTTAACTTTTTTCTCTTGCTTGACACTCCCACAAATATCTTTAGATTGATGACTCTGTAGCAAGTCTGGTGATTGCCCAACTTTTGTTTCTCCAGTCAGAGAGCAACAACAAACCTATTCATATATATATCAACAGTCCCGGTAAGATAATTGAAATATTTCATTTTAGCAGTGACAACTTGGTGTACTAAGGTTGGTGCAGTCTGTAAGCTTAAATCAGAAGGTCCTGGGTTCAGTTTTAGAGGATAGTGTCCTCTGTTTTTTTCCCCCCAATAGTCTTAAGAAATGCAAGTGCATAAATAAATAACAAATATATATATAGTGCAGATTTGTTTTTCTGGGTCTGATCTACAATGGGTGACATGGTGTTCCGGCAGCTGTCACCCTATGAGATTTGGGATAGACATTGGCAGCCTCTTCAACCTTTTGCAGCCTAAAAAATGAATTCATTCACTAAATAATAAACGTAAATAAATGACAGCAGGCATTTTTATCCACAACATGCAATAAATATCGTGGTGGATTCAGGCTTATACTCCTTAAATGTTCATTTTGCAGTATAACGTGTACTTACTTCTAAGTGTTTGATTTTTTAAAATAAAAAATTATATTTGGTTGTACTAGTAATTACTGATCCATTAATAGTTCTCTGTCTATAGGAGGCGTAGTTACAGCAGGACTAGCTATTTATGACACTATGCAGTATATCCTGAACCCCATATCCACCTGGTGTGTGGGCCAGGCTGCTAGCATGGGCAGTTTACTGCTAGCTGCAGGCAGCGCTGGTATGAGGCATTCACTGCCCAATGCACGTATAATGGTGCATCAGCCTTCTGGAGGAGCCAGGGTAAGAAGGAAGCTGTGGTTTTATTAATTGGATATTGTTAATTGTTGCATTAACTTTCATCTCTCAATTTCAGGGTCAAGCGACAGACATTGCCATCCAGGCTGAAGAGATTCTTAAGCTTAAAAGACAGATTAACAACATTTATTCTAAACATACAGGCCAGCTTTTGGAGACAATAGGTACTATTTTATTTCTTGTGGAAGCTTTTAATTGCATTATTACATATTCATTAAAGGTTTCTGTATTTGTTAAATCTTAATATATATTAAGGGACATTAAATACAAATGTTGACCATGAATTGCTAACAAATGTCTTGTAAACTGTGAACTGGCATTGGAATTGTCTATTTCTTTTCCTAGAGGGTGTAATGGAACGGGATCGATACATGAGTCCTGTGGAGGCACAGGAGTTTGGAATTATTGACAAAGTCCTCGTGCATCCACCCCAGGCTGGACAGGATGAACCAGAATTGATTCAAAAAGAACCAAGCACATCTGGCAAAACTACTACCTCAGGAACTGAAAACTCAGATTTGTCATATTCAGGGTCTAATCCGCCTTTATCTTACAAACCTGAACCCTAATACAGAGGCTTAGCCCAGTTATTAAGCTTCTGAATATGTTTTATTGATAATAAATCATGATCAAAGGAGACGTTTGAGCTGACTTTTCTATTTAATTATAATTAGTTTATTTTAGTGTAAGATCAGTTGGTAATCATTACAGCTAGTTGAAGACTTTAGATATGTAATTTGGTAATGTACTATTAGTTATGCACAGTAAGAGCTGGCCTTGCTGATACAAAAGATCATTACTAATTTAATTTCACTATTAAGGTCTAATATAATAACCCTTGATTTGTCAAATCCTTGATTTGTGTATTTTGTTACCTAGCAGTATAATATTATAGTATATAATAGTATAGTATTTATTATAAATTTTAATTGAGTTAATTAAAGTTAAAAGCATTTTAATCCAAACATTCTACTAATACTGGGTCTCAAAATAATCCCAAGGTCTGATGTTTGGAGATCCTTGTTACCACAGTTATGCAGAATTATTAACGTTTTCATTTCAAAGCCATTTGGCTTTTCCTGACCTCTATTAACAAGGCACAATCGTCCTCAGAACTGATATTCACTTGGTGTATTTTCTTAATTGCATCGTTCTAACCACAACCATCAGCAATTACATTAACGGTGTAACCAGGCTGTCTGTTACTTAATCATGCCACAATCGAAATCACTAATGCCACCCCCGTATCAATTGTTAATGTAAACATTACTTAACTTTGCATAATTTCAAACTAATTATACTAATATTATGTTTATCAAGTCCTTGATTCATTTTGTACTGAGGTCATTAAAAAAGGTGAATAAAAAAGAAAAGATTTTCATTGTTTTTAATGAGCTGAAACTAAATTCTTGCAAATCACTAAAAAAGTCAGGACATAGGCATGTTAACCAGTGGGTCAAATTTCATGTATAATTCTTGGTTTTATACTTGTATATAAAATAAGGCCTGGCCTTGTCCTGCTAAAAATATGAAGACAGAAGAACTTGACTGCAGCATGTGTCAACACTTGCTTCCGTTTCAGTGGTACCTTCCCATATATGCATTTTACTCATGCCAATACATAACTGCTATTTACTAATTTTGGTAGTAACAGTCCGGTTGGACTGTATTATTTTCATTTGGCACAAAATCCAGTCTTTACCAAGAAACATGGAATCGTCAGAACACATTTAAAATAAAAAATAATTACACTTAAAACTGGCTGGCATGTCAGCAAGAAATTTGAGTATGGATTTCTCTGTGCATAATACAGTTTCAGGTTTTGTTTACATGTTAAATGTTAAATGTTTACATGTTACATCACATGTTAAATCCATGTGTCCCTCACGGTAGCATACTGGTTTGCAAACACTTGGGAAATATGGTCTTGCAATGCAATGCAATGCAACAAATTAAAATCTATACTTTTTTATGTCATTATCACTTTAAAAGATGAATGGAAAGTGCATTTACCTCCCTGAAAAAATATTTTGTATAAATCATTTTGTTATAAATAGGGGCAAATTAGCCACTAGACTTGTAAACATAAGAGTAAAGTTATTACAAGATTGTGAGTAGATTTCCTTGGTTTTAAGTTTACATGTCTTAATACATAACATTTCTTTGAGGTCATGTTATATTTTGTTTTTGAATTGTAAATACAGTCCCTTTCTGCATACACAACGTTGTCAACCATCTCGACGTTCTAGAGTTTAGTAAGTATCTAACCATTTTAAACACTGACTAGTTTAGTAAACAAGTCGTTTTAATAGGAAACAAAGCCGATGTGCCAAAAAGGACGATTGGTTCATTTTCATTAAAAGCTGTGCACTGTTTTTATTGTAGTATTCTAGATTTACAATATAAAAGAAAGTCTGCCCATGTTCTTATAATATTATGAAAGTTAACGCACAAATTCAATATACATCTTGTATTTTACATAGAAGATAAAGAGTATAGGCATGGAGGTGGCATGATTCAATTACAAGGCTTAAAAATGATCAAAAGAAACAAAACTTGAATAAATAAAAAGGTGCCATTTAGAGCACAGCAAAAACTAAAACTTCCAAGTTTTTAAAAAGCAAAATTTCTTCCAGTACTGTATCAAGTATCTATCCATCGGTTGCTGAAAAAAGGGGAGTCCTGAAAAAAAAAAAGAAAAAAATTGGGCCTGCGTTAATAAATACCTTGAACAGGAATGCGGATGAAATCAAACTGCAGAAACTGATGCTAGATCTGCACTCCTGCTTAGAATCACATTCAGAGCAGCAGTCACTTTTTGAAGCAAACATGAGAAGCAGAGCATAATGAACATGGGAGAGTTAATTGTTCTGTACAGGTGCAAAACTTTGAAAGTACATCTGGTGATTACAGTCGTCACAAAAACATCAACATCTAGAAAGAAAAAAAAAAATTAAGGCAAGTTCCACGTTGCCTGTTTAGTTTTTCTTTTTTTTCTGTGGATTTATTGTTAATGAAAGAACTCTACTCTTCTTCATATTCAACTAATACATGGGCTTTGTTGTTTTTGTGCAGCACTGGTTACATGTGGTCAGGGTGGGTTGTTTCCCAAGAAATGGGCAGACAGGAGCAGATTACAAACTGTATTACATTGCTTTCCTATGAAGCTACTGTAGATTCCAATTTTATTTGCGTTTCCTTCAGAAGACACTCATAACAGAAACCCTCAACTGGTTTATTCTAGAACATTTCTGTTGAAGCACTTTGCAGTTCAAGTTACTCTTTAGAAATAAAGAAAGCTTTGGGATCGTTGCCATTTAAATGACAAGGTCATTAAAAATCATGCACACTGCAAAAAACATCATGCAGTAGTTATGGTAAACCATCCAAGCACTTTTTATTAATTACTATTCATAAATACACACAGCAGCTTCATTAGAGAACGACTCTCTTTAGTTTTCGAATGTGGAGTATTTATAAGCCTTTTGTTAGACACATGAAGCAGTGGTCTGCCTCGGGCACTAATTAATATATATATATATATATATATATATATATATATATATATATATATATATATATATGTCTATATAAAATTATATATTCCTCTTACATGTTCACTGGATCTCACGCACTACTTCTCACACAATTCGCCTCACTTATTTTTTTCGGTCATTCTTGCTTTTTAATGGATTTTTACAATGTAACAGGGGTGACAGACGTGAAACAATCACAAGAAGAAGAGAGAGAAAAAAAAAAAAGGAAAACCAATTTGAGAGCTGTGTGTTTGCCCACCATCACTGGCAGTTACAGCACAGAGGACATCGTCTATGTGGTGGTAGCATATCATCAAAGAGGAGGTGGTGGAGGCTCTTTGTTTGCAGAACTCTCCTTAAGGTTGAGACTCTCCAGGGCCACATCCAAAGGCATGATATCCACACAGCCCATCGCCCCAAAGTCAGCATAGTCTCGCCGGTCATCCTCATCTGAGGAAGAGCTCTCCTCATGCATAAGTGTGGACAGTAGCAACTCCTGCACGAACAGGCTACGATCGGCACGCTCACTCTCCAGAGCCTGTCGCTCCATTTCCGACATCTTTGGCTCATTCAACCTGGAAGGAAAAGAAAGTTTCTAGTTATACATATTACATATACATCTAGTTATACATGTTACCACAACTAATCAACATATGTTTTTGAGTTCTTGTGTAGCATAAGAGATTTTTTTTGTTGTATTTAGGTGTAACATCTAGACAGCATTGTTTTTCTTTTATTATGGGAACCGAAGCATAAATCAAAATTTCTAAATTAAATGTCCAGAGCAAATTTGAAACTTCAGAGATTGATACTGTCTGTAATGAAATATTTTTGTTTGTTTGTTTGTTGGGGTTTTATTGCCACTTCAGCCCATATTTGGCTATTTGTAGCATACAATTGTTTTTATTATATTCAGTGAAGTTACATTTCTATAGATTGTTGCATGATGAGATTTTGATTGGCTGTACAAGTATCAGATTTGATAATAGAGGTTAAGATGGGTTAGAAACTTTAGTATCTGCTTTGGTGGGGTTTTATCAAAAAGGTCTTCTATGTTATTTTCGTGGTAGTAACATTGGCGTACATGGTTATAAGCAGGGCAGTCAATGACTGTAATGAAGTAAAAAGTTTAAGTAAGCGTCAGAAACATTTTACTTTCACATGACTTTTCCATACTTTTAACTTTTATTCATCTGGGATTGTATATAATTACATAGATGAGTGTGTGCGGCACATCCTGAACATACCGTGTAAGGAGAAACTGGGAGCTGTGGGAGACCATCATATTGATCTCAGTTATGGCTGTGTTCGTTGCAGTGCTAGGTGGTGGCATATTGGCACTGATGTTGCTGGCATTGCTGCGTTGGCGTGTGGTGTTACGCACAGTTTCCAACTGCTGGCGTGCTGCCTGTGCCTGCTGCCGCTCAAGCTGCAGCTGCATCTGCAATTGTTGCAACTGTGAGGCTGATGGGCCTGAAGGGTTCAGCTGACCACCTGCTGATCGCCGCACACCAGAAAGCTGAGACAGCAGTTCTAAAGAAAAAATGTGCGCAAGAGAGGGGACAAAAGTGTAAGAACCTCTGAAGGCTGCCCCTACAGGGTCATGCTTTGCATAAAACTGCATTGTAAAAACCACAATTTGAAAACCCTTCACTATGGACTGTATTCTTGGGTGCAAGTTGAAATAAGTGTGAAGACCAACATCATTACAGCAGCCAGACCAAAAAAAACAACCCCCTCAAGCATCACTGCAGACAGCTGATCAACTCAACTTTTCTTATTGCTCCTGTTTTATTTCGGAATCAATGTGATTACAGCTCCTCTGAACAAAGCTATGAATAAATAATAGCTTATCATATAAAGACAGCCACATATTGTAGGACATATTGAATTTCTGCTTTCGTGCTTTTTTTTTTTTTACGGCTACATGTTTATTTTTTTGTTGTGCATCGTGAGCTGTGCATGCAGCCTGTTGCAGTTGCTTTGCAATTTCCCCACTGCGATTAATAAAGTATTCAGATTATATACTTTGGCTGCAGTTTGTGTATTGTCACTAAGCCTACAGCTGACAAAATTATTTAAAACGTGGACACAACGTCTAAAACTTCCTTTAATTTTAATTTGCAAATTTACCAGAAAATTTGCTGGTAAGCTGTTTGCTCTGGAATTAAACAGGTCAGTTTCAGCTGCCATTTACCATTTTTATCAGTAATCCTTTTAACAGGTGGGTTACAGTTACTTATTCATCCATCCATTATCTTCCGCTTGTCTGGGGTTCGGGTCGCGGGGGCAGCAACCGAAGTAGGGAGACCCAGACCTCCCTCGCCCCAGCCACCTTTACCAGCTCGACTGGGGGAACCCCGAGGCGTTCCCAGACCAGCTGAGAGATATAATCCCTCCAGCATGTCCTGGGTCTTCCTCTGGGTCTCCTCCCACCTGGACTTGCCTGGAACACCTCCCTAGGAAGGCGCCCAGGAGGCATCCTTACCAGATGCCCGAACCACCACAACTGGCTCCTTTCGACGCGGAGGAGTAGCAGCTCCACTCCGAGTCTCTCCCGGATGACCGAGCTTCTCACCCTATCTCTAAGGTAGAGCCCAGCCACCCTGCGGAGAAAACCCATTTCGGCAGCTTGTATTCGCGATCTTGCTCTTTCGGTCATTACCCAAAGCTCATGACCATAGGTGAGGGTCGGAACGTAGATTGACTGGTAAATCGAGAGCCTTGCCTTGTGGCTCAGCTCATTCTTTACCACAACAGACCAGTAAAGGGTCCGCATCACTGCTGACCCCGCGCTGATCCGTCTCTCAATCACAGTTACTTATATTAATAGTATTTATTTTATAGCCCTATAACTCAAACCACAATTCTCAGATTTTCCATCCATTATCTTCCGCTTCATCCTCTATTAGGGTCGTGGGGGGGTTCCCCATGCCCATCCAGGGGAGAACGTGTCTTGAGCTCTGGGCAGATACACCCAGGACAGGGTGCCAATCTATCCCTGGGCACACACTCACTCACACAGACACACTCTATATGGGGCAATTTGGAGAATTCAATTGACTTGATCCATGTTTTTGGACTGTGGGAGGAAACCCACGCAGACAGGGGAGAACATGGAAACTTCACCTAGATTGGGATTCAAACTGGGAATCCATAGCGCTGAGAGGCGAACGTGCTAACCACTAAGTCACCGTGCCGCCCATTCTCAGATTTTGATCCTTTTATTATTAAAATATTTTTTATTTGTCAACTGTGAAATATGTCGAACCAATTGTTTCAACAGGAAGACTCTTCAGTGCAGTGGCTGTCTAGTAAATTACATACAAATCTAAGCTTAGTGAGAATAATGTCTAAATCCCAGTAAATGAACTTGTTTAGTAACATAAGTGGCAGCACGGTGGCTTAGTGGTTAGCACGTTCGCCTCTCAGCGCTAGGGATTCCCGGTTCGAATCTCCATCGGAGTGGAGTTTCCATGTTCTCCCCGTGTCCGTGTGGGTTTCCTCCGGGTTCTCCGGTTTCCTCCCACAGTCCAAAAACATGGATCAAGTCAATTCTCCAAATTGCCCCATATAGAGTGTGTCTGTGTGAGTGAGTGTGTGCCCAGCGATGGATTGGCGCCCTGTCCTGGGTCTATCTGTCCAGCGCACGAAACGTTTTCCCCTGGAGGGGCATGGGGAACCCCCCGCGACCCTAATATAGGATAAAATCGGAAGATAATGAATGAATGAACATAAGTATCACAAGTGTTCATACTTTATTATTCTGAAGGAAATGCATTTAATTAAATTACACACCTGCTATAGGGTCCATAGTTTCCCTATTGCTTGGAGAGTAAGATGAACTTTGAGAGGTGGACAGACCACCCGCAGAGCTGCTTGTAAAGTGCATGTTAGTTCTCCGTGCCCGTGGGCCTCCCAGGCCACGCCCAGGGTGAAACATTCGACGCACATGCCGCACCCCGCTGCTCTCGTCATTCAATGAGGTTAAAGATAAATATAAGGACATCTCAAGAATTAGCATCTACTACAGAGCTCATCTTGTGTTAGTGAATTGCGAAAATGTTGTAAATGTGAATGATTCAATAATAAATTATAAGCTAAGCAACATAGCTGGCAACATGTTTAAGGTGTCTTGCTACTTAAGTATTTAGATATATTACTAGTACCCCTCCAACACTACGGCTTCATAGAAAATAATTAAAAGTACAAAGTGTAAATGTGAAAATGCCAGAAACAGATTTTAAAAGGATATTAAATCTCTAGGTGCTCTGTGTTCAAGAGTAAGATGAGCAGCAAAGTCGTCAGTCACATGATTGGGGTCACCTCCAGGCAAAGCTGCACATATAGGACAGATCTGAAAGAGACGAACAAAAGATTATACTTTTCATTCGAAAACTGAATTAGACAGTGTACATTGTTTTAATTAGTGCTATCAAAGTTTACCTGATACAATTAATTTGAAATAATTAGGTTGTTAAATAAACAAATATGAAACTACATTTTTATTAATTGCTGTTATCTGTTAGAAAAGTGCCATGTGGGCTTTAGAAAAGGTCAATGCGATCAGGTATCATAGAGTATATACACAAGCTTCAAATGACTTCAGGTGCAATTGGTTTAAATAAGAACCACTGAAGCATGGATTAAATGACTGCAGTTGTAGAGACTGACCAGTAACATGTAATTATTTGGGCTGCCAAACAAAATTAACCTGTCTAAATATGAAGGCTAGTTTCAGTCTCATAATGTTCTGAATGAAAAGTGAGTATTTTGTGTTGTGGGATTTAACGGTCATAACTGTTTTTCAGGATACCATTGGTTGCAGGAATATATTAAATGCATGAACATAAAAATATGATTTAAGTTTATTGGACCTAATTGATTCATTTAAATTTGACATCATTCATTCAACATTCATTTAAAATTGACATGAATATATATATTCATGTTCATGTTCATATTCATATTCATATATATGTATATATATATATATATATATATATATATATATATATATATATATATATATATATATATATATGTTCATAGTCTGTACATGTTCATAGCTGTATATTTCATATTTATATCTGCTCGCAGTCTTTACATGTTCATAACTTGTATATTTCTTATTTATCTGCTCAAAGTCTGTACATGCTCATAGCTGTATATTTCATATTTATAATCTGTACATTCATATTTGTATATTCTACTTTACCACTTTGTAATGTATATATTTATATATCTGCTAAAGCACTTCTGGATGGATGCAAACTGCATTTCGTTGTTTATAATGAGCAATGACAATAAAGATGAATTCTATTCTATTCTATTCTATTCTATCAATGTAAGCAGTCTGTAATCAATTAGCTTTGTATATGAAAAAAGTCACAAAGCCACATAAAAACAGCAACTAATTACATTATGTTTTCATAATGTAAATGTACTGAGATCTAATACAAATATTATAATGTATGTTGGGGCGGCATGGTGGCTAAGTGCTTAGCACGTTCGCCTCTCTGCACTAGGGATTCCCGGTTCATATCCCCATCTGGGTGGAGTTTCCATGTTCTCCCCGTGTCCGCATGGGTTTCCTCTGGGTTCTCCGGTTTCCTCCCACAGTCTAAAAACATGGATCAAGTCAAATGAGTTCTCCAAATTGCCCCATATAGAATGTGTATGTGTGAGTGAGTGTGTGCCCAGCGATAAATTGGCACCCTGTCCTGGGTCTATCTGCCCAGCGCCTGAAACGTTCTCCCCTGGATAGGCATGGGGAACCCCCACGCGACCCTGATGTAGGATAAAGCGGGGGATAAATAATGAATGAAAGGATAATGTATGTCATTACTTAAGCTGATGCCATATTTAATTTTAACTAATAAAGATCAAACAATTTCCAATAATATACACAATTGGCAATTTTTTTAGATCCTTGACAATGCACTTGACAAAAAAGTACAAATAAGTTCAGTTAAAAAAAATAATAGCAAATTTATTGCACTGTTAACTTAACTGTTGTAAAGAATGAAAACTGTAAATAAAGATTTGCCAAAAACGCCATATTCATTGCTCCTTGCAGACAGGACAGGTAAATAAACACAGACAACTGACTGATTTAATAAGTGTGGCCAAACTTATGTACATAATTGTACACATACACACATTCATAAGGCACTCACCACCTCTGTGGATGTCTCCGCATGTTCGGAGGTAACATGCTCTTGAAGAGACGTTTCTGTGTAACCCATTTTTCCACAAAAAGGACAGGTAAATGACTGGGGCTGCTCTACTGAAAATGCCTCTCCCCCATAATACAGATCTGCAGAACACAGGGAAACACAGGGGTCATCTAAAACAGGCAAATATCTTTAATACACAAAAGCTAAAAGAAATGCATTTCTACTAAAATGCCTTAAGCAGCAACTTACCAAAGTCCACCCTAGTGAGTATGCACTGCATAGGGTGCTCCGTGGTGTGTCTAGTAGTAGTAGCTCCGCTTTCATAACAGGACGCACACAGATCATAGTCGTAGCAAATTAAACACTTGTATCGGCGCCCCCTGAAGTTTCCTTTTAAACATGCATCACAGCTCACACCTGCAAGCCAAGAGAAAGAACCTTTAGACAGATTTTTGTAACATGTTACACTAATATTATAACTGGTTAGGTACACTGCCCTATCTTTATACTTATTGTCAATTGTATCAGTACCATTTGCCTACTTCTTTATTTTGTAGATGAGTAGCTGTGTGTTATGCTGGCGAATCGGACATAGCAGTGCTGCTGAAGTTTCTGAACACCTCAGTAGGACTTCTAGACTAAGATTAAGCCACCTACCAAAAATGTCCAGCTAGTGGACTTTTGAAGGCAACAGCCTGTGAGCACTGATGAAAATAACTAAAACAAACAGTGTAACAACAAGATACCATCTCTAATACTATATAAAGTTTGAGAAATAAATATAAGATGTGACAACTTCAATGCAAGACCATCACATGGAGCTAAAAAGATCCACTACCTGGGATTTGGAGTGACCCTGACAATTATACAGAAAAAAAGGATTTGGACTCTATAACTGTAGAATTACACAGTGCATCCACAGGGTAGGTGGAACTGATCAAATGGACAATGTATACGCAAAGAAGTGAACAAATAAAGTGATCACAAAGTGCTGAACACAAATAGAACACAAATGTTCTAATGACAAATGTTCTAATGTCAAACAAAATATATTTTTTTAAACAACCAGTTTATAGCCCCAAGCAATAAATGTAAAAGTATTAGCCGTTTGATGGATTTAACAATTTTATGTGTAAATTAATTCAAATACATGAAGCTAAGCTCCCTGAAACAGATCTTTTGAAACAATTCACCAAACACAAACTGAATACAATATCATTAAACACCAAGAGATAGCAGCCCTAAACTTAAAGCTCAGCAAAAGTGTGATAGTTGGTCGATCTTGTATGTTTATTATAATTTTATATATTATTCCTTGTACTTTATTGCCAATGTTCATTCATTCATTCATTATTTCCCGCTTTATCCTCTATTAGGGTTGCGGTGGGGTTCCCCATGCCCATCCAGGGGAGAACGTCTCGGGCGCTGGACAGATAGACCCAGGACAGGGCGCCAATGCATCGCTGGGCACACACTCACTCACTCAAACACACTCTATATGGGGCAATTTTTGCTAACCACTAAGCCACCATGCCGCCTTATTGCCAATGTTTTATAATAAAATTTTATTTTCTATTTGTTACTCTTATAAAAAAATATGTGCAACTATTAACTATAATAAAAAATTTCAGATTTGATGGCAGAGGGTTTGATTTATTTTTTGTTTTATTTATTGATTTATTTGCTATTCATCCCATAATTGGAAAAACTGGTAAACATGTTTGATTTCATTTTTTAGCTTGAAATTACATTAGTGTTGATCTTGTTTATTTAATTAATAAAATGTACTTGCATTCTAGGCATATGACTTATTGAGGTTAATGCGCTTGAGATTTTCTTGCTTAAAAACTCCCTTAAGTTTTCTGATCTCTTTTTTTGGTGTTGGTTTCAACATGTCCATCAATTCATCATCATGTCCATTAAAAAAAACTATACTAAGTTATTACATAAAAAAGGCTTTACTGAGAACAAAGTAACCTCTTCATGTGCTCCTTTGAGAACCAGACCAAAAATATTATGTGCGCCCCTGACTATAATGTCGTCCTTATTAATTATGTTATTACTCTGCTATTTTGAGTCCCTATTATTTTTTTGTGGTGGTGATAGTTTTTTTAATATTAAGTACATAAGCTAACATTTTATAAGTAGAAAATTTTGGTGGAACACAAACTGGGGACATTATGATGGTCCTGATGGTGTTTTAAGTTTGAAATGTAACCCTAACGTTAGATTTATATTGACTGGGATTTGGTCATGATAAAGTTCATAACAATTTTATAAGTAATTAAGTTTATGGTCCAAGACTATTGTTTATAATAAAGTTTGTCTATATATCTTACAATTTGTGTGCTGAAAAGTACTAAATAAATAATAAACTTGAACATCAAGATGGGTGGAAGGTCATTCTACAGTGTCGCACCTAGATTTGGAATGTAGCCTAAGTCTCCCTTAGGCTCTATGTGATTTGTCTTGAAGATAATCCTTTAAGTTTCAGTCCCAAAAACACAAGACATGAAATATCATATAAATTTTAGTAACTGAAACTAATATGATCAGCAAGTATATTTTAGATTACCAATAGCAAATTAATAAATCAGATAACATAGTACACTTAAATATCGGGCACCACTGATAAAAACTACACAAAACCACAGGGAGGTCGATGCACAGTTGGTTGCACTAGACATAATTATTATTGTAGACCTATTTCTAACATTTACAGTAAGAATCAGAATCATGAAATCATTATAAAGTATAAAGAAATAGTCAAAGAGTGAACTCAAGTCAAGTCAAATTAGAAGCCCTTTAAACAACAGACATTGCTGCAAATCATCCTTAACAACAAAACCAATTCAATCTACTTGGGCAGACACATGAAAACAAGGTGAGGAAAAAGCTTTCTAATCTCAAAACATGAGAGGAACCAGGCTCAAAATAGCAACCCTGTATTTCTTTGAATAACCATGGAAGGCAACCAGATGAATCAAAAGCAGAGTAGAAGTAACCATTAAAAACATGGTACAGAAACATATATTCAGTGTCTGTACAACAATGTCATGAAACTAATTTACAAAAATAAGTGTTTATTTTTTTTTAAAAATACTTTTACAAATGATGCACCAATTTAAATTATTGATGTTGAATTTCAGCTTCAATCCCATTGATTACAGACTTACAATAGTCGCTAATGCTGTAGAGCTAAACATAACATCTGACACAATAGAATTAAAGAAAATGTAACGTGATCACTTTGTCCTGTTACAATAAAATTTTACAATTATAATTTTATATTCTTTATGAAAAATTATGGTCTGAAAATACTTTATATTATACATTTATAAACATACGAACAAGCAAAGTTATTCCATCCATCATCTTCCGCTTCATCCTCTACTATATCCTCTAATATTTGAATGGTATTAATAAGTAAGCTCAGTGATGGCATTACAGGTAACTTCTTATGGCAATGCAACCCATATGTGTGACAGTAATGGGTTGTGATAATACTGTAAAAAAAAAAAAGTTAATATAGTGACTTGGTGGACATCCAAACTAAATACACCTGATTATATTAAACTCCAGCTGTCAAAAATATACTGCACTTAATTTATACAGTTGACTTTGATAACCATAAAATATCACCAGGACCAGTGAGGTGCATCACATAAAGACAGCAATCCTGGCTAAAACTTTTACAGCACAAACTTTTACAGTTTTTTTTTTTTAAAGCTGAACTAAGACTTGGTGAACTGTTGACATGATCAACTTCATTGACAAAATAAATATTAATATCCCATTAAAAATATGCCATTAATAAGCCAAAGCTATAAATATTTAAGCGATCTTTGTTTTGAAAGAAACCAATTAAAAATCTGCTCTGTGAAATTGTCTGTTACTCCACTATGGTATCATATCATTTCCGATTTTTTTTTTTTCATGCTGCCACAAGCTTCTTGTCTGTAACCCTGCCAGTATGCTACAGTGAGGACCTTGAAAGACATTTATAAACACTAAAGATCAAAGACAACTAAACTTACTTAACTATTGTTCATCTTTTATATTTTGTTGAACCAGCACAAAGTTTTTTTTATTGTAATTTTACTAACACTGCTCTCGATGAGCATGACGTCCCCACTGAGCCTTTGTCCTTGTAAAAAGATGTATAGGAAGTTTTTCCCGTTACTGCTGATTTGAGTTGCTTGATGGGGGTTCAGGAGGTTTAGATACATTGTGAAATTGTTTTCACATGCACTCTTGCAAAAGTGCTATACCAATTAACTAAAGTTGAACAGTGAAGCTCGCTATAAGCTTTAGAAACTGAAGAGGTTTATCAAAGCAATACAACATCTATGCATGAGCACTTAAAGTTCAAGTGTTCCGAAGCACTTTGCCAAAACAGCAGCAAGACAGCACCATTAGTTCATGTTTACTCGTTTTCCATGATATATTATGCCTACTAACTGTTATTAACTGTTGCTGTTCCTGAAATTTGATAAAGGAAAATTATCTGGTATTAGATTTGTTTTAGGAAACAAAAAGAAAATCTTGTGACGACCTCTTTAAGCAGCCAGTCAGTGTAAAAGACTAAGGTACAGATTGGGTACATATTAGAGTCATTTAAAAATCAAGTCTGTCGAACCATCAGATACAAGTGATTTAGTTTAGTTTTCTGTTAGAGTGAAAGTGCATAACCCAGAACTCATGAACAAATCATGAAAACCTGAGATGATTTAAAACAGTACTGCTTTAATTTAAACACTGTATGGTACGCAATGCTGCACTGAGCAGCTTTAGCCAGCAAAATGCTCAGAGGAACAATCATCAGAACAGCGAGCTGAATTGCCGTTTGCACTGCGATCTGGAATAAATATCATACACAATGGAAGTCTAGCGGTTAGCTTTAACGTGTTGTGATATGAACTGTTCAAACTAATCAGTACTATTAATCATAGACCAATTACACACAGCACCCAGAGTTGTTTTTGTTAAAGCAGTAGAAGTGCTTAAGGCCATTATGAAGATTCAATTATGATAATGGCAAAAACAATGAGACTTTTTTTTTTAAATTCAGCCTATAGTTTTGTGAAACTGTAAACCACTAAAGAGGTTTCTTAAATGGTGTATTAGTCATGAACAAGTGCATTTTTAATGGACAAAAGATGGATTAAATCAGCACTCCCAAAAAAAAGGTACACAGTACAGCTTGTATACAGAAATCATCTTTTGCAAACATACATTCCCAAAAAAACATTGCTAAGGAGTATAAAAATAAGTATTGAATCACGCATGCTCTAAAGACATTGGTAAAAGTACAGGTCAATTTAACGTGCAAGTGTTTCTATAGAGTTCCACCGCTACAACAATTTGGTCCACAATATTTCTTTACTCCTAGGTATTCCATGATCAACTGACAGTGGCATTGCGAATAAGTAAAATTGTTTAAAAAACACATCCATGTTTCAAGTGGAAGACCACAAAGATTTAAATTGGAGACACAGAGTGCTGAGGTGCATGACGTTTAAAAGTTGCTAACTCTCTGCTGAATTATTAACTGTAGAGTTCCACATCTTTACTTGCGTCTAACTTTGGCAAATGCCAGGAATATGTCACTGTGCCAACTGTAAACTTTGATAAAGGAGTATTAATGCTAAGGATGTGTTTCAGAGGGGTGGTCTTTGCCTATTAGTTCCAGCAACGAGAAAACATTTCTGACAATTATATTCTTCAAAATCTGGGAACAGTTTGGGGAGTGCACTTTCCTTGTTTCGGCATGAATATACCCCAGGATACAAAGTCAGGATTGGGTAAGTTTGGTTTGGGGAAGGTGGCACGGTGGCTTAATGGTTAGCACGTTCCCCTCTCAGCACTAGGGATTCCCGGTTCGAATCCCCATCTGGGGGAGTTTCCATGTTCTCCCCGTGTCCGCGTGGGTTTCCTCCGGGTTCTCCGGTTTCCTTCCATAGTCCAAAAACATGGATCAAGTCAATTAAATTCTCCAAATTGCCCCATATAGAGTGTGTATGTGTGAGTGAGTGTGTGCCCAGCGATGGATTGGCACCCTATCCTGGGTCTATCTGCCCAGCGCCCAAAAACGTTCTCCCCTGGATGGGCATGGGGAACCCCACCGCGCCCCTAATAGAGGATAAAGCGGAAGATAATGAATGAATGAATGGTTTGGGGAAACGTTATGGTCAGCAAAAGCCCTAATCAAAAGCCCTCTCATCACAATGGAAACACCTTTGGGAAGAACTAGAATGATGACTGTTAGCCCTCTCATCCAACATCAGTATCTGACATTATTAATACTCTTCTAGATGGCTGATCAAAAATTGCCATAAACTCCAAAATCTTGTGGAAAGGCTTCCCTGGAGTATAAAAGCTAGTATAGAAGCAAAGTGAACAAAGTTAATCTTAATGGTTTGAAATAAGAATAGAATGCCATAAAGCCACTGTAGACAATGTGTGTAGTTGCTCAAAAATGCCCCACACAGGTAACTTAGCAGTTCCAAGCATAACTGCCTAAATCTTTAAATCAGGAAAGTAAACTTTTTAAATAATATTTTCCCATTTTAGATGCAATGTAGAAAAAGCAAAGCATTGTGATTGGTACTAGTAGTTAAAATTTGTCAATGGGCGGCTGGTAATCCAATGCAGTACATTGATCTAGTGTGTAACCGCCACTTCAATGCAAAAAATGGGTTTGATTTTCAGGTGAGAGGACAAACAGAATAGTATGTGTGGTGTTTGCATGTTCTCAATTCTGCATAGATTTTCTCTCACAAACCAATAACATTTTAATCTGTTAAGCTGACCACAGCGTACATGAATGCGTGTGGCTGCCTTGCAATAGATTGGCAAACTCTCCGTTTCCCTATCAAGTGGTACCACAGGCTCCAACACTTCTCGATCTTAAATACAACATGACCCCCCCACCCCCCCCCCCCCCCCCAAAAAAATAAATAAATAAATAAATAAATAAATAAAAATAGGTAATTGAATGAATGAACAATGAATTTTAACTTATCAGTTTTGTGTAATTCTGAACTCTGGTAAAAAAAAATACTTGCATAGATTTTAACTATAAAACAATGTGCATTCATAAAAACATTTCTGAAAATCATTCAGATTTATCAAAAGTTCATGCACACTTAATATCCTTCACACCTGTTTATATTAAGGTTTAATCATCATGAAATCATGTGCACATAAACTACTCTCTCAACCCAGCATGTTTCCAGTGAGTTTTAAATATGCAAACAAGTATTAAAAAAAGAAGCATTTGGCTCATCTTGTTGTCCTACAACCCAACAACTACATACATACTAACAGAACTCACTCCTGATTAACTATTTTTAGGCAAAACAAAAAAAAAAAAAACGTACATCAACTGGGATCCTGTGCTCCAAATACATAACAGCAATTTTTAAGCCCACAGTCTCTTTACAGTTCATTAAGCTTGCATTGTATAAAAACAAATATTCTGGAAAGCATTCCAGCAAAGTCAATTTTTAAGTTTGCATAATCAAGTCTTATGCATGCACATGCTGTGAACATCTCTGTGGATACACTTTTATGTAAACTTAATATTTATAGAATTTAGCATTTACAATTATAACCATGAGGTTACAGAGGAGACATGTTTACATTTAAACATCTAGGGGCAGTGTTAGCTCTTAAACAATCATGTCAAGTCAATTAGGAAGTCATTGACATTTTAGCCATTAGACATTACACAGTTCACAAACCTGATTCATCCAGGGCCATGATGGCCCACAATAAACACACTGCTTCATAAAGTCATTGGTACATAAACACTACACAGTCTTAAAATGTAATCTATTTAATAAACTGTGATTATATTCATCAGGCTGTTTTGCTGTTTGTTTTTAACACATGGTGCTTCACACACTTATACATCATGGTGGCCCAGTACAGCAAATTCTCATTCACAAAAACATAAAATGAGAACATTTAATTTTTCTGATTGGTTTTAAAAAAAAATGCTAATTAAAAAAAGTAGCATTTTCGGCCGAATGAATATTAAGTGTAAAGCACTTAATTTGTAATGAAATGTTGATTAATTATGGAAACAACATATTTAGGTGTAGACATGTGCATGGAATGTGGTTCCTATCCAAAAGCAGCTATTTAGTTTGGTTTTGGTTAGATACACATATAAGCCCGACGATTAAACATAAGAAATTTCGGAAGATTAATCTTATTATTAAGATCCGCACATCCTGAAAGTCAATTCCCATTAACAACCAACAGTGTCTATGAGAGCATCCATTTCAAATTCCATAGCAACCATCCAGTGACAATGCAGTAACAGTCTGGAAAACCAAGAACTGGTTAGGTGCCTGAGTTCTTAGCAACCACCCAACACAATACCAACCACCTGAGCTACACCCTAATAACACACTAGATCGAAAGACTAAGGGCAAGTCACAAAATAATCTTTCTTAACAGCATTGCACATAATCAAACTGTTAATACATATTTGGATATGAATGGAGTGGTTTATTGAGTAATAAAAAAAAAGATTAATCCCTCTAGCAGATTGCACATCAACGCCTGATTTTTGTAACTGTACATGTTTAATGTTTATTTTCCACTTTCCTTTTCTAACTCATTGTTCTTATTGCTATATATTATTTAACCACTTTGGAGAACATTAATGTTCACCTAAAGAGAAGCTAAAAAGTTGGTAGTGCTACTGCTGTTGTTAATGTGTCTACTTTTAAGATACTCATTCAGCGGGGAACAAGAGCCAGTAGTTTTAGGAACCCTGAACAAGCTAGAAAGTGTTAGTGGCGTGCTAAATACGGTGCATGTCTGAATCTGGAACGTAAGTTAGTAACACACATGGCACATATCCCAATTATATTATAAGCATGTGTTCGTGTAAAGTCTACAAGCAACAAGGGCAGCGCAAAGACCTCCAGCTTAACTTTGCTTGTAGGGCCACGGTAAGATTTGCTGGATCATCCTGCCTTATAAGCGTTAGTGGAGAGTAAACGCGCTGGATCACTAAAACGCCCCCGAACACCTAGGTGGACGAGATGACCACCGGCTCCCGAGTGACCCAAAGCCAACGATCACTGTCTGCTTCCAAAGGGAATCCGGGATCAGCGCTCCGTTTGCCCTCTGCGGCAGGCCGAAGCCAGGGTGGTACCTAGCCGTTAGCATATTAGCTAAGGTCCTAGCCATAACACGGCCCAGCGCGGAGATAAGATGGCATGTGGCGCAACTTTCACAAGCTGCCCCGTGTATTTCAATAATGCGGCCTATCACGGGTCAGCCGGCGAGCTAGAGCGGCCGAGGAAAGTTCCCAAATCCGCCGCGATGGCCACCGGGAGCCATTCCCAGTGAATTGCAATAGAAAACATGGCAACCCTCGGCTGTAGCCTAGCGAGCCAGACTGCTAAAATTCCTCCCCTGCGACGCAGCGATCAACTGCTTTTCACCTACCTTCATGTCGGGACATCCTACAGACAGTAACGCAGCCCCCTTGGGCTCCCTAATTCGTATCACAGGGAAAGCGATCCTAAAAACGAAATAAAACGACGCCGCGGTTGCTTTCTTCCAGACGAACCAGTGATTCCACTTCTAGCTTCCTCTCCTCGAGTCCCGTCTGTCATGAGCTACTGGCGAGTACTCCAGGACACCTGCAGAGGGCGAACTGCTGCGAACGGCGTCTTCTCCTGCCCTGTTTTCTTCTTCTTCTGGCACCGAAGCGCGTGCTGGGCCGTCGGACTCTGACGTTCTGTTCAATCGAATCAAACTTCCGAATGAGTCGAATAATCGCTGTCTGCATTAAAGATCGACAGTATAAATATCTATATGTAAAACATTCTTACCGGTTGTAGACACGTGTATACAATGTATATGTACATTTCAGCATGATTTGCAAACAAGTATTCCAAAAAGAAGCATTTGGCTCATCTTGTTGTTCTACAACCCAACAACTACATACATATTAACAGAACACACTCCTGATGAACTATTTTTATGTATATGTAAAACATTCATACCAGTTGTAGCCACGCGTATACAATGGAAATGTACATTTCAGCATGATTTGCTAACAAGTATTCCAAAAAGAAGCATTTGGCTCATCTTGTTGTTCCACAACCCAACAACTACATACATATTAACAGAACACACTCCTGATTAACTATTTTTATTCATTCATTCATTCATTATCTCCCGCTTTATCCTCTATTAGGGTCGCAGTGGGGTTCCCCATGCCCATCCAGGGGAGAACGTCTCGGGTGCTGGGCAGATAGACCCAGGACAGGGCGCCAATCCATCGCTGGGCACACACTCACTCACACAAACACACTCTATATGGGGCAATTTTGAGAATTCAATTGACTTGATCCATGGTTTTGGACTGTGGGAGGAAACCAGAGAACCCGGAGGAAACCTACGCAGACACGGGGAGAATATGGAAACTCCACCCAGATGGGGATTCGAACCGGGAATCCCTAGTGCTGAGAGGCGAACGTGCTAACCACTAAGCCACCGTGCCACCCTGATGAACTATTTTTATGTATATGTAAAACATTCTTACCAGTTGTAGCCACGCGTATACAATGGAAATGTACATTTCAGCATGATTTGCTAACAAGTATTCCAAAAAGAAGCTTTTGGCTCATCTTTTTGTTCTAAAACCCAACAACTACATACATATTAACAGAACACACTCCTGATAAACTATTTTTATTCATTCATTCATTATCTCCCGCTTTATCCTCTATTAGGGTCGCGGTGGGGTTCCCCATGACCATCCAGGGGAAAACGTCTCGGGCGCTGGGCAGATAGACCCAGGACAGGGCGCCAATCCATCGCTGGGCAGAACTATTTTTATGTATATGTAAAACATTCATACCAGTTGTAGCCATGCATATACAATGGAAATGTACATTTCAGCATGATTTGCTAACAAGTATTCCAAAAAGAAGCATTTGGCTCATCTTGTTGTTCTACAACCCAACAACTACATACATAGTACCAGAACACACTCCTGATGAACTATTTTTATGTATATGTAAAACATTCATACCAGTTGTAGCCACGAGTATACAATGGAAATGTACATTTCAGCATGATTTGCAAAGAAGTATTCCAAAAAGAAGCATTTGGCTCATCTTGTTGTTCTAAAACCCAACAACTACATACATATTAACAGAACACACTCCTGATGAACTATTTTTTATTCATTCATTCATTATCTCCCGCTTTATCCTCTTTTAGGGTCACGGTGGGGTTCCCCATGCCCATCCAGGGGAGAACGTCTCGGGCGCTGGGCAGATAGACCCAGGACAGGGTGCCAATCCATCGCTGGGCAGAACTATTTTTATGTATATGTAAAACATTCATACCAGTTGTAGCCATGCGTATACAATGGAAATGTACATTTCAGCATGATTTGCTAACAAGTATTCCAAAAAGAAGCTTTTGCTCATCTTGTTGTTCTACAACCCAACAACTACATACATAGTAACAGAACACACTCCTGATTGAACTATTTTTATGTATATGTAAAACATTCTTACCAGTTGTAGCCACGAGTATACAATGGAAATGTACATTTCAGCATGATTTGCTGATGTGGTGGTCAGTAAATAAGTTAGAACGCATAAAAACAAACATTCAGCTCTGACCTTATCTTTACTGCAGGGGGTCAAGTTCAAGTCAGTTATTTATATAGCGTTTTTTACAATTGTACGTTGTCACAAAGCAGCTTTACGGTGTTGTAAGCCTTTAAACTCCCAAAGTGCACGCCGAAGAGACAGTGGCAAGAAAAAACTCCCTGTTATGGTGTCATTTTAATGAAGAAACCTTGGGAGGATCGAGGCTCAGTGGGGGACTTCTTTGTGTCACTGGGCAGCATCAACAGCATAGGACAGCCATGTACAGATTGTATCGTGATCAGGTGTCCATATTCAACAACCGGAAAAACTTTTAACTGTTGGAAAACTATATAAGTCCATCGAGGGCATCTTGACTGCCAATACAATAATAACCAGGTTCCATCCAGTTCCATCTCAGAGCACAATTTGGGTCACGGACCAAATATGATAAACATTTAATGAACACACTAAATGTAAATGTGTTCTGAACATGACAAACAGGAATATTATTTCACAATAAATTAACTTAAACTTTATATAAGTTAAAATACTTTGCTCTCTATAAAAATGTTTTATGTTAAAATGATGTCAAAAGTTACAATAAAAAATATGCTTTTCAACAAAAGTAAAAATAACAAATCAAAACATTCGTTTGCCCTTGGGCCATTTTTGAAAAATAAATGTAAAAAAATCTTTAAATATTTCTGTTCTCCATAAAAATGATCCTATGAAAATCATACCAATTTAATGTGAGCTTGGTCCAAAAAAACACATCAACCAGCCATTAATAACAATAATAATAGATCAATGTAAAATGATCTTGTTGGCTGGATATTATTGTATTATGGGCCGGATATGGCCGACAGACCTAGAGTTTGACACCTAGTCTTTACTGCAACAGAAGGCGTCTTCCCTACCCAGTTGAAAAAACTGGGTTTATTTATCTTTATTGAGCAGTAAATCTTTGTAAAATGTATATATATATACATACATACACACATACACATTATATATACATTATACAAAGAAAACTGCTCAATAAAGAGCTTAAAGCCAGTTTTTTCAAAAAGCTTTTTTATTGGCTGTGAGGAGGGCAGACACCTTCTGTTGCAGTATATATACAAACACACACCTCTTATTCAGTTCAATCACCTTTAATTCTGTATGATTAATGAAAATAATAGACAATAGCAGTGAGGATGATAAAATTTGAATATGATTTGAATAGTCATTTGCATGCATTATGCATTATTTGAGTACAACTTTTATTATTTAGGTATTTAAGCAAAAAGAAGACAGACATATAGGCAGATAGATAGTTAGATAGAATGTATTATTAAGCCCAGAAGAAAAAAATTGGCAGCCAATAGCAGGTGAATACTAATAAATACACAGCACAGCAATAATACAATGATAAAAATAGATAAAACAAGAAAAATTGTACAAAAATAGTAAAATAAATAAATAAAATAAATATGTAAATGCAATTTAAGCCTATTTCAGATAAACAATGTATAATGTGTAAAAAACTGAATAGGCATGTGTGTATATTTTTGTATGTAAAAGTGTCAATAGTAAAGTTTCCAGTAGTGGAGGTGATCTAAAGCGTTTATAGTACAAGAAACAAGAAAAGAACTGTGTTTTGTGACATTTGTCAGTGAATTTGCTAAAATAAAGGAATAAACACATACATGTGAAGCACCTTTTATTTAACCATTTCACAGTTAAATTTTGTCTAAGTGTTTAGATGGAAAGTACTTATGTATTTTTATTTAAAGCAACTTGCAACCTACACACCCTCCCTCTCCATTGTCACCAAAGTGCACAGAGTGATGAGCTGGGGTGTACCACTGAAAAATACAGTGTAGGAAAGAGGTCTAGATCCAAGATAGTCTTGTAGCCCTGTAGCTACTAGGTGTGAGTGGAAAAACAATGTTACTTGTGTATTGGAGTTACATAGGCTCGCTTGAGTTGTTTAAACACCAGCCCAACTGCAAAGTTCTGAATCAGCAGAAGAGACGTGTTTATGTAAGATGGGACACAGGAAAGTAATGCATAAATGATATGAGCTTGAACTAACAGTTAGGTAGTGTGCTTTGTCAAAAAAGGTTATGAATAAAAGTTCATATTGAACAGAATAAATCTGCAAGAATGGGTGGTTTTTGTGACGTATACAAATAGTTTGAGCTGCATGTCCATTTTCAGATAAAGAAACCATTGATTTGAAGATTTTAAGAAAAAATAATTTTTTTGTTCAACCAGATATATTGGTGTGGCAGGCAGATATGTAATTTATTGTGGCATCATCCCAGGCAAAAGACCTGTAATGGACACATCACTATTTAGGTGTTTTCTAATAAACACTGGGTTGACTCTTGCTCTCTACAACTTTAACAATAACTTGTTTTGGACTACTCAAATCAAAATTATATAGTTATATATACTGATTTCTCTTAGCTTATTGTAATAATTAACTAGTACAGAAGATCAGAATCAATCAGAATCAGATTATTTCATTGATCCCAGTGGGAAATTGCAGGAAAGTAGGAAAGAAGGAAAAGTAATGTAGTTTAGCACCTTGATAGTTTGTCAATAGTTGATACATTATTAGATCAATTCAGTGATGCCATATCATAAACTTTAAAAGGATAGTCTTTCACAGATGGCAAGAGCTGATCTTGGACTCCAATTGCTAATTTATTTGATTACGTCTTAATAACATTGCCTCTGTTGTCCACTAGAGGGAACCAAGCATGTATTGTGTTTGGGTGTATGTGTGTGCATGCAGATAATGATGTTCACAAAATTATTTAATTGATAAAAAAGACACGACTATCATTCTGGAAATGTGCACAGGTTTAACCATTTTTATGATGTTAATGTTTAAATGGATCTTTGTCAAAATTGCAACACCTTCATCATTAAACCCGCAAATTGTTACAGTATATATATTACATGAAATAGTGAAGCTATCCAAAAAATAAAATACAGAAACAGATTAACAGTTAAAATTTCAAGTATTAACAAATAACAAAATCCAAATGATAGATATGTTACAGTGAGTAAATATAAATAGGGATTGGAGAGGACTATTGGAGTCAGTCTCCAATAACGGGCCTCCTGCATCATGAAGAACCCCACTCACCCAGCACACCCACTTTTTATTCCGCTCCCTTCAGGCAGGAGACTGCGGAGCATCAAGTGTAGAACAAACAAACTAAGGAACAGCTTCATAGCAGAAGCTGTAAGACTCACAAACTCCATCTAACAACAGTCATTCACACAACACGCTATCAGCACTCCACCAAAATACCTCATCATCATCTCATCTCACATGTACCGTTTATATACATTGCTCTGTTACATCTCACATTTTATATGCTGCTTTATTTATGTCATATATTTATATGTGTAATATTATAGAATATTGTGCCCAGCGATAGATTGGCGCCCTGTCCAAGGTGTATCTGCCCAGCACCCAAAAGTTCTCCCCTGGATGAGCATGGGGAACCCCCCCCCCCCCCCCCGCGAACCTAATATAGGATAAAGCGGAAGATAATGAATGAATAGAATATACAACTATAAAACTATGAAAATATATAATATAGAATATACCACTACAAATATAAAAATATAATATTTAACTATAAATTAAATATATAAATAGATGTATATACAGTTTATATAAAAAATAAAAATAAAAATAAAATAAAATAAATAAATTTAGGAATATATATAAATTTAAGAATATACTGTATATATTTCTTTATTTTGTATATAAATTATATATACATATATTTATTTTTTATATATAAACTGTATATACATATATAATATTTATAGTAAAAAATTATATATTTATAGTTGTAGTTGTATATTCTAAATTATATATATTCATAGTTGTATATTCTATTGTATTACACATATCTATATACTGTATTTTTATCTCATTTTCTTCTTTAAAACTTAAATTAAAATTCTAACTCTAAAAGAACAGGGTAATCAGGGTTTGTGACACATAATTTCGTTTTTGTCTCATGTACCCCATTTGATATTAATGATAATAAAATTTTCTTTAATCTTGTATCTTGGATATAACTACTCATTTATTCATTCATTCACTCATTCATTATCTTCCATTTAAACATCTACTAGGGTCATGGGGGGTGGGGGGTGGAAACCAATTAAATGCTTAGGACCTCTAGACAATGAATGGATATGAATGGCAAACTGTGTGAGCATTCCTTTAATTTTTTTGTTGGTCAATGCAGTAAAGCACCATGACAATTTTATTCCCTAATGTTTTTACAATGTGAATCCCTGTCAAGGAGTCCCTCCCACTAATTTCTTTAACTTACTACATAACTTTAACTCTTAATAGGTTGTTTGTAAGGATATTATGTTTATATTGAAATTTCCATGTTTACATTTGACATTTAGCAACCTTGTAATTTTTTTTTTTTTTTTTACACATTATCACTTCTTTTATTGGATTTATAAATACTGAGTTAAAAGGCTGTAAAATACCTTCTTAGACCATATCCATAAAGGCAGTCAACCAAGAAGTGCGTAAGGAAGTGATTTCTACCCTCTGGTTTATTAATGTGAATATAAAGAAACCTGGAATTTTTTCATATATATATATATATATATATATATATATATATATATATATATATATATATATATATATATATATATATATACAGTTGTGATCAAATTTATTCAACCCCCAATGCTGCGAAGGGTTTTATGGAATTCAGTGCACATTTGTAATTGTGTTCATAATGAAATCTTACAAGGACTTGTTAAAGAACTAAATGCAACTAAGATAGCATCAATTGTTTTTGTCATAAAGTATTAAATGGCCTTTTTGTGATTTCTTCATTGACACAATTATTTAACCCCTTTACAACTACCACTCATAAGAACAGAGGTTCATTCCAGTGTTTTCAATCAGGTATTGAAAACACCTGTGGATGTCAACGAGCAGCAATCAAGCATGATAAGCACCAATTAGGCAGATTTAAAAGGACTGTGATACTCAGCTCCTTCTAGACATCTACTGGTGTGTTTACAAGCATGGTGAAGGCAAGAGAATGGTCCCAGAAGACAAGAGAAGAGGTTATTGCTCTTCACAAGAATGGCAATGGATATAAAAAGATTGCGAAGTTGTTAAATATTCCAAGAGACACTATCGGAAGTATCATTCGCAAGTTCAAGTTAAAGTGCACAGTGGAAACGTTACCTGGTCGTGGCAGAAAGAAGATCCTGACCGCGACTGCTGTGCGCTACCTGAAGCATAATGTGGAGAAAAATCCCCGCGTGACTGCTAAGGAACTGAAAAAAGACCTGTCAGATGTGGCACTGAAGTTTCAGCTCAGACAATAAGGCGCGCACTGCATAACGAAGACCTCCATGCCAGAACTCCCAGGCGCACCCCCTTGCTGACTCCAAAGAACAAGAAAAGTCGACTGCAGTATGCCAAAAGTCATGTGGACAAGCCACAAAGGTTTTGGGACAGTGTACTGTGGTCAGATGAAACTAAATTAGAACTGTTTGGGACAATGGACCAGCGCTATGTTTGGAGGAGGAAGAACCAGGCTTATGAACAAAAGAACACCTTGCCTACTGTGAAGCATGGCGGGGGGTCAATTATGTTTTGGGGCTGTTTTGCTTCTAATGGTACAGGAAAGCTTCAACGTGTGCAGGGTACCATGAATTCCCTTCAGTACCAGGAGATCTTGGAGGAAAATGTGATGGAGTCAGTCACAAACCTGCGGCTTGGGAGACGTTGGACCTTCCAACAGGACAATGATCCGAAGCACACATCCAAGTCCACTAGAGCATGGTTGAACATGAAAGGCTGGAACATTCTAGAGTGGCCATCGCAATCACCAGACTTAAATCCAATTGAGAACCTCTGGTGGGACCTAAAGAAGGCAGTTGCAGTGCGCAAGCCTAAGAATGTGACTGAACTGGAGGCTTTTGCCCATGAAGAATGGGCTAAGATACCCATAGGTCGCTGCAAGACACTTGTGTCAAGCTATGCTTCACGCTTGAAAGCTGTCATAACTGGAAAAGGATGTTGTACTAAGTACTAAAAAATAATGTCACTAGGGGGTTGAATAAAACTGATAATGATGTGAGCACAGTAAAGACATTTGTGGTCTTTCCATCATAAATATTTGTGGTCATTTGTGGTCATTCCATCATAAATATTATGTTATATTTGTCTAATTTATAAGTGCCTCTTTGATATAATTGTAAATAAGATGACTGAAATGATCCAAATCAATGTCAAACTGGCCAAAACACTTTATTTCAGTGGGGGTTGAATAAATTTGATCACAACTGTATATATATATATATATATATATATATATATATATATATATAGAGGTGGCTTAGTGGTTAGCACGTTCGCCTCTCAGCGCTAGGGATTCCCAGTTCGAATCCCCATCTGGGTGGAGTTTCCATGTTCTCCCCGTGTCTGTGTGGGTTTCCTCCAGGTTCTCCGGTTTCTTCCCACAGTCCAAAAACATGGATCAAGTCAATTGGATTCTGAAAAATTGCCCCATATAGAGTGTGTCTGTGTGAGTGAGTGTGTGCCCAGCGATGGATTGGTGCCCTGTCCTGGGTCTATCTGCCCAGTGCCCGAGACGTTCTCCCCTTGATTGGCATGGGGAACCCAACCGCGACCCTAATAGAGGATAAAGCGGGAGATAATGAATGAATGAAATATATATATATATTTCGTGTTTATGTATGATGGGAGACCCACAGACCCACATTGGTAACTTCAGTGGACCTGGGATTTGAACCCCCAACCTTCAGACTGATAGCCCAACACCCTGACCACTGAGCTACCCTACCCCACCTGCTAACCACTAAACCACCGTGCTGCCCTGAATGTTACTCATTGTCTTTAAAAAAACTGTCGTATATAGGCAAATGATACTACAGTATATCCTCCAAAATTAACATTTTGTTATTGGCAGGATTAAATCTATGAACAAACATACAGTACAGTGTTTTCGTTATGCTGTAAGGTCTATGTTTGACTCTCCAGCCCGAAAGGTGGAGCCGTGCGCCATGTGACCAGCCCACATTAAAGGCGAGAGGACTTTTATTGTAGTGCTGTTTTTACGACGTCAAGGCTTTGGTTTAGCGGCGCATCACGGGAGAACTTTGACACCGGTTCATCCATCTAAAGGTTGATTGTGGAAAAAATATATATATTTTGTAAAACAAACAAATATTAGATATAAAAACAAACGCACGCTCTCCTGGATTTAACAAACGGTAAGTGTTGTCAAGTCGTCGCTTGTTTTCGTTTGTCATTTTCGTGAAGTTCTAGCTAAACATTTTTGTCTTGTAGAATAAATTAAAATTTATTTATTAAAAAAGTTAAAGGTGTTAATCTGTTGATCGCGGTGCTTTAAGATCATACAGAAAGCTTTGGCTAAACTGGTAAAATGGCATGTGTTTTTCTTTTTTGCTTTGCGTTTGACCTACTTGTTGGGCCTGTGTGTGTGTGTGTGTGTGTGTGTGTGTGTGTGTGTGTGTGTGTGTGTGTGTGTGTGTGTGTTTCATGTGTAATTACAGTGAAGGTCTGAAATCGTTCAAACACTTTAATCGGGATGATGCAATCTCAGCGGTTGTTTACAAGTCTGTTTGTTTTGTGACAGACTAAGCACAGAGGCAGTGCAGGATGCAGATAAAAAAGCTAAGATAATATAAGATCACACAGAGGGAAATGTACATTGTGACAGCAGCCTAAAAACGTTGGAAATATATATATGCGTGGGTTTCCTCCGGATTCTCCGGTTTCCTCCCACAGACCAAAAACATGGATCAAGTCAATTGAGTTCTTCAAATTGTCCCATATAGTGTGTTTTTTTTTGTGTGCGTGTCTGTCTGTGTGAGTGAGTGTGTGCCCAGTGATAGATTGGCGCCCTGTCATGGGTGTATCTGCCCAGCGCCCGAAACGTTCTCCCTTGGATGGGCATCGGGAACCCCCCCCCCCCCCGCAACCCTAATAGAGGATAAAGTGGAAGATAATGGATGGATGGATATATATATATATATATATATATATATATATATATATATATATATATATATATAGGCATGGTGGCTTATATATATATATATATATATATATATATATATATATATATATATATATATATATATATATATTATAGCACGTTCGCCTCTCAGCACTAGGGATTCCCGGTTCGAATCCCCATCTGGGTGGAGTTTTCATGTTCTCCCCGTGTCTGCGTGGGTTTCCTCCCACAGTCCAAAAACATGGATCAAGTCAATTGAATTCTCAAAATTGCCCCATATAGAGTGTGTCTGTGTGAGTGAGTGTGTGCCCAGCGATGGATTGGCGCCCTGTCCTGGGTCTATCTGCCCACCGCCCGAGATGTTCTCCCCTGGATGAGCATGGGGAACCCCACGCGACCCTAATAAGAGGATAAAGCGGGAGATAATGAATGAATTAAAAAAAAAAATAAAAAAAAAAAAAAAAAAAAATATATATATATATATATATATATATATATATATATAGTGTGTGTGTGTTTAAAAATATGTATGTATTTAAATACTCAGTTCCAATGTCTTCTTTTCAGCTCAGATCAGATAATTCTGAAACTTTTTGTCAAAATTCATATTGAACTACATAAATATAGGACTACCCTTCACTCATTAAGGAATTAGCTTGTTTACCTGTGTTGTTTTATCAATCTATAATACCTCTTAATCCTATGCTGCGAGTGGGGTGGAGGGGGAAAGCATGTGGTGCTGTAACATGGGTACATCGGGTGCTGGGCAGATGCATCCAGGACAGGCTGCCAATCTATCACTGGGCACACATTCACTTACACTTACATAATATTGGGTCAACTTAGCACCAGTTCACATTTTGTTCACTACAACTAGTAAATAACCCTGAGACCTTAGTTCTATGAGGCAAACATTCTAACCTCTGTACCATCACACTACTGGCACCAAAAATCACAATTTTAAACTGTGTTGTATGTCTATAGCGTACGTGTATGACGTATGAAATACTTGTGATCAGCTTTCCCGGCTTCTTGCATGACACCATGCTGTTAGGAAATGAGCTACATTCTTTAATCTCATTGTTAAATAGTTTGTTTAAAGGCACATAACAGTTGGAGATTTGAAACTGTAGACACTTCTTGCAACTGAGATTTTACTTAAAATATAAATGTAATGTGAGATGTTGATATTTTGTTTTTTATGGCAAAGATCCATTAGGGAATTAAGTCTGGATCCTTTATGGCAATTTAGCACAAGCAGATCATTTCATGATGCATTTATTCTAAATATAACGGTTATATACAGCCGATTCATACTTAAAAGCCATTGTGTCTATTTGTCTTTTTAAACCACAAGCGTTTAGATTGAAGCTTGCAGTATTATTAGGAAGTATTTGCTGAATTCTAGCTATGGTTTTGAAATTTTATTGCAAAATTTTGGAATAATTTGAACTTCTTTCTTTTGGTCATATTCACATAAACTAATTTTTGATTAAGTAGTGGGTTTAACAAAATATGTGATTGACTTATAATTAATTTATATACAATGTAACTGCCTACTTGGGCAGTTTGTATTCTTGGTTGGTTTAGAGTTTGTAGAATTGTATAATAGTGTATAATAGAACTTGTGGATAGAACTTCTGTTCTTCTAAGAACATTGACAATGTTAATGGCAATGGGCAAAAATAATATGGAACTGCAAGAACTGGTTGACTTCCTTCGCAGTTGTGAATCTGCAATGTTTCAGATTGAAGATCTCGAAGCGCTTAACAGTTGCAGCGAAAACAGAAAGATACTCACTAAACTTCCAGATTGGTTGATCTCGAGATGGAAACGGAAAGTCATAAAATTACAAGAACAAGGTATAAAATTTCCAAGCTTCAGCCAGTTTGTCCAGTTTCTAACACGTGAAGCCAAAATCGTTTGTAACCCAATGACTTCTTTCCCTACACCAAATCCACGTGAAGGAGAGAAAAGTAAGAGTATAAGTAATAAGTATAGAAATCCAGGAGCAAATGCTTTAATAACGAATTCAGATGAGAACGCCACCATCAAAGACTGTGTAACCTGTGAGAAAGCAGGACACAGCCTACCAGATTGCCGTAAGTTTATGAAGAAGACAATTACAGAAAGAGTCAAGTTTGTCCAGGAGAAAAGGTTGTGCTTCGGTTGCTTGAAATGGGGTCATCGTTCCAAGAACTGCAGTGAGAGAAATATCTGCAAGACATGCGAGAAAGGTCATCCAATTTGTCTTCATGATAACTAAAGAAGAACGCAAGCAAGAAAGAACACAAGTAATAAAGGCTGATGGAGCAAAATACAAAGAGAAGCCAAAGGATGAAAGACCAGAACAACCACAAGATCAACCGAGTACATCTACAAGTACATGTGGACCTATAGTACATAAGGTCATCCAGAGTGGCAGCCACACCCATACATCTACAATAATTCCAGTGTGGGTCTCTGCTGCGGCTGAGCCATATCGCGAAGTTCTTGTGTACGCACTTCTAGATACACAGAGTGATACGACATTTATACTGGAGGAGACTGCAAGGGCACTCAACGTAAGGAGTGAACCAGTTCAGCTGAGTGTTACCACACTATCCTCAACAAATAGCGTTGTGTCCTGCAAGAAGATGACTGGTTTACAAGTGAGAGGGTTCTATTCAGACGAGATAATACCACTTCCTGTGACTTATTCCAGAGAAATTATACCGGCAAATAGAAATCATATTCCCACACCGGAGATAGCAAAGTTATGGACTCATCTGGAACATATTGCAGATGAGATTGCTCCTCAGCAAAGCTGTGAAGTTGGCCTTTTAATAGGCAGCAACTGTCCTCAGGCTTTACTACCAAAACAAGTAGTGGCTGGTGATAGAAACCAACCCTTTGCACTGCAAACGGATTTGGGATGGATTGTAGTAGGCTGTGGTAATCCATGTCTCAACTATGGAGATAGTATAGGAGTAAGCCACCAAGTGGTAGTGAAGAAAGTGGTACCAGATCTTCAGTCTCCCTCAGATCTTACAAGTGAAGTGTATTCTGCCAAGTTCCAAGGAACCTCTCTGAATGTTCATCTTTTAACCGGTCCAGATCTAACGAATGCCTTGGTGGGAGTTTTGTTTCGCCTCCGAAGAAGTGACATAGAGCGCATGTTTCACCAGTTCCATATGAAAACAGAAGACCAAGATTATTTTCGATTCCCTTGGTGGGAGAATGGGAATCTTGTGAAAGAAGCCAGAGAACTTTGCAGCACAGGCAACCTACGACTTCACAAGCTTGTTTCCAATAGCAGAGAAGTCCTTGACTCTATTCCTAAGAAAGAATGTGCTGAAGCTACTACAACCAAGGATATGACATTAGGAGAATCTCAAATAGAAAGAGCTCTTGTGGCGCAGAGGTGCGTGGCTTCTGACGAGTTTCGGTTTAGAGTGGTTGTCAGGGAGAAACCACTTAACCTCAGAGGACCATTGGGAAAGCAGATCCTGCTGCAACCGTGTTGGGACGATACTTCACCCGATGATTTGCAACCTCAGTGGGAACGTTGGTTCCAAGAATTCTTGGCCAATCTCTTCTGGAGTCGGTGGAAGAAAGAGTATCTCCTGAACCTTCAACCAAGACAGAAGTGGATCAAGGATCCCAGAGATGCAAAGGTTAACGATATCGTCCTTCTGCAAGAAGACGCTACATCTCGTAACCTGTGGAAACTGGCAAGGGTCGTTGAAGTGTATCCAGGAAGAGACGGTAGAGTGAGAAAGGCGAAGTTGTGCATCAGCGATTCCAAGCCATCTCATTTCATGATTTAAAATCATAGATTTTGGTGGGAGTGTAACTGCCTGCTTGGGCAGTTTGTATTCTTGGTTGGTTTAGAGTTTGTAGAATTGTATAATAGTGTATAATAGAACTTGTGGATAGAACTTCTGTTCTTCTAAGAACATTGACAATGTTAATTTCCATGGTTTTTGGAATCCTGCTAATTACCGCGGTTACCACGTTACAAAGGTTCCAAAGTTAGTTCCAAAGAGTCATTCGGAAAGATAAGACCACCAGAGTACAACGTGACCATAGCTCTCCTTAGATATTTCATGCAGCCAATGAGGTTTGTGTTCTGTTAATATACTAATTATGTTTATTACCTTTTCTAGTATTAGAGTGAATTGATATGTAACTACGGTTCTAAATCAAGATGTAAATTCGTGTGATAAAACCAACAAAGGATCAGTCTTAAGATTAATAGTCTACAATATGTAAATTGTTCATTGTATAATTGTTTATTTGATTTATGTTACAGTTCTTACGGTTGGGTGTAAGATTGTGTACAAGGTTAAGGTGCATATTCAAGAATAAACCTAATCAGTATTGGAAAGAATATTTGTGCTGTCGACTTTGAATCTGAGGAAGCTACATACAATAAAAAAAAAAAAAAAAAAAACACGATTTAATTTTATTAGGTATTTAAGCTGGTAAATGAGAGAAAAAAATATTTTGTATATGCCAAATACAGACAGACAATATGATGCAATTTGTAATTTTTATTAAGGATATTCTTTCATGACATTTAGCAACCTTGTAATTTTTTTTACACATTATCACTTCTTTTATTGGATTTATAAATACTGAGTTAAAAGGCTGTAAAATACCTGCTTAGACCATATCCATAAAGGCAGTCAACCAAGAAGTGCGTAAGTAAGTGATTTCTACCCTCTGGTTTATTAATGTGAATATAAAGAAACCTGGAATTTTTTTCATATATATATATATATATATATATATATATATATATATATATATATATATATATATATATATATATATATATATATATATATATATATATATATATAGAGGTGGCTTAGTGGTTAGCACGTTCGCCTCTCAGCGCTAGGGATTCCCGGTTCGAATCCCCATCTGGGTGGAGTTTCCATGTTCTCCCCGTGTCTGCGTGGGTTTCCTCCGGGTTCTCCGGTTTCTTCCCACAGTCCAAAAACATGGATCAAGTCAATTGGATTCTCAAAAATTGCCCCATATAGAGTGTGTCTGTGTGAGTGAGTGTGTGCCCAGCGATGGATTGGTGCCCTGTCCTGGGTCTATCTGCCCAGCGCCCGAGACGTTCTCCCCTTGATTGGCATGGGGAACCCAACCGCGACCCTAATAGAGGATAAAGCGGGAGACAATGAATGAATGATATATATATATATATATATATAAGTAAAAAAAAATATACAGTACTCAGATACTTAACTCGCAAACAAATTTAATTATTCATAAAGTAATTACACAGCGTTTACCAGCTTGCACACTATTTATCAAAATAGAATAAAAGTCATTATTAACTATACGTATTTACTTTGTTTGGTTTTGGAACTTTTTTCCCTCTTGATGGAGCAGTAACACTTCATATTTATAAAAAAATATTAAAGATAATGCCAATATTAATATTTAGATATATTGCCTTGTCAACAGCTAGTTCTCCACTTTTTGCATATAATGCTTATTAATTCACATTATTTTTACGTAATTTAGATCTCAGCCCATTTTCCAATTGATTATAAACTAGTTTCATCACCTGGCAATAAAGTGACTGTGGTGTACACAAATGGTTAGATGCATTTTTGAAATGGTCCTTAAAATAGAAGTGCATGCTAAGTTGCCCAAAACTCTTTACCTTCCTTTTGCAAGGAAGAATGGGCAAAAGGTTGATAGATTACTAAATGGCTTCAATAAAACAATTTACCTTTTAAATTATTAATAATAAACCTTTTAAAATTCAATAACACGTTTCATTGCGTGTTCCCAAACTATTGCATAGCACTTTTTTGGCTTACAGGTTGTAAAATGCAGTATTATAAAACTAGAATTAAACCTACATATTTATAAAATGTCAACCAATGCAATTGATAAAGATATGAAACAGGTCATTATTGCACATTTTACAGTACACTGCTGTTTTAGCTAATTATGCAGAGATTAGTAAATTGTGGTTCATGGGACTTTGGACCAGAAATTTAAGAGTACTGTTTGACATCTAACTGTATGGTCAAAGATAGGACAGTAACTTATTAGGGCTGTATAGTAATAATGTCATGAACTCATCTTGCTCCAAAGTTGTAATATGCTTAGAGATCAGTTGACTTAAAAGTAATGCATTTGCACTTTCCTTCCTTTTATCATGGATTGATGTTTTATTTGTGGTTTTTAGCCTATTTTAAGGCTTATCTAAACCAGTCTCTTTCCAAGGTGACCAACTGCATCTAACACTTTAGTGCCTTTACTGCTTTAACTCAGACAACATATCACAATAATAGGCTGTTTCTCAGCTATTCATAGGTGTAGAGAAAACATGGAAACATGTGGATCACTGGGCTTACAGGACCAGGATAGGCAAACATGCTACAGTGAGGACTCTAAACCTAATGCAGTAATGTACAGCACATCACAGTTAAGCCTATTTGGTTTCACAAACTAAAATCTAAGCCAACTAAAATAATTATTTTTCATATTATAATTTGACTCCGTCAGTGGAAAAGAAAGCATTTTTTTCTTAAAAGAAATACAGCAAGCCTTTCCAGCTTTTTAGATGTAGACAGGAGCTTAATTTCTGCATAATACTTATTTTATTGCCAAACAGTCTTGAACTTTGTGTGAGCCCTGAGCCAGTGTCTGGTTGTGAAAGGGGTGAGGCTTCATATTTGCCAGTCAGCACAGAAAGTTAATCCAAAATACATTCTATCCCTTTATCTAAATTACTTCATTGTACCTGTGATGAATTAGACTTGATGACCCCAAGTCACTAAGACCTTTACTTTTACATTTTAGAGACATCTATCTTCTGAGGATTGCAGTGAGACGATACCCTTGGGTAAGTCAGACCTACATTTAAATAAATATTATGGCTGTTTATCTGTAGTAGTAGTGGACTAAAGTGTTTTAGCCAGAGAAAGCAATGAGTACAGGTACTTGGTAAAAGCAGATTAAAAGTCTTTGTCCAGAACTTGTTAGATGATTACACATCTAAACAATGATGTTGTTTATAAATTGTGGTTTACATACATCCTTATAAAACATAATTCTTTAATTAATCCCATGTAAATATTTTATTTTGAAGTAAAGAACTACAAAAAACTCAGTAATAAAAAGGAAACTTAATAGCAAAATACATTTTGCAGTAAGTTGAGCTGTTTTTAGTATGCTTTTTTTTTTTTTTTTTGAGTTTTAGCTAATATTTTTTCTTTTGTCATGACAATTTGTAGGAAAATGAGCTCATCAAATCCACACCAGCACCATGACCATGGCCATGACTTTATGCCCTCCAGTGCAGTCACAGCTCCTACTACAAACCATTTAGGAGACCATGGGTCAGGAGGTCACATGTCAATGGTATGTTAAATTAAAATTTTGTTTTGACTATGTTAAGTAACTGCAAATTTCCATATGTCAGAATCAGGATGAATATTCTTGCTGTTATTTATTTATTTATTTATCTATTCATTACAGCAGATGACCTTTTACTTTGGTTGTCATAATGTAGAGCTGCTATTTTCTGGGCTTGTCATCAACACACCTGGACGTAAGTTTGAATTATTATACCAAACAAATGTTCACAGAAATTTTCTTTTAAAATGAAAAAAGAAAGAATAAAAAGAAAGAGAAGGAAAAAATGGCTTAATGGATTTATATTACTTTTGTTCTTAAAGTAATAAATAAACAGTTTTTTTTTCGTTTGCTTTACACAAAGTAATATTAAAATACTCATAGTGAGATCTGAAACCAAGTGACTACAAGTGTTTGTTTCTTTTAATGTTGTATTAAGTAGTACAAATAAAATAGTAAAATCTAATTCATTATATGAGATTAAATATTATAAGTTAATTGTTTTAGCTTTTGTCCCTTGTATATATTTCTTGATGTGTTAAAATAAAACTAATTGTGTACAAATAAAATTACTGGAACAGCAAAGTGTTAAAGTTAATTACATTTGGTTGTATATTTCTGCCATACTGGTAACTGTAGCATATTGTTTTTTTTCATTGTCATGTTTTGCTAGGTTTGTACTGCAGCCTTTTTAGTTGTTTACGTTGTGTTTCTCACATTAGTCTCCTTTTCAGAAGGTCAAACACATGCTCAATTGTGTTAACATCTATCGATTGACTTGGCACTATTGCTGCTATCTTCCTGAGTTACACCATTAATGAAGATAAATGAGCTTTTCCTCACTTTTGTGTGGTTTGCATTTTGTGGCACAGCTCCCAAATGACAGCTCTTCAAGTGGTATTCAAATGACTGATATTAACACATTTACCACTGCCCTTTAAGGGGTTTTCAGTCATTAAATTACTTCAGATGTTTTTGTCACCAAACCAAAAAACACTAACAGGGGACATCGAGTAACAAGCAACACGTCATTTACATATAATGTGTGTATCCCTTTTTGGCATTAACAACATCACCAATTTATCATAGTATTGATTTTTACTATGTACTGTATAGCAATATTGGCTAATGTGGACAGGGTAGCATCTAGGAGTTGCCACAAATTAGATTTAGCTTCTGAACAGGCCAACTGTGAAAGAGCATGTGTCTAATAGTGTACCATTAGTTGTGTGTGTTTAAATATATTACACACATGCACGAGTTATTAAATTAGAATAATATACTTAGAGTGGGTCTGGGATGTTACTTTAAAGTTTTTCTTAGAAACCATTAGACATTTTTTTTTATGGTGGGTGATTTATGTCTTTAGTACCCTGGGGATATGCACAACACAGTGCTTCTAATGTCATATTTTATGTGAATGAGCCATTATAGTGCATTTGCATAATAATAAAGACATAGGGAGTTCAACTTTTAGAAGCTTAGAAAATAATTTTGATAATGTGTTCTGCAATATTTTTTTTAGGAAAAGCAAGATTATTTGTGAATAAATGGCTGAAAGGTATTTCATAAAGTTTTAGCCTTAAAGGTGGCACTAGCCAAAACATATTTCATGCTAGGCTTTTCACTTTTTTGTTTATCCCTGGATTAAATGAAATGCAAGTAGAGTCACTAGTATTTATTTAATACTGAGCTAAGAATTCATACAGGATGAAATATAAAACTGACTCACAGTACTGTCACAGTAATAAATGAATGTTAGTGGCCTGTATTAAAAAATAGCCGTATACAGTATGAAGAACATATTGTGAAGAAAAATAGTTGACAACCTGACGTATGAAATTACATTCTCTATAAAACAAGGATTGTTCTGCAAAACATGCATCAGAAGATGATTTTAAAAGCAGATTGAATTCTTTCCATTTTAGAAATGGTGGGTGCCTGTATTGGAGTGTTTTTGTTGTCCATATTCTATGAAGGATTAAAAATTGGTCGTGAGATCCTGCTGAGAAGAAACCAAGTCAATGTCCGCTACAATTCCATGCCAGTACCGGGCAATGATGGAACTGTTCTCATGGAAACTCACAAAACAGTTGGGTGAGTTATGTACATACATTCGCAGCCAAAGGTTTTAGGACAAACCAATGTTTTCACATTTATTCCCTACAAATTAAGTGGGTGTGGTAGCTGTGTTTATGGTATTGGGATAGCAATCTAAAGGTTGGAGGATCAAATCCTGAGCCTACTGAATTTACCACTGTGGGCTTTTCAGCCATAACCCTTATTGATCCAGCAGTGCTGTATCATGCTTGACCCTTAGCTCTACCTCCAACTATCAAACTAGGATACTTAAGTCACTTGGAATAAAAGCTTCTATGAAATGGCAAAATGTAATGTAATAAGTCTGTCTGTAGAACCCTTATCATCTCTGCTGACAGTATCGGGGGCAATAGACACCACTAAATGGCCAAGAAGCTAAATACAGAGAGAATGTAGGTGTTTTTTTTCTACCCAAACACAAAGGCAGTAGTCAAGACTAGTTTCAAAGAAAGTTCAGATGCTTTTGTGAAATGGCCACCACATTTACTCCTGCTAAAAGAAAATTAACACCAGTTAAGCCCTATGTTTAATATATGATTATAGTTTACATGTCAACACAATATGTCCATCCATCCATTATCATCCGCTTTATCCTCTACTAGGGTCGCGGCGGGGTTCCCCATGCCCATCCAGGGGAGAACTTTTTGGGCGCTAGGCAGATACACCCAGGACAGGGTGCCAATCCATCGCTGGGCACACCTTTACACACACACACACTCTATATGGGGAATTCAATTTGGAGAATTCAATTGATCTTGATCCATGTTTTTTGGACTGTGGGAGGAAACCGGAGAACCCGGAGGAAACCCACGCAGATACGGGGAGAACATGGAAATTCCACCCAGATTGAGATTCCAACCGGGAATCCCTAGTGCTGAGAGGTGGACGTTCTCAAAACAATGTGTGCATGCCAAATACGAATTTTTTTTTTTGTGCCGTTGTTGTGCTGTGACTTTTTTTTCATCTGTTTTTTTCCTTTCTAGGCAGCGGATGTTGAGTTTGGCACACTTGTTTCAGACGTTACTTCATGTTGTCCAGGTGGTGGTCAGCTATTTTCTCATGCTTGTGTTCATGACGTACAACGGTTACCTTTGTATTGCTGTTGGTGCAGGAGCTGGTGTGGGTTACTTTCTGTTTAGCTGGAAGAAAGCAGTAGTGGTGGACATTACTGAACACTGTCATTAACTACATCCAAGTGCTTCAATTTTCCCAACTTTTATGTGCCCAAAAAATAGTCAAACACATCTAATATTGTACAATCTCAGTAGTGCTTCTATCTTCTTTTGTTAGTGTTTGTCCTGTTAGTAACAAGGTCTTCACAATCACACTTTGACCTTTTATACAGGTTATTTAAAAAATAATGCCTAATGTAAATCACACCACGTAACCATCACTCACTCTTCTGCATTGTCTCATATGGAGGTTTCAGCACAGCTTCTTAAATGACATAACATCTTTTTATGTGAAGTGTGTGTGCTAACATATCACACACAATGTGCCATTATTTTTGTACAAGCCTCTTTTTATTTGATTTTGTCTAAGTGTCTCAATTGCATATGTACAAAATGTTCTTCTGTGGATAATCTATTAATGTCTTTCAGAAAATCAATAAGAAATAGACTTTGAACAGAGGTGCCTATGCTCTTATGTAAGACTATATGTCCGTAAAATCCTGTATTGTACATTTGTAGCATAAGAACTGACAATATGTCAAAGATATTAATGTTATTTTTGTTAACGTGAAAGAAATCAACCGTATAAACCTCCTTTAAAATTGAAATAAGGTCAGTGGTATTTATGAAGTACAGACTGGAACATTACAGTAATGGAGCAGCCACATTCTGATCCATAAACCTACGTGACATTACATAAAAGGACATAAACATACATACATAGTCTACATGAACAAAAGTATTGAGTCATGTACAAAAAACATTTGTTGTTTGTCTTTTGCTGCTGTAACAGCTTCATTTATTTTGGCAAGATTTCAAAGTGCATCAGTATAAAATGTTACCCATTCATCCAGAAGAGCATTATATTCATTCCAAAGATTTTTTAATGAGTTTGGTTAATCAAGTTCTTTTACAAAAAACTTAGATGACCAATGCCTGTTAATTCTGTGCAATGAGGCACGTTCAGAAACAGGCCTTCTGTAAACTGTTCATGAAGTTGTAAGCTTACAACTGTCTAAGTGTTTGATTTTATGTGTGTGACAAGGGGACTGAATGAAACCCTTGAACTACAGTACTGTGCAAAAGTTTTAAGATGATTAAAAGTTGTGTCTCAAAACATTTGTCAATAAGTGTATTTACAATTAATGGCAACATTTTTAGACACACCTCATTTTTATATTCATTATTCTCTTCATCAGCTTCCCTTGCCATATAAATTTACTTCTACAATTACCCACTGAAGTCCATCTGTTTCTATAATGATCCACACATATACACCACAGATCCAGGACCAGTAGCTGTTTCTCAGCACTGAAGGTAACATTAATACAGCTGTGTGTTGTGCTGGTACGACTGGATCAGATACATAATAGCTGCTGGAATTTAAAACAACTTGGTGGCACGGTGGCTTAGTGGTTAGCACGTTTGCCTCTCAGCGCTAGGGATTCCCGGTTCAAATCCCCATCTGGGTGGAGTTTCCATGTTCTCCCCGTGTCTGCGTGGGTTTCCTCCGGGTTCTCCGGTTTCCTCCCACAGACCAAAAACATGGATCAAGTTAATTGAATTCTCAAAATTGCCACATATGGAGTGTGTCTGTGTGAGTGAGTGTGTGCCCAGCGATGGATTGGCGCCCTGTCCTGGGTCTATTTGCCCAGCGCCTGAGACGTTCTCCCCTGGATGGGTATGGGGAACCCCACCGCGACCCTAATAGAGGACAAAGCGGGAGAGATGAATGAATGAATTTAAAACAACTTATTTAGTACACCAACCAAAAGTATTCAACTAATGTTCTCTATGATGACCTTGGTATGCACCCATAAAAGATTTACTAACACAAACTGCAGCATAATAAAAGCAACTCTGTTTTTTGTGTACATGGCAAAGCATTAATGTTGCATAGTGAGTTTACACTGTTTAAACACTTGAGGAGCACTGCTGTTTGATCTACTTGAACAACCAAATAATACCTGCACAATATTGGTCCTGATCAATAAAGACTGACATAGTATGTAGAAATCAAAATGGACTACAGGGTGTAAATGTAAAACAACAGAATGCAACTATGGGTTAAGTGAAATGGTTAATATATATATATATATATATATATATATATATATATATATATATATATATATATATATATATATATAATTAATTTCAAAATGGGTCATTCTTAATAAAAGTATGTGTATTATGAAATGGATTTATATAATGTAAGGCTTAGAGGATCTAAGAGCCTTAATAAAATTAATTGCCTTATAATATCCCAGTCTTTACTGTGGGTGAATGTTATTGACGGTTAAAGTTGTGGCTGGATCCACTACATGTCTAGTTATGTCTGGCATGTTTGTTCATTTTAGAAAAACAATTAGGAAGGTATGCAACATATGCATTAGTCATTTATTGGCTTATTGCAAAATTGCTGAACAGACCTTATACGGTTTCTTTCAAATTTTTTTTTTTTTTTGCAAATAAAGGATGATTATGATGACCTTAATTCATTTTGTCAGGGTTGTCACTATGCTGGAGTCTGCTAGATGAACAGTGATTTTAAATAACCAGAAATGTGAGAAATGTGTCATAGTTTTTTTGGATTGGAAACATGATTATTCAAAAAAAAAAAAAAAAGTTTTGTTTTTTTAGTACACAGCATTTTTAACAACTGTTATCAATATTAGATGTAATTGTGTATTCTAGCAGTGTCCTTAGATTATATGATTAAATTCCCTAACAATATGACTTCTTAATAAAATATGATTTTAAAACACTTAATATGCATGAAAGTGCTGTGTTGTTTTTTTGTGACGTCAACATGCAGCTGATCACCAAAAAAAAAATGCAGAAATCCCAGCAGAAAATATATAATTTAAAGATTGGATGGGCATCTTTTGAAGAGCTGCAGGTTAAATTGCTACCAAGTAACCTGTTTAATGTTTTAATAGTGATTTATTGTAATACTGACTGTTTAGTGATTTAATAGGCCTTGTGGATAGTTATATGTAAATACACTTTCTTATGTGGGGTGGCACGGTGGCTTAGTGGTTAGCACGTTCGCCTCTCTGCACTAGGGATTCCCGGTTCGAATCCCCATTTGGTTGGAGTTTCCATGTTCTCCCCGTGTCCGCGTGGGTTTCCTACGGGTTCTCTGGTTTCCTTCCACAGTACAAAAACATGGATCAAGTCAATTGAGTTCTCCAAATTGCCCCATATAGAGTGTGTATGTGTCTGTGTGAGTGAGTGTCAATCTATTTGTCTAGTCATCCCTTTAACAGTTTATTATTATCTGGCACATTTATATCCATTCATCCATTCACCCCTCTGCAATAAAAATATTTAATTTATTTATTCACCTATTACCATATTCATTCATCTATATACAATCTGGGTGGAGTTTCCATGTTCTCCCCGTGTCCGCGTGGGTTTCCTCCGGGCTCTTCGGTTTCCTCCCACAGTCCAAAAACATGGATCAATTCAATTGAATTCTCCAAATTGCCCCATATAGAGTGTGTGTGTGTGAGTGAGTATGTGCCCAGCAATATTGGCGCCCGAAACATTCTCCCCAGAATGGGCATAGGGAACCCCCCCCCCCGCAACCCTAATATAGGATAAAGCGGAGGATAATGGATGGATAAACATAACAAATTACACTGTGCCATTACTGGCTTGAAAACTAAACCAAAATGTAAAAGCATCCAAGAATAAGAATATAAGTAGCAGTCAGATACTATTAATCATATACCTTTGATTAATTGATTATCTGTAAGTGTGAACACCTCTATAACTGCAGCTGTTTCATTATTTTGTTGGTGTAGAGCATTCATATCAACATGTGATAAAATTTTAAGGAGTAAATGAGCAATGAGCTTAGAGAAGCATTTGTTTCTGCTTATCAATCTGGAAAGCATTACAAAGCCATTTCCAATCACTTTAAAATCCATCATTTTAAAGTGAAAATTACTACAAACATTTAAAACATACAGACTTCTGTAATCATCCTAGCAAATTCATCCAATGGTAAGACTGTGCAATGCTACACTTCAGACTTTGAACTACAGTGTGTAAATGTAGAAAAACAAAATGCAACTATAGGTTAAATGAAATGGTAAATATGGACAATAAGTACAATATGTGTGTGTAAATATATTGCTATATTATATTTAATTTCAAAATGGGTCATTCTTAATAAAGGTATGTGCATTATGAAATGGATTTGTAACGCTTAGAGCATGTAAGAGCCTTAATAAAATAATTGCCTTACAACATCCCAATCTTTACTGTGGGTGCATATTATTGACGCTAAATGTTGTGGCTGGATCCACTACATGTCTAGTAATGTCTGGCATGTTTGTTCGTTTTAGAAAAACAATTAGGAGGGTATGCAACATATGCATTAGTCATTTATTGGCCTAATACAAAATTACTAAACGGACCTAATACGGTTTCTTTCAATAATTCTTTTTGCAAATAAAGGATGAGTATGATGACCATTTTGTCAGGGTTGTCACTATGCTGGAATCTGCTAGATGAACAGTGATTTTAAATAACCAGAAATGTGGAGAAATATGTCGTAAGAGTTATTTTTGCATTGGAAACATGATTACTCCTTTTACTTACTTTTGTTTTTTTAGAACACAGCATTTTTAACAACAGCTGTCAATATTAGATGTAATTGTGCATTTTAGTAGTGTCCTTAGATTATATGATTAAATGCCCTAAGAATATGACTTCTTGAATAAAATATGATCTTAAAACACTTCTTATGCATTAAAGTTCTGTGCTGTTTTTTGTGATGTCAACATGCAGCTGATCACCAAAAAAAAAAAAAAAAAAAAAAAATATGCAGGAATCCCATCAGAAAAGGAATATTTTAAACATTGGATAAGCATCTTTCAAAGAGCTGCAGGTTAAATTGCTTCCAAGTAACCTGTTTAGTGTTTCCATAGTGATTTAATAGGCCTTGTGGATATAGTTATATGTAAATACACTTTCTTGTGGTTTGTGTTGTATTCACAAAGTGTGCCTTTCCAACCTCAAATATAACAAATTACACTGTGCCATTACTGGCCAAGTGTAACTAAGCCAAAATGTAAAAGTATCCATCCATTATCTTCCGCTTTATCCTCAACTAGGATTGGGGGGGGGGGTAATTTGGAGAATTCAATTGATCTTGATCCATGTTTTTGGATTGTGGGAGGAAACTGCTGCTTTTATTCAACTTTTTATTCAATACATTTTGCTTAGTACATTCATTCATTCATTATCTCCCGCTTTATCCTCTATTAGGGTCGCGGTGGGGTTCCCCATGCCCATCCAGGGGAGAACGCCTCGGGCGCTGGGCAGATAGACCCAGGACAGGGCGCCAATCCATCACTGGGCACACACTCACACAGACACACTCTATATGGGGCAATTTTTGAGAATTCAATTAACTTGATCCATGTTTTTGGACTGTGGGAGGAAACCGGAGAACCCAGAGGAAACCCACGCAGACACGGGGAGAACATGGAAACTCCACCCAGATGGGGATTCGAACCGGGAATCCCTAGTGCTGAGAGGCGAACGTGCTAACCATGCTTAGTACATTAGTGCTTTATTTTTTTTTGTCCTGGCTTTGTCCTATGTTGATAAATACCACTGAATTAGATTGCAATTTTTTCTTTTGGTTTGCATTGCATGCTACAGCTCATATCTATCTCCCTTTTATATCTGTGGCTTTTACATTGTGGATTACAACACTAACATTCCCAGACACAATGAGGATTTACCAAACACAAATTTTATTAACACTGTTCAGCATTGCAGATACAGATTCTGTGCCAGCACTTAATCTTGTGCTTTAAGTCCGGCACCCTCATTTTTACTGCTAGCTCCTTTTAAATCCTGCACACAATCTATCAACAGAACACACAGCAGGTGATTCAATTACCTGCTTGGCTCCACCTTCCATTTTCCAAGCCCAATCAACAATGCAGCTGTCACAGACACCTTCTTCTATTCTCTTTGGATAATGATGTTGATCTCAGCAGCTATTGCTTGAATTTTTTTTCCACAAGTCTCATGTTACTGTCGTTAACTACATTTGTGTCCTTTGGCTGACTTGTGTTTTTTCTTGTCCAGAACAGCGACTAAACTTTTTCACCAGTTTTCAAATATGGGTATAAAACAACTAACAAACTTAGTACTATCTCAAAAAAAAAGGTCTCCTACACTTGTAAACAATTTGGTAAAAGTAGTTTGAAGCTACAGTGTTAAGAGTTGGCCAGTAACCCCTTCACATAAAGATACCTGCTTCGTTTATATTTAACTTTTTAAAGACAGCTCTATTGCGAATATGCTTAAAGATTCTTGTAAATTGTCTGTCTTATTATAGTTCAGTATGTTTAACAAGCAGTCAAATATTTAACAGGTGCGCCATAAAGTGTTAATAGTATAGATCTATTATTGGCTTAGATGTTTGTGTACATACATACAAGATTTATTTTTAATGAACAGTTTCCCAGAAACCACTGTAGTCTTCTACTTCTAGCTCAAAACTGAAGGTTTCCAAAGAATGAAGGTAATGTGTTGGGTTTTGGGTGAGGCTTGTATCCAATTCGCTCATGAATCATTTGCTCTCTGATTTTCCCTTCAGAACTCTCCGCAGCACTGCTCATGTCACTTGTTGCAACGCCAACCAAATCCACTTCATCTTGCTGTTTCTTTCGAATCTGTAAATAGTTTTAGAAGGTTTTTATCACAATCATTTAAGGACATTAACTACACAATCATAATCATAATGTTTAGCTACTTGGCAATTTTACTCAGAACGGGGTTATTTTGAAATGAATGAGATTAAGGAAAAGCAGTTGATAAGAGTTTTCAATCTAAAGGCCTCAAGTTTCAAGGCCCACCACTTAAAACTTCATTTCAAAAACAAGTTCGTTTCAAGAAACAGAACAGATACACATGGTTTCTATCAACTAAAGGTGTGCTGTCAAACTAATTTAATCTAAATACATTTTGACTATCCACAAATGCAAAGCACGAAGGCAAAAAGGTTTCTACATAACATTTCTTTAAAATAAAATAATAGATTTATGAAAATATGCAGTAGTAAGTTTCAAAGGGGTGTTGTGTAAAATGGAATTTAGTTGTTATAACTGACTTGCACCAGTATATTTTTCCCTTAAGGAACTGGACCTAAAGCTAAATATATATTTATATGCAATATGCAGTATTGTGGTGTTAAGCAAAAACTATACAATAGACAAGCGAACTTCATACTAAAACATGTACAATCTATATGGCCCCTTGCAAATGTACTAAAATACTGTAGTCATTGTTTTAATTTTTTGCTGTACACTAAAGACATTTGTGCTTTAGAGATCAACAAAATGTTTTGAAAGTTTTTAGCTTCAATATTCTGGTATTTACATAAAAGCACAATAAGTGACAACAGAGCATATATTAAGCAGAAATGCACCACGTAACAAACAATATAATCCAAATTAAACATTAAACTAGTGTCAGTTAAAATTGTATTTGTAAACTCACATGGCCTTAAACGCTGTACTGCTTTTATACATCAGTTTAAGAAAAGGCTAACTGCATTTGTACAAGTGATACATATATCTGCATTAATGTGCTTATGTTGGAATTCAAAATAGTTAAATGATCGTTAATAAAATCAAGGCTCTAATAACAATCTTGAATTGTTAATGGTTGACTCAGTAAAACTAATGTTAGTAACAGCATTTGGCTTTGTTTTTTTCTCTTTTTTTTTGCAAGGTCTGTATCACTTGTATCATAACAGTTGGAGTTTGATAGAATTTATTTCCCGTTGGTATAATAACAAAAGTAATTTCAGTGTGTGTGTGTATGTATGTGTATATATATATATATATATATATATATATATATATATATATATATATATATATATATATATATATACACAGTTGTGATCAAATTTATTCAACCCCCAATGCTGCGAAGGGTTTTATGGAATTCAGTGCACATTTGTAATTGTGTTCATAATGAAATCTTACAAGGACTTGTTAAAGAACTAAATGCAACTAAGATAGATAAGAAGATGACACAATTATTCAACCCCTTTACAACTACCACTCATAAAAACAGAGGTTCATTCCAGTGTTTTCAATCAGGTATTGAAAACACCTGTGGATGTCAACGAGCAGCAATCAAGCATGATAAGCACCAATTAGGCAGATTTAAAAGGACTGTGATACTCAGCTCCTTCTAGACATCTACTGGTGTGTTTACAAGCATGGTGAAGGCAAGAGAATGGTCCCAGAAGACAAGAGAAGAGGTTATTGCTCTTCACAAGAATGGCAATGGATATAAAAAGATTGCGAAGTTGTTAAATATTCCAAGAGACACTATCGGAAATATCATTCACAAGTTCAAGTTAAAGGGCACAGTGGAAACGTTACCTGGTCGTGGCAGAAAGAAGATCCTGACCGCGACTGCTGTGCGCTACCTGAAGCGTAATGTGGAGAAAAATCCCCGCGTGACTGCTAAGGAACTGAAAAAAGACCTGTCAGATGTGGGCACTGAAGTTTCAGCTCAGACAATAAGGCGCGCACTGCATAACGAAGACCTCCATGCAAGAACTCCCAGGCGCACCCCCTTGCTGACTCCAAAGAACAAGAAAAGTCGATTGCAGTATGCCAAAAGTCATGTGGACAAGCCACAAAGGTTTTGGGACAGTGTACTGTGGTCAGATGAAACTAAATTAGAACTGTTTGGGACAATGGACCAGCGCTATGTTTGGAGGAGGAAGAACCAGGCTTATGAACAAAAGAACACCTTGCCTACTGTGAAGCATGGCGGGGGGTCAATTATGCTTTGGGGCTGTTTTGCTTCTAATGGTACAGGAAAGCTTCAACGTGTGCAGGGTACCATGAATTCCCTTCAGTACCAGGAGATCTTGGAGGAAAATGTGATGGAGTCAGTCACAAACCTGCGGCTTGGGAGACGTTGGACCTTCCAACAGGACAATGATCCGAAGCACACATCCAAGTCCACTAGAGCATGGTTGAACATGAAAGGCTGGAACATTCTAGAGTGGCCATCGCAATCACCAGACTTAAATCCAATTGAGAACCTCTGGTGGGACCTAAAGAAGGCAGTTGCAGTGCGCAAGCCTAAGAATGTGACTGAACTGGAGGCTTTTGCCCATGAAGAATGGGCTAAGATACCCATAGGTCGCTGCAAGACACTTATGTCAAGCTATGCTTCACGCTTGAAAGCTGTCATAACTGGAAAAGGATGTTGTACTAAGTACTAAAAAATAATGTCACTAGGGGGTTGAATAAAACTGATAATGATGTGAGCACAGTAAAGACATTTGTGGTTATTCCATCATAAATATTAATAATACACAGTTGTGATCAAATTTATTCAACCCCCACTGAAATAAAGTGTTTTGGCCAGTTTGACATTGATTTGGATCATTTCAGTCATCTTATTTACAATTATATCAAAGAGGCACTTATAAATTAGACAAATATAACATAATATTTATGATGGAATAACCACAAATGTCTTTACTGTGCTCACATCATTATCAGTTTTATTCAACCCCCTAGTGACATTATTTTTTAGTACTTAGTACAACATCCTTTTCCAGTTATGACAGCTTTCAAGCGTGAAGCATAGCTTGACACAAGTGTCTTGCAGCGACCTATGGGTATCTTAGCCCATTCTTCATGGGCAAAAGCCTCCAGTTCAGTCACATTCTTAGGCTTGCGCACTGCAACTGCCTTCTTTAGGTCCCACCAGAGGTTCTCAATTGGATTTAAGTCTGGTGATTGCGATGGCCACTCTAGAATGTTCCAGCCTTTCATGTTCAACCATGCTCTAGTGGACTTGGATGTGTGCTTCGGATCATTGTCCTGTTGGAAGGTCCAACGTCTCCCAAGCCGCAGGTTTGTGACTGACTCCATCACATTTTCCTCCAAGATCTCCTGGTACTGAAGGGAATTCATGGTACCCTGCACACGTTGAAGCTTTCCTGTACCATTAGAAGCAAAACAGCCCCAAAGCATAATTGACCCCCCGCCATGCTTCACAGTAGGCAAGGTGTTCTTTTGTTCATAAGCCTGGTTCTTCCTCCTCCAAACATAGCGCTGGTCCATTGTCCCAAACAGTTCTAATTTAGTTTCATCTGACCACAGTACACTGTCCCAAAACCTTTGTGGCTTGTCCACATGACTTTTGGCATACTGCAGTCGACTTTTCTTGTTCTTTGGAGTCAGCAAGGGGGTGCGCCTGGGAGTTCTGGCATGGAGGTCTTCGTTATGCAGTGCGCGCCTTATTGTCTGAGCTGAAACTTCAGTGCCCACATCTGACAGGTCTTTTTTCAGTTCCTTAGCAGTCACGCGGGGATTTTTCTCCACATTACGCTTCAGGTAGCGCACAGCAGTCGCGGTCAGGATCTTCTTTCTGCCACGACCAGGTAACGTTTCCACTGTGCCCTTTAACTTGAACTTGCGAATGATACTTCCGATAGTGTCTCTTGGAATATTTAACAACTTCGCAATCTTTTTATATCCATTGCCATTCTTGTGAAGAGCAATAACCTCTTCTCTTGTCTTCTGGGACCATTCTCTTGCCTTCACCATGCTTGTAAACACACCAGTAGATGTCTAGAAGGAGCTGAGTATCACAGTCCTTTTAAATCTGCCTAATTGGTGCTTATCATGCTTGATTGCTGCTCGTTGACATCCACAGGTGTTTTCAATACCTGATTGAAAACACTGGAATGAACCTCTGTTCTTATGAGTGGTAGTTGTAAAGGGGTTGAATAATTGTGTCAATGAAGAAATCACAAAAAGGCCATTTAATACTTTATGACAAAAACAATTGATGCTATCTTAGTTGCATTTAGTTCTTTAACAAGTCCTTGTAAGATTTCATTATGAACACAATTACAAATGTGCACTGAATTCCATAAAACCCTTCGCAGCATTGGGGGTTGAATAAATTTGATCACAACTGTATATTCATTCATTCATTATCTTCCGCTTTATCCTATATTAGGGTCGCGGTGGGGTTCCCCATGCCCATCCAGGGGAGAACATCTCGGGCGCTGGGCAGATAGACCCAGGACAGGGCGCCTATCCATCGCTGGGCACACACTCACTCACACAGACACACTCTATATCGGGCAATTTTGAGAACTCAAATGACTTGATCCATGTTTTTGGACTGTGGGAGGAAACCGGAGAACCCGGAGGAAACCCACCCAGACACGGGGAGAACATGGAAACTCCACCCAGATGGGGATTTGAACCGGGAATCCCTAGCGCTGAGAGGCGAACGTGCTAACCACTAAGCCACCGTGCCGCCATACATACATATATATATATATATATATATATAAAATATATATATATATATATATATATAAACACACATACATACTGAAATTACTTTTGTTTTTGTACCTATATATATATATATATATATATATATATATATATATATATATATATATATGTGTGTGTGTGTGTGTGTGTGTGTGTGTATTTATAGTGACCTTCTTAAAAAAATAAAATAACCATTTGTTGGAACAAATAATCTACAACGGCGTGTTTGTATCGATTTTATCATTATATGACACTGATTGCTTTGTGTGCTAGACGGAATATTCTGAACAATTAAATCAATTAATTAATTAAAGATTCAGCTTTCAGAACAGCGCACAGAGGAAGTGTTAAACCTGAGTCTGAATCTACCTCCAGCTCTTTCTTCACGCTCTCGAACTCCTCTGTATCGTCCAGCTTCAGTTCAATCCGCGTCGGTTTTCTGCGAAGCATCGTTTTGTGAGACGATACCTAAAAGAAACGCGATAAATAAGTCAGTCGGTTATAACAAATACAACTGCTCATCACATCACCCGCGAGCCGTGGAACCGTCTACAGCTGATGTAAACAAACTCAACCTTAGTTCATTTTCGTGGCTAAACGTTAGGCGAAATAATTAGTTAACCAGTTTTACCCACATACAGCCCAGAAACACATATAATACTGCATACATTTCGATGATACGTTTAATTACGTTTACTGGAAAATATTAACTATTAAAGCAGGTCGTTAACGAACCTCCTGAGTTTAACCTCACTGTCCCGCCGTTAGCTTCGGCTGGACCGGATCTCTACTGCGCACGCGCAGCACTGCTTCTTCTTCGTCTTCTTTCGGGTTTCTAGCAGCTGTTGACACTATGATTAGTGGTGTATTACTGCCGCTTGCTGGATAAGAATATGAATCACTGGATTCCATAGAGACCGTAGGGAAGCAGGAAAGATAAATAAATAAATATCCATCCATTATCTATCGCTTTATCCTCTATTAGGGTCGCGGGGGGAAGGGGGGGGGGGGGGGGGGGGGGTTCCCCATGCCCATCCAGGGGAGAACGTCTCGGGCGCTGGGCAGATAGACCCAGGACAGGGCGCCAATCTATCTCTGGGCACACACTCACTCACACAGACACACTCTATATGGGGCAATTTGGAGAATTCAATTGACTTGATCCATGTTTTTGGACTGTGGGAGGAAACCGGAGAACCCGGAGGAGACCCACGCGGACACGGGAGAACATGAAAACTCGACCCAGATGGGGATTCGAACCAGGAATCCCTAGCGCTGAGAGGCGAACGTGCTAACCACTAAGCCACCGTGCCGCCTAAATAAATAAATAAATAAATAAATAAATTAATTAAATTAAATAATAGTAATGGAAGTAAAGTAAAGCCTTTTAAAGTCGTAAACAAAAATAATTTCACATAATAATACAATTTATTGATTGATAAACTCACCAAGGTTGGCACGGTGGCTTAGTGGTTAGCACGTTCGCCTCTCAACGCTAGGGATTCCCGGTTCGAATCCCCATCTGGGTGGAGTTTCCATGTTCTCCCCGTGTCTGCGTGGGTTTCCTCCGGGTTCTCCGGTTTCCTCCCATAGTCCAAAAACATGGATCAAGTCAATTGAGTTCTCCAAATTGCCCCATATAGAGTGTGTCTGTGTGAGTGAGTGTGTGCCCAGCGATGGATTGGCGCCCTGTCCTGGGTCTATCTGCCCAGTGCCCGAGATGTTCTCCCCTTGATGGGCATGGGGAACCCCACCGCGACCCTAATATAGGATAAAGCGGGAGATAATGAATGAATGAATGATTTTTTTTTTTTTTTACATTTGAGTTACCAAAAGGGATATTTGTTATACTTATAATTTTCACTGCTGAGATGAGATGATGAGAATTCATTCATTCATTCATTCATCATATTCTGCTTAATCCTCCCGTCCAGGTGAGAGCGTTTTGGGCGCTGTGCAGATACATTTAGGACATGGTGCCAATCTATCGCTTGGCACACACTCACTCACACAGACACACAAAAAACACACACTATAAATAGGGGCAATTTAAAGCAGTCAATTCACCTTGAATTCATGTTTTTGGACTGTGGGATGAAGATCGGGGAACATGTGAACATAATCGCTAAGCCACCATTTTTTCTTACGTAAGGGATCGCACAACGCTGTAAAAACAAGAAAATCCTCCCGTTTATCGTTTTTGCCCCATGTGCAGTCAATTTTACTTCCACAGGGTGGCATCCACCATCCATCCATCCATCCATCCATTATCTTCCGCTTTATCCTCTATTAGGGTCGCGGTGGAGTTCCCCATGCCCATCCAAGGGAGAACGTTTCGGGTGCTAGGCAAATAGACCCATGACAGGGTGCCAATCCATCGCTGGGCACACACTCACTCAGACAAACACACTCTATATGGGGCAATTTGGAGAATTCATTTGACCTTGATCCATGTTTTGGACTGTGGGAGGAAACAGGAGAATCCGGAGGAAACCCATGCGGACACGGGGAGAACATGGAAACTCCACCCAGATAGGGATTCAAACCGGGATTCCCTAGTGAACGTGCTAACCACTAAGCCACTGTGCCACCCGCATCCTATACAATTGCATATCAAACTTGTGTTGTTTTTACATTCAGTGACATATGATGGTTTGAAAACCTCTAATCAATGTTTGTTTTTAAATGGTAAACTGCTTTATATATAAATATTATAAAAAGCAATGCTCATGGAATTATGTCATTCTTCTTAGTGGTGCAGTACTGAAATATGCAAAAACATAAAACTTGTGCACTGTGGGAGTCTTACAAAAAACACAGGGAAAGTTTTGCAAGAAAAGTAGCAATACACTTAGACTACGCAATAACTGTGTAACCAAGCAATATTCAGGAAGTGGGTAAATACAAGAGTTTGTAGTTTGTAATCAACATGTGATGTAAACATAATGGATTTATGTTGGGTAATTATAGCTCTGTGCAGTTAAACTAAACAACCAGCCTTAGTCTGATAACATCTATATTTTTGCTGAAATTATTTTTTAAGATGGGGAGGTATAAACTTCAAATGTATCCATCACTTAGTCTCTACTAACAATGACTGTAAAAAGGTCATTGATAAGATCACGAATGATAAGAGAGATCTGAGTTCTCAAAGATACCGCTTTGGTATATAATTCTTAGGTGGGCTGTCCTTCTTACATTTACATTTACATTTAGTCATTTAGCAGACGCTTTTATCCAAAGCGAATTACAAATGAGAACACCACAAGTCAGAAGCCATGGAGAAAACCAACTATACTGTAAATTCATCAAACCTGATTGTTATTCGAAGCTGCGCCCCCCCCCCTTTTTTTTATTTTTTATTTTTTATAACAGGTATTTGTTAAAGAGATGCATCTTAAGTAGTTTCTTAAAACTGCTTAGTGATTCTGCCTTACGGACAGAGTTGGGAAGATCGTTCCACCATTTTGCAGTAGTGAACCCCACGGAGTGAGAATTAGCTCCTCGGTGAGGTGGAATCACCAGGCGGCAATTATCACTGGAGCGAAGTGAACAAGTCGGAGTGTATTTTGAAAAGATAGAGTGAAGGTAGGAGGGGGAAGATCCAGAAATGGTTCTGTATGCCAGAGTCAGTGACTTGTACTGAATGCGAGCAGCTACAGGAAGCCAATGGAGGGAAGTGAGTAATGGAGTGACATGAGTTCGCTTGGGCTGGTTAAACACAAGTCGGGCTGCAGAGTTTTGAATTAGTTGAAGAGGTCTGATGGTGGAAGCTGAGATACCGGCAAGTAGATCATTACAGTAATCAAGCCGGGATAGGACTAGGGCTTAAACAAGCAGTTGGGTAGCATGTTCAGTCAAAAAGGGTCTGATCTTCCTCATGTTGTAAAGAAGGAATCTACAAGAACGGGAGGTTTTGATAACATGATCAGAGAGTTTAAGGAGTCTATTGTGAAACCAAGGTTCCGGACCGAATCGGTTGGGGAGATTATGGAGCCGTCAATTTGGAAGGTCAGGTTGTGATGGATTGAGGGTTTAGCTGGGATAATGAGAAGCTCTGTTTTTTCTAAGTTTAATTTGAGATGACGGGCCTTCATCCAAACAGATATGTCGGTGAGGCAGGCAGATACCCGATTAGAGATGGTGGTGTCATCAGGGGCAAAAGACAGATGAAGCTGAGTGTCATCAGCATAGCAGTGGTAAGAGAAACCATGCGCCTGGATGACTGTGCTCAGTGATGTCATGTAAAGTGAGAAGAGGAGAGGACCAAGTACAGAGCCCTGAGGCACACCAGTGCGTACTTGGTGAGAGTTCGAGATCTCCCCATTCCATGACACTTTGAAGGTCCTTCCTGTGAGATAGGATCGAAACCTTTCAAGTGTCGTACAAGAAAAGCCCAATTCAGCTAGAGTGGACAGTAGAATCTGATGATTTACTGTATCAAAAGCTGCAGAAAGGTCTAACAAAATGAGGACAGAGGATTGAGATTTGGCTTTGGCAGATTTAAGTGAGTCAATCACAGAGAGCAATGCTGTCTCCGTGGAGTGACCACATCTAAAACCCGATTGATTGCGATCGAGGAGATTATTCTGATTAATAAATTTGGAGACCTGTGTGGATACCACCTGTTCAAGTGTTTTAGACAGGAAAGGTAAAAGAGAAACAGGTCTGTAGCTCTCGACCAAATTTGGGTTGAGCGTAGGTTTTTTGAGTAGGGGTTTGACTATGGCCTGTTTGAAACAATTTGGAAAAGTCCCAGACGTGAGAGAGGAGTTAATGATGTATGTGAGAGCTGGTGTGATGGAGGAGGCGATGTATTGAAGAAGGTGGGATGGGATGGAATCAAGAGGGCAAGTAGTTGGGTTACTGGTAAGAAGAATTTTGCAGATGTCATATTCTGTGACAGGGGAGAAGAAGGAGAGGGTTGGATGGCTGGACGTGTGAGATGTAGTGTTGTGGAAGTGGTGAGTATGAAAGAGTTTGCTGATGCCCTCAATCTTTTCTGTGAAAAAAGTTGCAAAGACATCAGCTGACAGAAGTGTTAGGAGGGGGAGAGGGAGGAGTTAGTGTGTGGGTTAGTAGTGTTAGTGTGTTCTTCTGTGTGGGTAAGTGTATAGCTCAACCCACCAGATTAGAGTCTTGTGAGAACTTCCATCAGCATGCCCCTTGTCACGGTAGTCTACCTCGGGCTGAAGCGGTGGCGCGTAGGAAGCGCAGACCGCCGCGTATACACGCGCTGAAGGGAGCCAGGCACGCAGGTAGCCGAAAACAGGTTTATTTAAAGGTGCAGTGCACCACAAAACAAGAGGTACAAATGACTATGTGACATAAAACAACAACCAGCACCGAAGACAAGAAACAATGGACATAAATACCAAAAGACACCCGATCACGTGCACAAGACAAACCAATTACAGAAAAGAGTTGATTAACTAAACTAATGAACACTGAACGTTAATTAACTCAAACAAACGGGACGAAACACAAAACAGGTGACAGGTGCCCTAGGCACCTGTTACAACCCTTCCTACGGCATGAATTTATGACATGTTTCTGTTGACTGTCCCATTGTTCAAATTTCACCGCTCAGCTGAGTTTTACTTTACTTCATTACTTTTTACTTAATTACTTTAATTTATAATACTTTAAGTAGGGGTGAGCTGCAATATTCGCTGATTCGACGATTCGATTCGGAGAACCGTAGTCGACTATGAACCTCATAGTCGAATGTACCATTTTGATCACATGGGGGTGCCCATGGCTGCTGCTAAGCATTAGTTTTTACATGAAATGTCTTTGTTTTCGTTATATATATAGCCTTTTGTCAAATAAAATCATCCTGTCACAAATGTCCGTCTTTCACCGGAGATGAGCGGCTCCGCGGGGAAATCGCGAACGCCGCTCGCGCATAATGAGCGTCTCCCGGGATCCGGCTACGCGTAAGCCACAGAGACGCTACCACGAGTGTGACCTGCGCGGAACGAATGCGCAATAACACACCGTGGCAGAAATGCTGATGGAGAAAAACTGGAACACCGGGATAAAAACCAAAACTAGAATTTATTAAAAAAGTGGTGCCGAAGCACCAACAGAACAAAGTAAACGAACAAAGCAACATCGGGTAAGGTAACCACAAATTAAAGACGTGCACTAACCCAACCAATCACCCAAGTGAGATAATCTGAAAGCAAACGAGGGACAGGTGCCGCAGGTGATTGTTACACATCCTAATTTCTGTTAATATTTTTTTTAAATGATGTGTGCGCTTTAACCCATTTACGGTGCTCTAGAAAAACATGTAAAATATAAAAAAAAATCTTAAAAAAAAAACACGCTTATAGCGCCATCTTGTGGTGAAATTTTAACTGATTCGACTATCAGTCGACTATAGGGAAAATCTGACGAATCAGATTCGACTATGAAAAACCTTAGTTGAATACAGCCCTAACTTTAAGCATTATAAAAACCTCACATATATTGTACTTTTGTCATGAAACTGTCCGTTCTTCCCCGGAAGGAGGGCGGCTAACGCGGAGTTGCTGCGTTCAGCCGCTCGCGCCTAGTGAACGCTCCCCGGATACCGACCACGCGGGGAATATAGCGTGCGTGGGTCCGAGGAACGTTCCCACGAGTACGGCCCACGCGGAGAAGATGGTTGTACGTGGTTGTACGCGGAAGGAGAGTCCAAGACACCGGGATAAAATCCAAAAGGTAAATTTAATAAAAATTGGTGACGGGACACCAACAAAAATGGGGAACAAACGAACAACACAACACTGGGTATAAAAACCGCAAAATAAAGACGTGCACCAAAGGGAAGGAAAACTCAGAATAAATACAAAAGGAACTAAACACGTGAACAAAACAAACCAATCACCCAACTGAAATAATTAAGGACCAAACGAGGGACAGGTGCCACAGGCACCTGTGACAACTTTATTAACTGATCACTTAATTTTTTTTCATGTTACGTCTGGATGGTGATGAGATGTGGGGGAAATCACAGGTCATTTATTTATTTTTGCCACATCATGATACAGTGGCTGTCACCATAGATATATGTTTAAATATAATCTATAGAGGCTGAACACACATTTTCTTACTGCAAGTATTTTATTTGTATTTGTTTTCATTTGTTTACATAGTATAAGTTATAGACAAAAATATTTTAGTGTGTGGAAGGCTTTAAAGTTTTGTTGTGTGAAATGTGAAAAAATCATAAAACACTTCTGTTACGAAGTGGGGGAGACTGGGAAGCCGAGTCTAAGAACACATTAGTTTATTTACAATAACGTGAAACAATAACAATAAAACTACCCAACAGGTATTTTATTAAAGTCATTAATTAATTGTAATTAATAAAACTGCCGCAGAAAAGGTCAAATTAAAACTGGAGGGCTCCTTCAGGTTCTTCACTCTCGGGTCTTCAAAGACTTTAATATTCGTGTTTTTACTGTTTGCCACTTTCTTCAGGAGTTTATATCTAATCAACTGTCAGAGATCAAGTATTCAAGTATTCAAGTAGTGTATTTGTCATTCCAACAATATAAAGTGTTGTACAGTATACAGAATGAAACTACATTCTCCAGGAACAAGGTGCTACACAATAACACAACCCAACATAGGTGCCAACATAACACAACCCAACATAAAGCGCACGTATGCGAATAGCTTGTGCAAAACAAAAATTACTATAAATTTCTAAAGGAAAAAAAAATACTATTTATAGTATATATAGTATCTATACATTTATCATGGGTCTTTTAGTAGGATATTGGCTCATTGCATAATTTAAAATGCATTATGAAATTGTTTAAGACAACACACTGGAGAGTTCCAAAGTTGCCAGATCCAAATCTTAAGGAAATATGAAGAAATCTTAGAATAAAAATTAAAAGATAAAACCCCAGATAACTTGGTAAAAGAATAATATTATGAAATTTCAGTAGAGACAAGTAAGAAATATACAAATGTTTACTGTAACTGACCTGTAAGTGAGCTTCAAAATATTATGTTCATGTTGTCAGTTTTGTCCAGTTTGTTCTAGAGTTTTGTGTGGAACAATATCACATTCGGGTTTATTTCTGCAATTTTTGTTTGAGGGGCAGAATGCCAGTGTTTTTGGCCATGACTTTATCTCTAAGTATGCTGCTTATACGTGAAAATATAACATCACACCCTCTTGTGGCTTCTTTGTTTATTATTTAAAATTGACCCTGGTATTTCTTACATAATTAAAATAAATAAATAAATAAATAAATGTAATGTTAGACCATAAACTGTTGACCATAACAGCTGCCCACAAGTCAAATTTGGCACGTCTACAAAAATGACCTTTAAGAACACTGTCGTTTTGCAGGATATCCAATTTTCAATTGACTAAAGAAAATTATGGTAGTTTAGTTTGATTAATAAATAAATAAATTTATTTTATCTATATAGTTTTTTTCTTGTTATATCAGTACAATAAAATAACAACCATGAGGTTTCATCTTTAAATGAAAAGAAAGTCTTGTTTCTTATAAGAAAGTTGTCACAGTTATGTTTTCAGTACTTTTTCTTACTGGTATTTCACAACTTCACTGTCGTACATACGCGCACGCACACACACACACACACACACACACACACACAAACACACACACACACCTACACACACACACACACACACACACACACACACAGTCGGCACAGTCTGTGTCAGTGTTTCACATTTGACACCGAAGGAAGAGTTCATGGATTATTTTATTAACTTTACTTTGATTTTCTTTCTGAATGTTAGTAACTTCTAAATATTTCACAGCACTGACAGAAATAAGGAACTGTTAACCATCTAAACATGTGGGGTCTTTACATCCCCGTGGTCTTTGGTAAGTTCTATTAGATCGTACATTCTTTCTATGTATTTTAAAAGTTTTTTTTTATTTTATGTAACAAAAAAAAAAATGTTTATATTAAATGTATAAGGTTAATTAGTTTGCATGAAATTTATGCTAAATTAAAATATGTGTCTTGAATGTGTCAGTTGTAATTTAAAGTCACAGATCTAAACAATGGCAGGAAATGAAGCAGTTGCACTCAGCTACCCTCAGTTATAAATGAAAGTAAAAAACATCTTTGAAAAAAAGAACTCCTTCTTGAAAAAGTAACAATATATCTGTTGTTTATTTACCCATACTAACATTTCATTGTTGTAAATGCTTTGTTGCAGTTGCTCCTATTGTTTATGGGTTTAATCTTGATTGGGAAAATCCAAAATTCTTCAGTTCCCCAGAAAAAAGTTCATTCTTTGGTCATAGGGTGTGTGGTGTTGGAAATGCACTCAAAAAAAGGTCAGAGTGTGTGTCTGTGTGTGTGTCTGTGAAGTGTATGTGTGTAATTTTCTTTAAGAAATGTGCTTACATGGAGCTGTATTCTTGCAAATTATAAAGTATATGATGCTCTTTTGATTTGCTGGATGTTTCTTAATGCACACTATATGGCTGTTGTTTCTTGGCCGTCATCCATCACTGAAAGGATTCAATTGTTAGATGGAATTCAATGTTACTATACTTGCATCATATTAATGTAGCTGCTGGAGGTTGTGCTAGTTATCATTGTACAGTTTTATACACAATATAGGATTCAAAAATATTATCTTATCTCAAAATTGTAATGCTTAATCCTCCGCTAAGGTCCTGGGTGGTTCCCCATGCCCATCCATAGGAATGGTCCCTGCTCTGGGCAGAAACACCCAGGACAGTGCGCTGATCCATCACTGGGTAAACACTCACTCACACACACACACACACACACACACACACACACACACACACACACACACACACACACACACACACACACACAGACACACAGTATATTTATGGGAAATATATATAGCAGCCAACTTACCTCGAATCCATGTTTTTGGACTGTGGGAAGAAACCAGGGAACCCAGAGAAAAATCCATGCGGACATGGGGAGAACATGGAAAATCCACCCAGATCGAGATTTAAACCTGGATTCTCAAAGCTGTGGCATAACCACTATGCAATTGTCCCGCTTTGACATAGGTACACAAACCACAAAATGGAAATCATCAGCAAAATGATTCAGAAAGTCAACCTGGCATTTATAAAACAGTACAGGGATAAACAAGTTCTGAAACAGCATTTTATGGTGTAATGACACTAATATTACCCTCAGTGGAAAAAAGGATCTGCTTATGATCCAAAAATCTGTGAAACATTATACATTAATTAACATTATAGGAAGTGTCACGATTTAGCCTTGTGTAGATGTTTCTGTATCATGTGTATTTAGCATTATTAATGATGTCATGATAATAATAACAGAATGTATTTTGAATAATTTGTCTTACAGAAAATGTATTCAATTTAATATAGAATATTGTGATCATTTGTCATATTAATTTGTTCATCAAAAATAAGATGATAAATTCACAGATAAATTAACTAATAAATAGAAATGGATTAATAAATATGACATCATTCTTTATTTGTGCCTTTCTGTTTTTCTCTCATTCCTATACATAGCAAGATTTTAGTAACTGATCCTCATTACAGTAATGGAACTGGTAGTGTATATAGTTGTGTTTACAGTAATGGTCACTGTAAGCGTCTTCCTGTTCAAGGTAGGTTTTATCCATTTTTTAAGTCACTCATATAAATTCGGTTCATTTAGGGTAGCATAGCCTTTTGTTGTGCTTAAAAGGCAAACATCAAAAGGCAAACATAATACATATTAATACTAAAACACTTTTGCTATGTTTCCAGACACTTACTTTTACTTCAGTAGGTCTTGGCACTCACAATGTATTCTTACTGATTTATTTCTTTTAACATATGCTTTTGTAATGTGGTTCGAATTGTATTTTGTAAACAACCAGCAGCAGTATAGACAACGTTTTTGCCACATTTATAGCCATTTAGTGTCACAAAAACATTTTAAGAACTAATTGAATTATCATCCACCTAGATCCTCAAGATCAAATAAGAACACTAATCCACTGAAGAACACTTTTTGTCTGCATACTAAAAGTTTATTCTCAGCCCTGCCAACATTTGACTTTTTTTGTATCTGTGGATAAATCTATACCATCAGACAACCCTTTCAAGTTTACTGACTAACCTAATGCACTTTAATGCATTAATGCACATTAATGCACATTATACAATTAACATAAAACATGACACAATTATGCAACTGTTTAGCAGACTTCACTTAAAGCTGAAAAAATTAATTGCTGCATCCAGACAATAATAAAAAGACAATAATAACTTTATGATAATGTACAACAAAACAAATCCTGATATATGTTTTTACATATGCATGCCTTCCTTAGCGTTACTGCTTTTTTTTATATTATTTAAATATTTGCTTTCTTCTCTTCCCTTTTCAGCTGAGCTAAATGCAGCATTAGGTCTCTCACTTGCTTGCAGTAACCTGCGTGCTATGGTGAGTTGCAACACATTTTTCAGTGCTAATTTAGTGGTTACTAGATAAGAGCAGCTGAACTGTCTTTGTTATACCTTAGCAGGAGGCATGAGACCCTCAGTTACATGCATCATGTTTCTGCAAGTAGGTTGCTCTACAGTAAACTGTTACAATGATGTAAATGTAAGAGAACTGATTTAAAAATAAGTTTTAAAATGATAATTGTTTATTAAATAATATTTTATAATGGGATTAGTTTACTTTATCTAAAGCTATCCAAACTATTTATTGAAGTAAATGTATTGTTTTTAATTAACTTGAAAGCTATTGACTGAAAGATAGCAGCACTCAAGAGATGTTAGTCTATTGCAACTAAAGATAAAATAATCCAGGCTGAATCACTAAAGAGCAAGCTAAGGTGACAATAGTAGGACAAATACTTCATGATGTTATTAAGACAAAACCTTCTGCATGTAAACAGATGTTATAACAATAATATAGACTAATGTTAAATACAACATAAATGAAGCACATTACAAGCACAACAATATTTAAAATTGATTCATAAAGTCATTGAGTCATTAAAGTCACGAGGGTGCTCCAAGTTCATCGTTGAAGCATTTTGACATGGTTGGTTATGGGAACGTTTCCATTAATGGTGATCTCACAGGTCATTATACAATGAGGACCGTAGACAGGATATCCCAAGAACATGAATCGCATGAGATGTTTCAGCTTATAAAGGCTGCACACATTCATTAGCAGAGCTGCTGGCAGGAGTGTTAACTACCTCTAATAATTTTTAATCATCGTCAGCCCCAGTGTCACTGTGCTCCTACCACAGATTACATCTGGAATGACAACGCAAGTAGTTCAAAAGGTTGTGACATTGTAATGAGTAGAAGAACTCTTACTAAAATAGCATAACAAACCTGCAAATTACTCATTTTGAAATTTTAGCATTTTAGTACCACAACACATGCTAATGCTGATGATAATAAAATGTGTTTATAGTATTTAGTTATAGTATTTAGTTGTACAATTAAAAAAGCAGTAGCAGAATTACCAGTGTTACTATATCATGGTTAAGTAAGTGTGGCATTTCTAGTTTCAATTGTTAGATAATTAATGATCTAAATTTTATAAAAAGTCATATGAAGCCTTATTTTAAATCAACATTACAAAACTCTCTAGGAACTCTGTATAATAAGTTATGGGTAGTTTTCAGAGGTTCAAGTTTACACATACAGTACACTGCAGGGGATCACATATGCATTCTCAGGGTATTGACAGCAAAACACAGGAAATTACTTAAAACCGTGTTCCTGCAGCATGTTTATGTCATGGTCATAACACTTCCCTATTATGTTTTTGCTTCACAATCTCAGGGTCTTCTCTGCAAAGTTAACAGATTTGTCTGTTTCATAAAAAAGTTTTCAGTTTTTGATTAACAAATCAAACTGTCCTTCACAGTCCTATGACTTAAACATCACAAAAAATGTGAACAGATATTTACAGAACTATACATGCAAGTACAATACTTTTAATAATAATGCTTAATAATTTATCTTGATGCAAAGACTTTCATAAGCTGTGATTTTTGCTTAAAACATTTTTAAATACTAATTTTGTCATCATGTTTCCAACACTGTACGTGGCTGTGTGAAGTGAAGACTGTCCATTTGTTCATAATGACACACACACACACACACACACACACACACACACACACACACACACACACACACACACATACACAGTCAAAACAATTTTAGTACACTTATCTTTATTTTTCATCTTTATTTTAGGTTTGTGGTCCACGGTTGCAGCAGAACTGTGAAGGCTTTAACTATCTAAATGGTGTTTGTGTAGAGATTAGTGATTCTCTTGTGTCCTCATACACATACAAACCTGTTTTTCAAGGTATCCAATCATAAAATACACACATTTAATTATTATTGTTTTTTAAATTATTATATTATTATTATTTTTTAATTATTATTATTATTACTTTTATTATTTTAAAAATGCATTTGTGTGTTTCAGAATGTCATGTGATTCCTCCTTTGGATGTTGTAATCCTGTTTGATGATTCTAAGAGCATAATTTCCAGTGACTTCAAAATAATGATTGCATTTATCAAAGCAATAATTAACAACTTTAATGACCCTCGAGCGCATGTAAGTGGTAGGAGTGTAGGGGTGTATGTTTGAATGCCATCCATCCATTATATTTCACTTAATGCTATACCAAGGTCTTGGGGATTCCCCATACCCATTCAGAATAAAACATTCCGGGTGCTGGGCAGATACAATCAGGACAGGGCACCAATCTATAACTGGGCACACACCCATTCATAGACACAAACTATATAGAGGAAGTTTAGAGCAACCAATTTACCTTGCATCAATGTTATTGGACTGTGGGAGGAAATTGGAGAACCCAGAGGAAACCCATGTGACACGGGGTTGGAAACTCCAACCAGATTGGGATTTGAACCTAAATCCCCAGCAGTGAGAGGCGAATATGCTAACCACTAAGCCATTGTGCCACTAAATTTAGTAGTGTAGGGGTGTATGTATGATAAAATTGTTGTGAGAGTGTGAAAATAAATTCTAGGAGAAAATGTTTGGATTGTAAAAATGGTTGTGTGAAGTATTAGTACATAGAAAGCTATATCTATAAGTCTTTTTTATGACACTATGCATAACACAATATGCACATGAGTAACATTGCTTGTGAAACGCTGTGTTGCAACACTCTAGCCCATGCAATCACACAGTAACCATTTTTAAAAAGATAAATGAATCTATGATCAACTAAGCCCAATTCTTCATGTGGAATTTCTGATAAATAGTTAAAATTGTGATAACTTGTTTTGGACAATGGAAGAGGGGATTGAGGACATTGACAGTAGGATGATTTGCAGCATTAAAATCTTTGTACAGTGTTTTATTGATGCCGTTTGGGTCACTTCAGAAAAAAAGTATACACTAGTAATAATGAGCTTAATGCCATGAATACTTAAGTTAAAAAAATTAATTATGCAGAAAATTAAACGCATTTGTTTGTTTATGTGTAGGTTGCAGTAGCAAAGTTCTCCACTATAGTGTCCACGATTTTTAACTTTGAGAACTTTGTGGCTAATCGAAATGCAGAAAAATTGATGGCAAGAGTCAAACAAAGTGAAGGCGACACACATACACCTACTGCCATTCTTTATGTAATGTGAGTGAGCTTGAAACACACACACACACACACACACACACACACACACACACACACACACACACACACACACACACACACACACACACACACATCCATGCACATTTATCATTTATTTAAAATTAAATTGTGATGACTGTGGTTATATGAATGTGGATATAATAATAATTTATTATTATTAATACATTTTAATAAAAAAAATGTGGGTGATGTTGATTTTAATGTTTTAATAGTGAATGAAAGAGATGATAATGAAGATGCTTGTGATGTGGTGTAGTCTGTTTATGACACTATATTTTTACTTAAATGTAACAGATTTTCATATTGATTGTTCAAAAAAACTGCTTAATCTGACCTAATTTTTTAATGTTCTTTAGGAATCACATGTTCCAGTCTAATGTTGGAATGAGGGAAAATTCTCAGAAGCTGCTGGTTGTGATCACAGATGGAAAATCGAATGATAAATCCAACTCCTTCACCTCAGTGCTTGCTAAGGCTGATGAAAGAAAAATCAAAAGAATTGCAATTGGGGTAAGATTTTAAGCCTTGACTAACAATTTCCTGTTAGTGGTTTGAGTAATGAGACTGTAAGGTGGTAAACTATAGACTTACAGAGTGGAAACATGATGCGAACCAGTACTGTTCTTTTTCTCAATTCCCTTAGACTTTTAATGTCATTCTACTCTACTTCCTTTTTAAGCTAGTGATTAACTACTTAATCAAGATCCATGCCATTGAATTTGTGTGTGTTTTTGGACCATGTAATAATTCGTAAATACTTAAAAAGCACCTCTTTGAATCTCTCTTGAATTTACACAAGTTAATGAGAAGATAACTTTCTCATACATGCATAAATGGGGTTTAAATGAAACTGAAACCTATAACACTAAAAGGAACTGTGTAAACCTGTCATGTGGTTGGAACTTTTGAAAAGCACATAAAGAACATCATCTAATTTATAAACTTATATATCACAGAAACATTCAAGGGCAAAGAGGAACTGATTTATATACTTTTTATGTGTGCTTTATTATGTTTGGTTTCATATTACTGATTACGGACCAATTCTGTAAATAATATTTAAGTAATATATGTTGTATATTGTGTATATCTAAACATCAGCTCCTACTTCCATACAAATCTTTAAAATATGTGTCTAATGTAAATGCTTATAAAAGCATTACCAAATTACTCATTACTGGAATGAGCTTAAATCATGAATTTACAAGTTTAAAAAGAATTTAAATCCTATCCCATATCATTTCTAATGCTATCTGATGTTTATAGGCATGGAGGTTGGTACAAATCACCTAGTAACAGCTTTTTTTTAGAAATGTCTCTGTTGCAGCAAAAAATGTGTTATCTTTTCTGCCTGGTTCCTCTCAAGCTTTATTTGTGTCAGGGAGTTATTAGTCAGTATTTCAAATGTTCAAATCATGAAACTGTTTGACAACTAGAGTAACTGGGGTGTTTAGACAGCATAGCTTATTGGATTAATGCATGTGATTCCCAAGACATAGACACATTGCCATGACCCAGTAAATCACCTTGAGTCGCTTCTTAGTCTTTGTAAAGGGAATATCCTCTGCAGGGTCCTGAATAAGTATGTCAAATTTCGTGGTAATTAAAGCAACAGTTTGGATTTGTATAGACTTTTTTTATAGACACAATTTTAACTTCATACATACAAAAGCATAACCAAATATTTGTGGTTCGCATGCTAGTAGTGAAAGTAATTAAACTACTGTACATAAGCACAATTTCAATGTACTGTAACCTTACTTGGCTTCATTTTAGAGAACCACTGAACTTTCTACTACATGTACTACCAGTTTAGTTAGTAAAAAGTAAAGATTTACATAACAAATAATTAAAAAATACAAAACATTGTTAAATATAGAACTAGTAGTTTCCTGTATAGTCATACCTCAGGTGACAGTCTACTTTTACTTCAATGCTGTTTCTAAGATGTTTCCCTCAGATTACTTCTAAGATGTTTACCTCAAAAAGCGTGCACATCATACACAAAACAATTTAAATAAAAGGAAAAGAGGGTCCATACCGATCCAGTCATAATATGGCAGCACAGACCATGCCGAGACACCTGGGTGGAGGGCTTGTCCTTCCCAGCCACTCTGAAAGCACATTCTACGGCTTGCTGGCTGCTCTTTGAAGTAGAACATGTAAACTAGAAAAAAACGGTTCTGTATTAGAACCTGTTAATTCTTCTTTTCTCTATCATTTATCATCTCACAATCTTACAGACTGACTGTATCCAAAATATTTCAAACTGTCCTGTCTATGAAACTTTACTGTAATAACTTCGGCAGCTACAGTATTAAAGTAACATTTACATAGTTTTACTTTAGTAGAATTTACTTGTAATGGAGTATTTCATGTTGCTATAGTAAGAATAATCACTGAACATATCACTCTGAGGTAAATAGCAGATTAATGAAAGCCCTGTGTGCAACACAGAAACATGAAATCAGTCACATTGTTGGTACTTTATAATAGTTTACCTTATCTACCTGTTTTTGTCAGGTTGGAAAGGATTACTCTATTGCTGAGCTGCTACAGATTGCCAAGGATCCCCGTTTTGTGCTTGAGACTCCAAGTTTCAATTCGCTTTCTTCTATACTTTCACAGTTGACTGAGAAAATCTTCAGCATTGAGGGTATAAATATATAAAGCATTCAATATGTACACTTGACTGTAGTGCAAAAACATATCTAACTGTGTATATCTTGTAGGTACAAATGCGGCAAATTCAAGCTCCATCCAGAATGAGCTTTCTCAGGGAGGATTTAGCATTGCTCTTGCTGAGGTGTGGAAAGTGACATGGGAGACTTGTTTATTTTTAGAAAACCGTGATTTTGAACCCTAGCTTATGCACAATCAAATGTTTGCTTGTACAGAATTCATTTATAAGGAACATACTGCTAAGTATTAGTGTAATTTAAAATAAAGAGGATCATATTTAGCTCTTTTTGTGTGTGACTTTGTAGGAGGTTAGTGTGTTTGGAGCAGTGGGAACATATTCATGGTCTGGTGGCCTGGAAGAAAAAATCCCTAACATGAATTCTTCTTTCATCAATGCATCAAATGTAGAGGAAATGGAGGATTCCTACCTGGGTAATTATTCATCCAACACTACATATGTCAATCTATTTGTCTAGTCATCCCTTTAACAGTTTATTATTATCTGGCACATTTATATCCATTCATCCATTCACCCCTCTGCAATAAAAATATTTAATTTATTTATTCACCCACATATCTATTACCATATTCATTCATCTATATACAATCTGGGTGGAGTTTCCATGTTTTCCCCGTGTACGGTTCTCCGGTTTCCTCCCACAGTCCAAAAACATGGATTAAGGTCAATTGAATTCTCCAAATTGCCCCATATAGAGTGGTTTTGTGTGTGTGTCTGTGTGAGTGAGTGCGTGCCCAGTGATAGATTGGCGCCCTGTCTTGGGTGTATTTGCCCAGCGCCCGAGACGTTCTTCCCTGGTTGGGCAGGGGGAACCCCCACCCGTCTAATAGAGGATAAAGTGGAAGATAATGGATGGATGGATGGTTCTCTTTATTTACATGATTAATGTGTTTGAAAATGTATGCAAGAATATAGAAATTCTTAGAATATAAAATAAAAAAATATATATAGAGAGAAAAGGGTTTGCACTTTTAAGCACCACTACATATAGAAATGTATTTTGTATTTAAGTCTTAAACTTTGCAGGAACTGTTCTTGCAAGACTGTCCCCAAATGCACAAAGCAAGGCTTATAAAGCATGGCTGGGTGAGTTTGGTGTGTAAGAATGTGAATGGCCTTGACCCTCACCCCACTGAACACCTTTGGGGTGAACTTGAATGAGCCAGTTTCTCTCATCCAACGTCAGTATCCACCCTCACGAATACTAACAACGGTAAACAATTCCATTTTGGCACACTGCAAAATCTTAGAATATATCCTCCTACAAGAGGAAGCTGTAATAAATGCAAAAGAGAACCTACTTAAAAAAGATTGTCATAAAAGCTCCTGTAGGTGTAAAAACTTTTTTTTCTATTTGTGCATACAGTTTTCATTTTGTCTGTTTGTACATATAGTTATCATAAATATTCATTATAAATGTATTCATTTATTCATACAGTTATCTATGAAGGCCACTAATGATTTATCCATTAATTTCTCCATTGACCCCTCCATCTACCAATTTGTCCATCAATTTACCCTGCCATCCAAATATCTATTTAAAAGCTTTTGATGAAGATGTGTGTAATTAATCACTTTAATATTTTATGAATCTATGTGCTGTTCAATTTGTAATAAGATGTTTATGAATGGTGCAGGTTACTCAGTTGTTGTTGCGATGAGGGCAGGCAAGGCAGTGTATTTTGCTGGAGCTCCAAGACATAAACACAAAGGATCTGTTTTTGGATTTACACAGGACTCAAACACTAAGCAGTGGAATATCACATACACAGTACACGGCCCTCAGGTACACACACACATACACACACACACAAACACACCCACATACACAAACACGCACATTTAAGCTACTTGTCTTGGGAAAAAAGTACACAGTCTTTCAGGTCTATGATTTCATTCATTGGGACATGAAAATAAACAAAATTCTGATCAATAAAAAATTATTTAAAGGTAAATTGGCTGCTTTAAATTGCCAAATCTGAACTGTAAACTAAACAAGTGTGACTTGTTGCTAGGAAAGAACATTGCATCAGGGCTTAGGTTTGTAATGTTTCATCTAAACAAACCACAAGACTTCAGAATTTTGACAGGCGATACAAAAGGGGACATATTTGACCATAAAACACTAAAGCATGGTAGTTTAGCGGTGATAAATCGGGTCTATTTTGCAGGACAGACCTCTTTACCATGCAAACATTGAGTTACGATCAAAGTATCCTAGAGACAAATTTGAGACCATTTATTTAATAGCTAAAGCTTAAAGCTAAAGCTTAAATAATGGCACTGTATTTGTCTGAGGTCGTATTTACTTAATTTTAAGATTAATATATGTTTAAGAAAATTTAAGAATAATATATGATAATTCCGGCGGCACGTTGGCTTAGTGGTTAGCATGTTCGCCTCTCAGCACTAGGGATTCCCGGTTCGAATCCCCATCTGGGTGGAGTTTCCATGTTCTCCCCGTGTCTGCGTGGGTTTCCTCCGGGTTCTCCGGTTTCCTCCCACAGTCCAAAAACATGGTTCAAGTCAATTGAATTCTCCAAAATTGCCCCATATAGAGTGTGTCTGTGTGAGTGAGTGTGTGCCCAGTGATGGATTGCGCCCTGTCCAGGGTCAATCTCCCCAGCACGAGACGTTCTCCCCTGGATGGGCATGGGGAACCCCACCGCGACCCTAATAGAGGATAAAGCGGGAGATAATGAATGAATGAATGAATATGTTCATTCCTAGTTCCTAGTTCAAGTCCTAATACATGAAACTGTAGAATTCAAAGAATTTTTTACTTGCCCTGGCATTATATCACTTTATTTACTTATTACTCATTACATTAATTCGTGGATGTCTGTACTTAATATATAGGACTATCTTTGCACTTTTTTCCTACCACTTACAAATGTAAGTGTAATTATTTATTTATTGTACATTATTTTTAAGTTTTTCAGTTTTTGATTGTTTTCTACTGTAGTGTATGTATTGCTGTTTTATCTTTAATTAAACATAAATATGATAAACATAACTTTCTCTCCTCTCTGTATCCAAAAAGTTGGGGTCTTACTTTGGGGCAGAGCTATGCGTGCTGAATGGCAACAGTGTCCAGTTTTTAGCAATTGGCGCACCACTGTTTTATGCTGCCCGAGTTGGAGGTGAAGTGCACATCTGCACAGTCAAGAATGCAGTAAGAACTTTCACTCATATGCACACACACACACACACACACACACACACACACACACACACACACACACACACACACACACACACACACACACAGACACGTCTATGTTTTTATCATTAACTGTCTATAATCTGTAATATGTGCTTTATTGTGTTGTAGCTTCTAAACTGCTCAATAATATTAAGGGGGCAGCTTGATAATGCAGAGGGGAGATTTGGCTCTGCACTGGCTGCTCTAAAGGACTTGAATGGAGACAGTATTATGGAACTTATAGTAGGAGCACCCCAAGAGGAACATGGAAAAGGGGCAGTTTACATGTTTACTAGTTACTCAGATGGCTACAGAACCAAATACACCCAGGTATGTAACACAAACACACACATACAAACACATATTCAAGTGTCAGGCTGAATGTCATGCAACTGACATCATTGTTAATTATTTTAATATAAAATGGGTGTTTTCTTTTTAAGTAAAACCAAGTTTATCATTGGCATTGTAGTAACACACACCCAATTGCTCCACACCAGCAAAAGGACAAACTGTCTACTTTTATAAAAATGGTAACATCAGCTGGTGGTCAGTTAAACAAAGGCATATAATTACTCAACTGCAGATGGATGTAGAAGTGTGTAAAGAAATACACACATGCCTGCTAAATTCATAGCAACAGTAACTTACTGCTAATCATATGCCTTTGATTAATTGATCACCAACTGTTGTTTGCTGAAGTTTGCTGAAGACACCATTGTACACACAAAATGCTTTCATAGCTGCACCTGCTGTTTCCTGTTTCCTAAGCAGATAATATTAGATATGGTAATTTGTTTAATTTGCAGCAGCTCTGTGATAATGGTGGAAAAAAGAACTGCCGTACACACACACAAAAAAAAACTTGCATATATCCATAAATATGGACCTGCAAGATAAAGTATGTAGTGCAAAGAACATCATCCACTCCTGGCCTGACACTGTATGTGAACTTCTCAGATTGATTTGGTGAATGTTTATATAATTTATGTAAGATTGTTAAAACTAGAGTAGATGCACTACTATCCACCCAATTTCCTTTTAAATCTATAATCAAACACATTTGAGATATACATCAGATACTGCCTTTCTAAAGATGATTTGACTTTTCTAACCCACCCTCATACATTTTCAACCTTATACACACTATCGTACATAATCATGTTTTATATAACATAGGATGATGCCAGTGTTTTTTTTAAACTGAGTGTGTTTTTTGATGTTTGTATTATTATGTGTGTATGTGTGTAGAGAGTGCGAGGTGCAACACTGAGTTCACAACTGCAGTATTTTGGCTTATCAGTTGGTTCTGTTGATGATCTGAGTTCAGATGGTCTTCCTGATCTTCTGGTAGGTTCTAGAGGAACTGTGACGGTCCTTAGGTGAGTGATATATATATATATATATATATATATATATATATATATATATATATATATATATATATATATATATATATATATATATATATATATATATAATAAATTTCTTACTTTCCTATCATTCTTCATTTTAGAACTCATCCAGTAATGTGTATACTAGAGTCCATTACTTTGGATCCAGCCGTTATACCTCAGAATATCTTTCACTGTTCTGCCCCTCATGGTCTAAACACCCCTATTGCCAAGGCGACTGTGTGTGTTCAGCTCAAAGAGATTTTAAAGGGAACCATAAGAGGTAATTGTAATCAACAACTTTTAAAACACAAATACAACACCCACAGCTGTGACATGCAAACTTGCATTTTTGTGTGTATATATATATATATATATATATATATATATATATATATATATATATATATATATATATATATATATATATGACTTTAAAAGAATGTCTGTTATACAGGGTAAATATTAGTTTCTTGTGGTTCCTTAAAATAGTCAGATGATTTTCATGTTGACTCTAAGTGAAAAATATTTTCTGAATCTTTTTTTTTTATTTAAAACCACCCAATTTGTAGACTTCTTCTTTTTTTTGTTATACTGTACAGGTATTATAAATGTCCACTTTGGTTTTAGATTTGGGGTTCACATGTCAATACAATATTTGTTGTCCAAAGAACACATAAGGAAATTAAACATTATTAAGTAGAAATGAGAGAAAAAGTAAATCCAAGGCCTTTTGTGATTTAAAGAAACCACAAGTCTACTGAGCAAAAAACATTTAAAAGGTAAACATTAAAAAGAACCATAGGTTAAAACAAAAAATGGGAAAAAAAAACATGAATAGTCAATAATGTTATAAACAATCTAAATATTTTTGCTGATCTACCATTTATTTGGTTCTGTTATTTTATGGGTGAAAGGTCTCTAAATGTGTGTGTGTGTGTGTGTGTGTGTGTGTGTGTGTGTGTGTGTGTGTGTGTGTGTGTGTGTGTGTGTGTGCGTTTGTGTTTGTAGATCCTTTTAATGCTGCTGTGTCTCTGAATATGGAATTAGATTCCGGTTCTGATCGTCCTCGTCTCATGTTTTCATCAAAATCCAGTTTGTCTCAATGGAACACCACAATCAGCACAAATAGAACCTGCAAAAATCTCTTCATCAGCATCCCTGTTAGTCTTTATTTCTATACAAATATCTTTATTTTGTATGTGTGTGGGGGTGGCACAGTGGCTTAGTGCTTAGCACATTTGCATCTCAGCGCTAGGGATTCCCGGTTCGAATCCCTATCTGGGTGGAGTTTCCATGTTCTCCCTGTGTCTGCGTGGGTTTCCTCTGGGTTCTCCGGTTTCCTCCCAAAGTCCAAAAACATGGATCAAGTCAATTGAATTCTCCAAAAATTGTCCCTTATAGACTGTGTTTGTGTGTGTGTGTGTGTGTGTGTGTGTAAGTGTGTTTGCCCAGAGATAGATTGGTGCCCTGTCCTAGCTGTATCTGCCCAGCTCCTGAGACGGTCTCCCCTGGATGGGCATGAGGAACGCCCCTGCGATCCTAATAGTGCATAAAGTGGAAGATAATGGATGGATGGATGTATGTGTGTGTTTTGCAAGTGATTGACATTTTATTGTGTGTGTGTGTGTGTGTGTGTGTGTGTGTGTGTAGTCATGTATATCAGATTATCATGATGTTGCACTCTCAGTAAAAATGAGTGTAAGAGGAGAGATGCTGAAGACACATAATCTCGGTCTGAAGCCGGTTCTAAGCCCAGACTGCTCCCAAAACCAAACACATTGGGTAAGTGCTTTGTTGGCATTTATGCTTTTATTTCATGAATCACAGTTTAAATTTGTTTTTAATTAAGTATTGTTTAAAAATATATTAGTAATGCACCATTCTTGGATGGTTTATAATGTGTATTATAGGTTTTACTGGAGAAGGTGTGTGGTGATGATCACATATGTGTGTCAGACCTCAGTTTAAATCTTTCAATCAATATGTGAGTTTAAGATTCAGTCTTATTTGTTTTTCTTTTTGTTGTATTTGATTCACATGTACAATACTTTCATGTACAGAATATTGTCTATGTATGTAACGTATCTCATCAAAATATATAGAAAAAAAATTATCTCCACAAACATCACCTCTTTTTTGGTCCAGTCATTGTCCTTTTCAATTGTAGTTTTAGAAAATGTATCCATTTGTTTGCAATTTTTGTCAGCACACTTTAAACAGCTTTTCAGTGTGTTAAAAGCTAATCAAAACAACAATGTGGACTTGTATAGGGAACACACACACACACACATACACTTTTCATTCATTCATTCATGGGGAGAGCATCTCAGGCGCTGGGCAGATACACGCAGGACAGGGCGCCAGTCCATCGCTGGGCACACACTCACTCACACAGACACACTATACATGGGGCAATTTCGAGAATTCAATCCATGTTTTTGGACTGTGGGAGGAAACCGGAGAACCCGGAGGAAATCCACCCAGACATGGGGAGAACATGGAAACTCCACCCAGATGGGGATTCGAACCGGGAATCCCTAGCGCTGAGAGGCGAACGTGCTAACCACTAAGCCACCGTGCCGCCACATACACTTTTCAACTTTTCAAAATATTTATAGTATATATACAAATGTTTCTCTTTATCTTGCAGGAACATGGTGGTAAGAATTGAAGGATATTCATTAAATATCTCAGTTGAGGTGGTGAATAAAAAAGAGGATGCTTCAGACACTGAACTTCTTGTATCTCACACTTCAGCTTTGTCTTTTACCCACAGCACTCTGGTAAAATAGACCATACATAGGTTTTTGGCCTGAATCAGACAAAGTTGGTCATTATTATAATAATTAAAGTGTGCTTTTTTGTGTGTTTCATGTGCAAAAAGATGGAACCAGGTGGTTATGTGATATGCACTTCTAATAAAACAAGTATCCTTACGTTTACGATGTGCAAACTCCAATTTACCATCAGACAGAAAACCAAGGTTTTACACACACAAATACAGCCACCCATATACAAATGAAATTAGGATTTGAGTGGTTTGAGATTTAAGCAAGTATAACATGCTTATGATATATAGGTTAAATAAGGTATTTGTCAGAATAAGTATGTTTCTATATGTGCTTTGAGTAATCATCCTTATTGTGTTTTGCCTGTATTCACAACAGTACTTTGTTCTGTGTATTTGTAATCTGATCAGCCAAGATGCATGTTAATTTCTGTGTGAATACAGCCTTACAGATGTTAAGAGTAATATGTAGGAGCTAAGATATGTTTGAATTAATAAACTGTGAATTGATTCTGTTTTCAGGTCCTGCTAAATATTTTATTTCAAGTGTCTGATCCTTCATATTTAAGTGATCAAATAACTATAAGCGCTGCAGTCAAAAGGTTGGTTTGTCTGCAACATGCGATCAAATTATAATAGTGATAGTAAAATAATTATACATTTGTGAATTTATTATGTACATATATATTTGTGTTTGTGTTTTCTGCAGTCAAAATGAAAATTTTGAAACTCTACAGGATAACACTGCTAATGTATCCTTGCCTGTTAAACAGCTGACGAACATCCTGCTGCTCAAGTAAGAACAATCAATATTCATTACAATCACAATTTACAAATCTTTAGCAGATTTTAACAGCTACCAGTGTTTTAGGAACTCTTAATAACTTTTACCAGTCTCCAACAGGAGCATGAGAACTAGGGGTTCTCATTATAGAACAAGTTACAATTGTGATGTGGCGTGTGTGATGTGTGTGTGTGTGTGTGTGTGTGTGTGTGTGTGTGTGTGTGTGTATGTGTGTGTATGTGTGTACAATGTGCCTTACATACTGGGATGGAATTTGCTAAACAAATTTTCTTAAACCATATGATATAACTTTACAACTTCATACTTTTTTTGAACCTCATTTACTTCATTACAAAGCACAGGGAAACTCGATTAAATATGTATAATTTGTCTATTAATTACATAGTAGTTAAAGCTAATAAACTGATGTAAGCAGTGCCAATGCAGTTTGTTGTTAAGTTGGAGATAATTTCTAATTTCCAAATCGTGTAAGTGTTTATTAATTGTATGCAATGCCAGGTTTGTGTGTTTTCATAAAACTGCATTATTAATTATGACATATTATTGATCTAAATGATATGTGTAAATTATCTACTGTATTAATTTAATAGAAAAAGTAAAGCATATAGTATAACACTGTATTGGAAAATGTATAAGTGCAATTTAACATCCCTACTTACATTTACATTTACATTTAGCAGAAATTTTCATCCAAAGTGACATACAAATGAGAGAACAACTAAAAATGCTTTCCGTTGTCTGTGGACAGTGGAACATCACACAACAGTCGACAATATCTTCTTATATTCATTACCATTCAAGTTTACCAACTTCTGAAAATGTCACCAAATCCACTACCATTCCATTTCCATCCTCTAACGTTATTCTGGGCATGTGTTTGTGTGTTTCAGTGATGATTCCACATCATATATAACTTATAATCACACTGCCACAATCCTGCACAAATACAAGGTAATTCTTTTTTTTCATGGAGCCACTGCAGTACCAGCAATGGTGGGAAAACTCTATGTTAATAAACATGACTGGAAAAAAATGCACCTCATATATGAATAAAATTTTCTTGTAGCTGTTTGTATTCAGAATTTCTTCTTAATATTGTTAGTACCCATTGCTTTCTGGCATTAATCTGTTTACCTATTTTTCCCTTCAAAAAGATTTTTTCTTGTTTTCTTTACTGTTCACATATGTTTAGTATGAATGACAATAAAAACATACTAAATAATCATAGTGGGAGATAATATGTTAATATGATGTTCATAACAGTTAATATGAACGGGATGCATCTTGATAATCCATCCATACATTATCTTCTGCTTTATCCTATATTAGGGTCGCGGGGGGGGTTCCCCATGCCCATCCAGGGGAGAACGTCTCGGGCACTGGGCAGATAGACCCAGAACAGGGTGCCAATCTATAGCTGGGCACACACTCACTCACTCACACAGACAGACACTATATATATGGGGCAATATGGAGAACAAAATTGACTTGATCCATGTTTTTGCACTGTGGGAGGAAACCGGAGAACCTGGAGGAAACCCACGCGGAAACGGGGAGAACATGGAAACTCCACCCAGATGGGGATTCGAACCGGGAATCCCTAGTGCTGAGAGGCGAACGTGCTAAACACTAAGCTACCGTGCCGCCCGCATCTTGATAATGTCAATGCAAATAAAGAGTTCTTGTTGAACTGTCATTTATACCCTGTTGAAAAAGTTAAAGTAGATGACATTTATACAGGACTGAGGACTGAAAACAGATTTAACTGTGTATGTCTTGTAATTTCCTCATGCTACATTTAACTAAAACTGTAGTCAATTCATTTAAACTGAAAAGAACAAGAAACAAAAAGAAGTAGGTGCTTGTGCATCTGAACTGAATCACAGCTGATATAGCTTGGAACATGTGATGCTTCTCCTACCTAGTGTTCACATGACTCCTTTTACAACTATCTATACTTTCATAAAGTTCCTTTTAAAGTTTTTTTAATGAATTTAATGACATTTACATATTGGTCTTTCTCTCTCTTTTAGGTGATAAATGATGGCAATATCTCTCTTCCAGTCAGCGTGGTGTTTGTGTTGCCAGTAAAGATGAGTTCGGGTTTATTATGGAATGTTTCTCTTCCTCAAGTTGTAAGTCTTTATGTTGTTATAGCTTGATATTGTACAATTAGAGTCCAGTTTAAATTATATTTAAATATGATACTCAGGAATATTATCCATTCATCCATTATCTATTCACTTAATCCTCTACTAGTGTAATGGGGGGTTCCCCATGCCCATCCTGGGGAGAATGTTTCAGGCACTGGGCAGATACACCAAGAACAGGGCACCAATCTAATGCTGGGCACCCACTCACTCATACAAACACACCCCATATGGGGCAATTTGGATCATATAATTTACCTTAATCCATGTTTTTAAACTTGTGGGAGGAAACCGGAGAACCCGGAAGAAACCCACGTGGACACTAGGAGAACATGGAAACTCCACCCAGATTGGGATTTGAACCGGGAATCCCCAGCGCTGAGAGACAAATGTTCTAACCACTAAGCCACTGTGCCGCCCACTCATGAATATTATTTTAAAGTGTAATAACAAATTACTAATTACTGATTATTAAAATAATCATTAATTAACTTACAATTACTGAACTTTAATAGTTATCATAACTTAATTTGGAATGATGTGGTTATAAATTCAAAAGACAGTTAACTTACTGTCTGTCATGAGGCCAAGAGCTAAAGTGTTCTAGACAGACTTTGAAACTGTGGGTACAGTTGACACAAAACAGTATTAAGCACACTGCAATAAATAATGTTGAAAATGAATGTACAAAATACAAGAAACACTCTGCTGTACAAAACTTTTGCTGGAGAAAGTTCTTACACTCTGAATTATTGAGAATTTTCAATTCATTTACATTATTAGCCTCTTTTGGACTGTGTGTGGTGGGTGTGGTTTATATGACTGAAATGGAGTTTAGGCTTTCTTTCATTTCCTCTTCTGTTTCCTGTTCTCCATATGTGTGGTTGTGTTTGTGGCTTTGTGTGCATATGTTTGTGTGTTAGAATGATGCTGGGGTACTGTGTAAGAAGCCCGTGTCTGTTAAGAATGACAGCACTGACCTTTACAGTCAGGTGAGATGACCCAATGTGTTTCACTTATTTAAATGTATTTTTATGTGTACGTGTGTATGCAGTAATTAATTAATATATTATTACAATAACATATTCATTTTCTTTCTATTCATTTCAATTACCTTTAATCATCTTCATTCATGCTGAATAATTGGAGATAAATAGAAAAAAACGTTTTAGAGTCTAAGACTACAAAAAGAAATCTGTTGCATGTTGTTTGATTATATTTCAACACATAATAGCAAAAATAGGAGAAACTTTTCAGTTCCTTGTTGCATTTGGTAAAATGCAGTTTTCACATTGATTTGTGTTTTGTTGTAAAAAAATTAATAATTCCTTAAATTGGACTGTGGTCGGCATACCACATAGCCATGAGGAGAACATGCAAACTCCACACAGTAAGGGCCCAGTGCTATTAATTGTAAAATGTCTGCAAGTCACAGATTTGTATTTTATTGCTCTGCCTTTTATAATATTATACACAATCAGCAAATTCTAAATGTGTATCTTTTTTCATTAGCGATGCAGTGGCTCCAGTTGTAATAAGATCATCTGCTCCATCAACAAGTTAAACAAAAATCAAATGGTCACCTTTGCCTTTACAGGAAGACTCAGAATAGATGCAGAGGTAAGCACATTACAATTACTACATTATGCTACTAGTATATGAATTCATAGTATATTAATTTTTAAATTAATAAAAATAACAGGTAATAAAATGTGAGGTGTAGGAGATTCTGTTGCAGTTGTGCTGATTAATGGAATCACAGCTAATGAGGTGCAGTACGAGGTTTTAATGTATGAATTATGAGGGTTGTGATCACAGGTATTTTTATTAAATTTGTAAAGGTAATGTGCAAGGGTTAAAGGTAAGGAAATTAAAAGTTTGATTGATGTGTAAGAATTACAGATGTGAAGCCTACAACAGTAAAATGAATGGACAACATTTGATGAGATGTAGGAAGGTATAGTGGATATTTTTAATGTGGGGTAATGTGGTTACAGGTGTAATTGGATTATAGGTGCAGTGATTAGAGGTATAAGGCTTACAGGAGTATGGGTTACAAGTGTGGAGATACAGATTGAGAATTATAGATGTAAGTGTTAAAGATATAAGGGTAGAGAATACACAAGTATGTATTGATAGATTTTAGGGTTACTACTATGGAGATTGCTGTCCTAATGGTTTAAAAATTACAAATTTGAAGCTAACATTGTTACAGATAATCGAGGATTATTGTTAAACACAAAATAAATATTTAATCTGGATGTTAAAGTGTGTGTGTATGTGTGTGTGTGTGTGTGTGTGTAGGCATTCAGCATTCAGGTGGAAAGCTGGGGATCTGTGATATTTAATCAAGATTCTTACACACAATACATTAATGAGGAAGATCTACAGCACTCAGTGAGTACTCTTTGACACACAACTACACAATTACGCAGCTACATATAACTGCAATATAACATAACTTTCACTGCATTTCTTTGACAGATACATATTTACTAAGAATACACATACAACTTTGTTACAAAATGAACACAAACACTTTTATAGGCCTCATCTTATTATAATGCATTCTGTTTTCATATAAAATTATATTTAAAAAAATTATTCAAAATATAATTTTTGTTTTAGATTGGAACATTGGTTGAGTCTCCCTTGGCAGATTGGACAGCATTCATCACATCTCTGTCGGTGTTATTTGGATTGTTGGTGATGACAGTTGTGTTTATTATCTTGTATAAAGTAAGTCCTTATAATTTTGTCATGAACTTGTTATTTTTGGAAAAGAAAACTTACACCCCAGTACTCATAAACTTACTCAATTACCTACTTATTTATTTACTAAGTAACTTATCCACTCATGTATTTATACACGCTTTCACACTCTTCCTCTGCAAACTTACTTATTGACTCATTTATACTTATTTATATGCGTACTCACCTTATTCTTTAACTTATTATCTCTTAGCCCACAAAAACAACGTTTCTGAAATTCTCACACTTACCCACCTACTCATTTCCTTATACATATCCTTTTACTCATGCATATACTCATGCACTTACTTACCAATGCAATTTTAACTGTACTTGCCCACACTTTAAGAACCACTTTATGTACTGATTAATTTACTTATTCACATACTCTCATGTACATTAACTTACTCACTACTTTTATTTTTATTTTTTTTACATTTACTCACATATTTATTCACCCAATCTCACACATAAGTTAAGTAAATATTTGATGTATAATGTGATAAACTTATTTATTAATCAATTAAATTGTGTTTTTAGGTTGGATTTCTCAAATCTAAAATTTCACAGTATACTCCTCAGCAGGATGGCGTGGCATCCTCTCAAGAGCAGAACGAATCAACTATGACTGAGGCAGAAACTGCAGCCAACACCACAGGCAATTACCAAGCACTGGAGTGAATGAACAGCAGAACACTGTATTTAACAAACAATAGTCATGGTCAAGTGTGTTTTTTAATATATTCAACTTTTTCAGAATTATTTTTAATTCTGAATTATTTTTTATCTGATTTATTAAAATGGGTAAAATATAAGTAAAATATGGACCTAAAATAAAAACAATAAATCACCTGAACTGAATATTTGGCCTAAAGTGTGTATTAATCGACTAATTTTACACTAAAATAGAACTGTAATTTTAGTACAAAGTATTTAAGTATTTTTTTTAAACAAAAAGTGGTAAAGAGTAAAGTACTAAAACAAATAGTCTGTTCTAAGAAAAGTTAGTTATTTTGTTTATATTGCATTTGTTCTTCAGTATGCTTTTAAAAAAAATAAAAGGTGATTCACATGAAGTTCCATTTCATCTTATCATCCATTTCATCACACAACTTTGTACTGCAGAGTCTGACTAGTCTTTTGAGTAAAGACAATTGATGCACATAGATAACAATTACCAAATTCAATCTATGTGATATGTAAATGTTAGGAAATCTGAAATTTCCCCGATGAACCAATTTTGAAGGCGTCAAAAAGCACAGTACAGATGATTTCAAAGTTATTCGAATCAAGCGGTTTATTTACGACAAACCGAGTCAAAGCAGTGTTCGTCCAAGACAAGCCCAAGATCGCGATCCGACTCTGATCTCAGCACCACACCGGTCCCACCAAGACAGAGCCCCGAAATCCAGCTGCTCACACTATTTATTGAAAAACCATCCCTCCCTCTGCTTATTCTGAACCAACTTGTTGAAGAAGTTCTATGGGGAGGTCGAACGCGCTGTTCAATCCCTTATCTGGGGGAGCTCGAGACAGCTCGGCTGCCCTTGAGCTTTATCCACCAGCCACCAGACGCCAGGTGCATCTGGTTTTCATGAAATATAGGCCTTGGGCAATTGTCGGCCAGATTGCCCCATCGCTATAGAATGCGCTAATTCCCTTAACACAAATTACTTACAAATTACAAATTTTTATCCCTTCAATCCCCCTTTGGGCGTGCCCCTCAACACGCCCATCAAATTTGCCCCATTGGTAATTTGTCCCATATGTGAATTTGCCCCATAAGTGGTGCTGATTTTCAGAGTCGATCGCTTACATTTATTCATCAGAGTTCTCCTACGTCAGTGTGCTGTGCATGTGAGCTCTAAAATCAGTACATGAATCTAAAAAATAAAACACTCAGATTTTTGAAACTCTAATAATATACAGTTTCATTCTCCACTCGTTATCAGAGTCTCAGGGCTGTGGGTGGTCCCACACATGTCACCGCAATGGGTGTCCGCTACTCAGGTGCCCCACACCTGCAGTGTTGTTACATCACTAGGTGTCCAGCCTTCTCTCCGTTTCCCCAGGTCTCCGGTCACGACCTACGAATTTCTGATGCCCTATGTGTACTTTTAATGCTATATTAAAGCATGTGCGTGCAGTGTGTTATCTCTTAGGTTAATGTCTTAGAGGGAAAAAGAGAGAGATAGGAAAATGAGAAAGAAAATAAATTCATACATGGAAACAAGATGTGATCTTGGGCATTGTTTAAGCATAACTGATTTCTTGTCTATCTGGCTCCTCATCCCCGGAGCAAAATTTAACCGTCTGCAGCTCCATGGTGTTAAATATGTGATCTAGTTAACAGAACTCTCAGACGTGGTATGCACCGGCACCCACAGGTTACCAGTATAGCAACGAACACAGCAATAGACATGAAGAGTGACATGATTAACTCCTGACAAACATATTATTCATCCATGATTCCAAGGGGTTATCTATTCCAGAGGCCTCATGCATTTCCTGTAATAATTTACACAATTTAATTTACGCCTTGGTTACGGACCAATCAGGTGCTGTGTTATTTAGGCATATAGGCACAGCACACTTCACCAATCATTACGCAAACACCCCCTTTTTCTGCCAGGAGCATGTCTAAGGCTTTTCTGTTCTGTAGGCCCCAAGTTACGTCACATGCAACTGTTCACTTGGTCACTCTATTGCATCTCTAGTGAGATTAGTGAGACGAAGTACATTGTAATGTACGAAATTTATCCTATCCACGTTGTTGTTGGGAGTCACTGGAAAAAGGGCCGATATCAGTTGAATATTTTCTGCTGCCACTTGGTTCGCCAGTTTGAACTCGTTTGGCACCCCCCTAGGCACCCCGATTGAGTCTAAGTGGGAGTAAGTGGGTGAGTCCCTATATAAATAAAAGCTACCGACTGCTCACTTTCTCCTTTGGGGCTCGCACCCCCTTAAACCTGTGAGAGTAAGAGGAGCCAACGGCTTTACCATGGCACCTCGGCCGACAGCCAGGGGTGGCATTCTTACCACTAAGGTGTGTTTCCCACAATAATAATATAACCCGATCGGGCCCACGGCCCCACCTCCGTGTCATTTTAGGTGATGTCTGTTCGGCACCAATCTAATACCACACATTGCTTGACTTTTTGCCGCCCGATTGGCCACCTCCTTTCCCTGCGCCTCCACGTACCCCTTAGTGGAGTGGCCTTTACATTTAATGATGGCCACCTGTTTAGGCAGCTGTACTGCTTCCAGTAGCTTTTGTATGTGCGCATAATGTTTAATAGGACCCCCTTGCTTCGTTTTGAAACTTCTCCGCACCCATTGTGGTCCATCTATGTGTACTGCAGAATAGACGTATGCTGAGTCTGTATAAATGTTCACAGCTGTGTTGCTCGCAGTCAGGTGGTGTTTGCATGTATTGCCATGTTTGCAGTTTTGATGGCGTCAATGCTGTAGATGTGAGAAAGGCAATCACCCCATGGGTTGTGTTTACAACTAATGGGTGACACATTACTAGGTGTGCGATTTTATTTAGAACCACTCCTAAGGCTGCCATGTACCTTGTACTTGAAAACAAAAACTTTAGTACTTAAAAAATATACCTTTAGCCTCCCCCCTTTCTAAAACAAAACAACATTCAATTTTTATTATTATTGATTTTTTTTAAAGGAATATCCAGATCAAAATGACATTTGTTATTTTCCCACAAATAATTAATCAAGGTGTACAGGAATCTGTAAGAGGCATGTTATCAGTTAAAGTGATCTTGTTGATTTTCCTTGAAGTAATTTACTATGGTCCACCCCTCATTGCCTGTGGATATTTTCAAAGGAGATGATGGTCACACAACACATAATCATTAAAATTATTTCCAAGATTGTCTATAGAAAAATCAAACAACCAGGGGTTATTATTATTATTATTATTTTCTCCTGGATCAAACTGCACAGTCAGTTCTGTCCGCTAGAACCTGCAAATTGACTTGTTTGGTTAGTAAAGTTAAAGACAAAATCAAACAAACTTAATTTTTTTTTTTTTTTTTCTATTCTTTATACAAATCGCACAACATAAATTTAATAAATATATTTCATATTTCTCATGTTCAATGTAAAATTTGATAATTAGGCCACCTTTAGTTCATTACCTGGAGGAAAAATAAAAACTATATCAAACAATTCATAAACAACAATGCTGCAAAAAAGTCATAACATTAATGATTTGTCTTATATGTGTTATGGCAAAACATTTTCTCAAACTCCGACCTGGAAAAAATATAACCTCATAATTTTGTCCTCATTATTAAATGTCAGTCAGTCCGGTCTATTGTAGTTAATTATCAGTCAAATCTTTATCCTTCATTAAACAAAAATTGTACTCGGTCCATTTTATGCTTCATGATTAAATATATACATATATATTTTTTCCTGTTAAAAGAAGTGATATTTATTTTAGCAAAATAAAAGAAAATGAGAAATCCTACCCCACTCTCTGATTAGTTATCAGAGAACGTCACTATTATGGAGACTTCAGTTGCTTGTTTTAAAACAACAATCTCTGATAATAGTGCGGACGTGGTTCTCAGCTCTGTCGACGTGGCCTTATTGAAATGGATAAATAGAAGACAAAAGTGTCAATGGAAGATGTACATATACATTCTTGACTTGATATAATCAGCATAATAAGACATAATAACTGTAGAAGGTTATTGATAGGTATATGCAAACACAAATGGTTAAGATGAATCACTCATACACAAAAATCATATTTCTCCTTCACAATCCCCCTTTGATTCATTTTAATCATTCAATAGTTCTAACAGATTCATTTAAGCTTTTTCGATTATTTTCGCTTGTTTACATTACTGAAGTTTTGTTTTGGAGGCCTTGTGACCTTGCTCTGCCAGATGCTTCAACAGAGCCAAAGTTGTGTCTTTACATAAGGTCTGGGTTGGTGCTGCCACCAACATTTCAAAATAGATCTCTGTCCGACTGTCAACATCTTATCAGTCCCGCGGCCCATTTTCTGTCAGATATTAGTTCAGTCCTAGTCAGACAGTCTGGTTTATTCACTCAAATCTTCACAGGAAACCTCGTCTTTAAATTGGAAAATAGTGCTATTTAACATTTTAAAATCTAATAGTTATATTTAAATGAGCTCAAACTATTTTATTTGCCATGGCTAATTAATATTAATTCACTACCTTTCCCCAATTCAACATTATTGAAACTGTAGGATTTTGGGTATTAATATGATATTAATAAAGTCCTCCTCATCCCATTACCAAATTACGGAGAATGAGAGACGGTCATTCTCCGCAATTTATTCAAGATTAAGATTTTTATTAAACGGTAACTTTAGTTACACGAGTGCTTCTCTGCACTAAATGGGTTAATTGTATCTCAATGGTTTAAGCTCTATCTGATTCAGGTATTCTGTAAGCATGCAGAAATCTTAATTCTGTCAGAGGCTTTTATAATATATGGACAGAGGCTATATTGACATGTGGATATATCTAAATATCCCTCAGAGGTCAATTTTATAGCTGCTTAAAATACACAATTTAAAATACACCAAATTAATCATTTCAGCCTTGAAGGATTAACTGGAAACTTTGGTTTAGAGTAATAACAGTATTTATTACGAATGATTAATTAAGAACACGAAGAATACTAAGATTACTGAACAGATTTATAATAAACAGTTACACTAATAGCAAATGAACGCCCCCTTTAGGTACAAACCAAGAGCCCACTGGGCCGAGCAAAGCAAGGCAGGCCTTAACCTAAGCAGAGCCTGACCAGGCAAAAACCAAGCATAGCAGGGCCCAGCTGCAGCACTGGCCGGAGCTAGACCAGGAGAAGAGAGAGAGAGAGAGTTACCTGTTACATCCTTTTATTTTCACATCAACCTTTAAACCTTTTGATGATAATAAGGCTAGGATCCATGATTCTTCATTCAATTAATAAGCTAAGGGGGCCAGGTCATCACGATGTCAAACCCTAGTTTGAAACCGGTTTTAGGGACAACTGCTATCGGCTAAGACTGATGTGTCGTGAGCTGCATTGTTTGTTCCGGGCCATAGGTGTGATGCTTCATGCTGATTGTTATTAGAAATACAAAGACTGGTCAAGTTGCTCATACAGACCAGATGTTCTTATATTTGAAAGAGTCTACAGTACTCCAGAAATCTGTCATGTTCTATAAATCTACTATATCGCACAACCTAGCTTGTTATACCTTATATATAAATAAGCACCTTTAGAAGGGGATCTTATCCATACCAAACATGACATAGTGCAAACCAGTTTCACTCAATAAAACACAAGTTTCATTATTTCTACAAAACACAGCAATCAATGCAATACCACAAATTATCTTCAATAAAAGCAATAACTTTTCCCTACCTTCACTTACTCATGACCTCATCAAACACACACACACACACACACACACACACACACACACACACACACAGTGTTAGTCAGAGATAAGAGCAGAGCAGAGAGAGCGTGTAAGGAGTATGTATTTCTCATCCTTAAATTACTTATTTCATGTAGAATTGTCAAGCAATTATTTTTATAGCCAAATTTATTAGGTTATTTATTTATTTATTTAACCTTTAACCCTATTTTAATGATTTTACAACCTTAATAGATTAATTAATTATTATTTATTGTGAGCAACATGTGACCTTAATGCTGGCAGCAGTTCAGGTTCATTCAGGCTGAGTTCTTTAAACAGTGCTCATACAGACAGACTGAATGACCGGATGGATCAGCTCTCTTGATCCTGAGACACTGACCATATTTAATTTCTAACGTCGACGTCTCCCTGATCTGGGGGAGGTCTGGGATCAAACAGACCCTCCCCCGTCTTCGGTTGAGCACGCCCTCACTTTTCGCCAGAAATTCTCACACAGTCTTCATCGAGTATTTTCAGAGCACATTGTTTGACTCCAAGCACTGACATGCTCACCATTGAACTGAGTGAATGCTTTATTAAAGCAGAAACCATATTGTCTTTTACACTCTATTGTTAAGTTTAAATTTAGCTTTTATATTTACTTTATTCTAATTCACAGGGTTTCTTAACTTATTATTGTGTCATGTTGTTTTACTTAATTACTTTTACTGTTAATTTATGTTAATTTAATGTATTTAATTTATTTAGAAATTTACTCATTTGCTTATGGTGATGCTAGTTGATTACTTCAAATTTTTACTATATTCTCCTAGAGAATAAGCTGTGAAAAGGTGTAGAGTAGAAAATGAATGTTGGTTTAGTTTTTGCACTCATCTCATCATACACTCAGACTTAAACCACAAAAAACAACAAACATGCCAGGCAAAACTAGCAAATTAGCAGACTAACTTAACCATATACAGAGGTACCACACCCAAATCAACACAATTATCTAACTATATCGTACTGCAATATTTCAACACATTTTAACTTTATTCAGTATACACTTTAATTTATTAATGCAGTTTTATTTAAATTTATGGTCCATAAATTTATGGTCCATATGGTCCAACTCTATTATTTATTTTAAACTTCTATGTTACAATATGTGGATCCATATAATTTACACCATATAATTATTTCACTATATATTTACATAACTTATGTAACTAAATTATAGTAAATTATATAACTTAACTAAATTATATAACAGCAATTCAAACAAGACCAGTTCGTTCTTTAAATTGTTCCCACCCTTTTACAGATAACCTCAATATTGGTTCTGTGACTGGTGACTGGGCATCATCATTGGTGGTTGGGTCTGGGGTGGTAACCCCAGAGTGGACCCCCAACTCCTCGCCCTCTCCCGCGCTGTGGGCAATCTCTCGCGAAATGTCCCGATCGGCCACACGAGTAGCACTCATTTCTTCCCATTGTGCTGTTGTGTCCCCCATTCCTGGGCCTCACAACAGTGTCAGACTCAGAGAGCCCCACTTTTTCTATCAATTCAACCAAGGTGTTTTTCATGGCATCAATTTCAGGACACCTCCCCATTACGTAACCCCCAGACAAAGACACACTCATAGTTCCTCTCTCAACAGCCTCCCCGGGTTGACCCACCATTATTTTACACTCATGAGATTGTGTTGTGATTCTACGGTTTTGCTTGGTTGAGGGCAGAACGAGGTACAGGGCTGGCACAACATTAACACTAGGAAGAGCAGTTGGTTGTATGGGAGGGGTGCTAGTGGGGGGAGGTATGTGGAGCGGAGGGGTCGGAGTAGGAATGGGTTCCTGCTTCACTTCCGGTTTCTCACCAGTTGACTCTACATGCTTGCTCTGGCTCTCTGTAATCACCGCCATGTATTCCACAATTAATCTTACCCATATCTGCTCGTTCTCTGCCTTTGTAGCCCTCGATTTAACCACTAATCTTCTCATCCCACTCACACGTTTTACCTGCTTTTCTGCAGCATCATCTCTCGTTTGCATTACATACAACAAATGTTCACGCCCGTCCTTGCCCAACGGCGGGGCTGTATCAATGGGGTATACCACCCCGCACCACACCACTCTTTAAACATTTTCTCACACCTTTTTACCACATTCTCACGTTTATCCACAGAATTAGTTACTTTTATTCTCTCCAACACCTCCTTTTTGACATCACCAGCAGTCAACCCCATTTTAATCAACACACGAGCTCCCTCGCACACTCCCGTACAACTCCCTTTATTCAAACTCTCTCGTGCGTCCACGAGCAATATCCCACAAATGCAGCTGCTTTATTGCTGTATGCTGAATTTCACTTCTATATATATTTTTTTCTTTTACATCCGCGGTCACCAGTGTCCACTCATAAACTCTTTTTACTAAAATCAAACTTGATTTACTGCCCTCTGGGACTTGAACCCACCAGGAATTTTATTGAATTTACGGGTCTTTTGGGACTTGAACCCAATCACCTTGACCAATTTAAATTTACCTAGACTGAGCAATTTAATTTAATTTATGGGTCTTTTGGGACTTGAACCCAATCACCTTGACCAATTTACATTTACCTAGACACTGTGAATTTAGAAAATTTAGAATCTTCAGTACCCGTATTGTGCTCTACAGATGGGACTTGAACCCCCTGGGAGCAGTTCAATTTGTCGAGACGGGTCAGTCCGCGACTGTACACACACAGGGAGCTACCCCGTTCGCCTCAGTAACGCAACTACAGGATTTTCATAATCCCTTGGTCATGACCTTATATAGCTTTCAGTAAAACCCAGCATTCAACGATTTTTCAAAACACAATTATAATCCATACACAAATCCACAAAAACCCACAAAGCCTTGGAAGAACACAACACACTTCAACACTTAAATTTATACACTTAATTTCAGTTAGCAATTCCAATTGTTATTAATTTAATTCACATTCCAACTTAGTCCTTATTCACCACTCACAGCTAAATATAGGTTTTTCAGCTAAATATAGGAGCAAGGGTCCTTCTTACCTTATTGGCCGGCCTGTGAGTACCGCGTAAGTTCTATCGTTGGAATCAAGCAATCAACCCGATTATCTGCACTGCAATCAACAACCTTCACCATCCCCTGCTACCAACTGTTAGGAAATCTGAAATTTCCCCGATGAACCAATTTTGAAGGCGTCAAAAAGCACAGTACAGATGATTTCAGAGTTATTCGAATCAAGCGGTTTATTTACGACAAACCGAGTCAAAGCAGTGTTCGTCCAAGACAAGCCCAAGATCGCGATCCGACTCTGATCTCAGCACCACACCGGTCCCACCAAGACAGAGCCCCGAAATCCAGCTGCTCACACTATTTATTGAAAAACCATCCCTCCCTCTGCTTATTCTGAACCAACTTGTTGAAGAAGTTCTATGGGGAGGTCGAACGCGCTGTTCAATCCCTTATCTGGGGGAGCTCGAGACAGCTCGGCTGCCCTTGAGCTTTATCCACCAGCCACCAGACGCCAGGTGCATCTGGTTTTCATGAAATATAGGCCTTGGGCAATTGTCGGCCAGATTGCCCCATCGCTATAGAATGCGCTAATTCCCTTATAAACAATAAACTATGTGAAATTACATTTTTACAAAATATGTTAAGGTTACAAACTTGAGCATTTATACAGAGCACCCTTCAAATTCCATCAATGGTGGAATTATAAAAGTTAATTTGCATGCCAAAGCAGTAGTAACATAGCATGCTAACAGTGTTGCAGTAAAGTAGCATTTGACTAGTAAAAAAGTTTAGCATTAACACTGAATAATGCTTATAGAGCAATAGAGACAGCGGGATAAAGCAAGATGAGATTTAAGGTTGTGATCAGGTCAAAACTCAAAAATAGTGCCTTTGATCTTAAACCTCTAGAGACTAATCACACCCCTTTATCCCCATTATTTAATTAGCACACTGGAGACTGAGATAACCTACATGCACACTCTTTAGCACACATACTTGCATAGATCAGAATCGATTACAATAATGTAAACCCACACATACATACACACACACAATATAAAACACACCTACATAAACTTATAAACTCACAGTTTAGTTCATTATATTGACATTCAGTTTTTTGCTCCTTTATTTTCGCATTCTTGCTTCGGAATCCCTGTAATTTGTCTTTTTTAAATCTCTACCATGCTGGCCATTTAGTTTTTAGAAGGGAATATGCAGGTTTCAGGGTTACCTGACATAATGTCCCTGTTTTCAATATGTCCAATATGTTCTTATATGTATAATATCTTCTAAATTATCCTATTTCAAAACAATTAAACATTTATTATTATTATTATTATTATTATTATTATTATTATTATTATTATATTTTTAGATATATACTTTTCAAAATTTTTTAATTTAAAAATAATTTTCTAAATTCTAGCAAAACCGTGGGGATCTAAACTTAACACTGATTTATCTATATGTATGTCCATTTGTCAATGTCAGTGGCCACAACACTTAAGGCTCTGTCTGAAAGAAACTGAATTTGAATCAATTATGCTAATTTTTAATGATAACATTATTAACTTTAAAAAAGTGTTTGACTTAATGTAGTTAATCAAATATGCCACTGACACATTCCTTTTAGTGATGCAAGCTTTCTCTATGCTGTAAAGCTCAGCCAGGCGTATTTAGGCTTTACACTGATTAGTAGCGGAACCTCCGGCAGGTGTGCTAATTACCTCCAATTAACGCTCACTAACCCTCCCCCCCACCACACACACACACACACACACACACACACACATCTATTACTCTAAGCCCCTGCCAAAGTCCCAGAATGGTGTGATAAGATCTACCTTATTTTGAAACGTTTTAAATATTCTTAAGTATGTATGTACCGTGGCAATTGCTGGTATCAAAGGTCAGTGAAATGGGTACTTGATATAATTTATCTCATCTCATAAAAATGCCTGTGGTGTCTTCACAAGTGCCTGCACGTGCACATACATACATGTATGTCCCAGACTTTGCTTTGCATTAAGGTCCCTTTATCATGCTTTTATCTTTATATTAGGTATATTATACATATTTTTTTTTCTAATATCAATAGTAATCCCTGCTGGGTCACTTTTAAGCATTTATTGATTCCTATGGCTTTTTTTCATTTTCTATGTTATTACAGTAGTGCTTAAAGTCGTAAAAAGTAAAACAATAAAAGAATCAATATATCCAGCCATCCATTTTCTTCCACTTTATCCTCTATTAGGGTTGTGTGGGGGTTCCCCATGCCCATCCAAGGCAGAACGTTTCGGGCGCTGGGCAGATAGACCCAGGACAGGGCGCCAATCTATCGCTGGGCACACACTCACTCACACAGACACGCACACAAACACACTCTATATGGGGCAATTTGGAGAACTCAATTGAATTGATCCATGTTTTTGGACTGTGGGAAGAAAACGGAGAACCCCCCACCCAGATGGGGATTCGAACCGCGCATCCCTAGTGCTGAGAGGCGAACATGCTAACCACTAAGCCACCGTGCCCTTATATAGGTTGGTGCCCTGTCCTGGATGTATCTGCCCAGCGCCCGAGACATTTTCTCCTGGATGGGCATGGGGAACCCCCCCCACGACACTAATAGAGGATAAAGCAGAAGATAATGAATGAATGAATGAATGAACATATATATATATATATATATATATATATGTATGTATCGATTCTATCAGTAGGTTGACAATAACACGTAATCAGGTATCTATCAAAGAAAATAAATGTAAATGGTGAAATGCAGTATTTTTTTACAGACTCCAGGCCAGTTGAATAAGGACGCTGATGTTCCTACAAACTAAAGTTATAAATTGCCTACTGTGCTTACACAGAGGAATTTGTCATTAAACCTATCCATACAGTGAAACCCACACATATACACTAGTGAATTGAGCACACTTGCAGAGAGCAGCCTTGCCCAAGGGTACTTCAGTCATAGAACAAGCACCAGGAAATGAACCAGGGAACTTTAGGTCACAAGACCAGTTCCTTAACCACATGTTAATAGCTGTTTTTATACTTAATCGTTGGTGTAATCGTTTTACACTTAATCGTTGGTGATGTGAATAAGTGAATGTGAGTTGCGTTTCCTTAGATGTTTCCAATATGTACTGTTTTAGCTACTGATGGTTCTGTCTTGCACTACTGGTTGTGCAAAATGTTAATGTTTTATAGAATGTTACAGTGTTCTGATTAAATAGCATATTACAGTGAAATATTTGGCAGATTAAAACAAATCATTATAAATATGTACTTTTTGTATATTTAATTTATTCAAAACAAGCTGAAAATTATGTTCAGGTAAACCTGGCTACTGTGTGAACCATCACACTCTTGATTTTAACCTTTGCTTTTCAAACTCAAGTTTCCTATGCATAATACTTGCACTTGAGAAGCTGTATAAAGCACCAGACATCAAAAATCATGTAAAAATTGCAAGGGGAAAAAAACATTACAGTTAAAGAAAGAGGTTTGGATCTGCACTGCTCTTTCACTGAATTGGGTTAAATGTGGAGGATAAATTCCTCTATGTGTATGCACAGTAGGCAAAATAAATCACTTCACTTTGCTTAGAATGTGAAATTGTGTGAGATAGGTGGCATGCATGCATGTGAGTGAGCGAGATTGAAACCAAAATTGTAGGAAAGTTCATGCTTAAAACAACGCAGATACATTAAATCTGGCCCCTGAATCCTACACAAAATTAAAATTAGGTATTTAACTTGGTAAATAGAAAGAAAATCAACTACTCATTATGAAACTTGCCATTTATTCATCAAATAATTTATGCGTCAAAGTAATAACAGGTCTGTAAAGTGTTAAGATGCATGCTGCACGACTTTCAGAGTTTCTGAGGCAAGCTTTATTTAATGTGCAAGCTTTATTTAGTTTCCTGTCAAATGTATGTTGACAGTGCTTTTTATTGCATCACAACTCTAATGAAAAAAAGGATGAAAAAAGTGCAAGGGTCAACTTTAAACAAACTAGTGGCCTATTGTTTTCTAATTAGTTAGAAAATTAGTTAACTTGTCGTTTGTTGTTTGAATGTGAGAAATTCATTGAAGTTCATTATTATTATTGTTATTATTTTTATTGTTGATTTTTGTTCATATAAGGTAAATCTCTTGCTTGATTATCATTTGTGGAAGTTCAAATATTTTTGGGAAAATGGGCTTTAAATATTAATAATTAATTAGGCCAATGTGCAGATTTAGTGTAAATGGGTTTTTATTTTCTGAGATCACTTTCTTAATCTTTCTAATGTCTCAAATGCTTTGATGCCCTCAGGTGTTTGGCAGAAATGGATCTCGGTGGTTTAGAAACAGTTGTGGCAAACTCGGCTTATGTGTCAGCACGGGGGAGTATGGATGCATCAGCTGCAGCGATGATGCGAGATAAGAAGTACCGTGCTAAACTGAACTTGCCTCACATACGTGAGTGTGAGCATATGAAAAGCACTGTCGATTCCACTTTCGACAGCATGTGTGTGCAGCAGCCAATTGGAAAGAGGCTCTTTCAGCAGTTCCTGTCAAACGACACTGGATTCAAAGCCACTGGCGAGTTCTGGAAGGAGGTGGAAGATTATAGCACAATGACAGAAAAGGA